>OU342525.1:0-600000 GCA_910589475.2 Bembecia ichneumoniformis | reverse complement strand
AGAGTGTCTATTTGTGAACTCTCATATAAAAATAATTTACAATGACTGATCTACATTTTTTTATACATAAAAATTTAGATAAATATTTTTATACTACTAAAGATCGAATTATCGGTCGTAAAGTAGATTTTTTTAAATATATATATATTATGTTTTCTTTGGTGTTACCTGAACAATGAACATGTTGTTTATAGAAGTGAACTCGCTATCACTCGGACACAAACCAGCATAGAGACCGACGTGAATTCATAAAACTTATAACTCTGTCTAATATAGGGAAAGGTCGATATGTAGTTATCATTTCAGTATATTAATAATTCATGGGAAGCGATCTCACGCTGCAATCTTTTCTACGGGCCCTTATAGACTTGCGCGAAGAAATGAAAGAGATGGTAATACATTCCACGTATAAAAAGTTGATTTCCATCTCTATTTACATATTAGCCACAGTGCATATCGTGCAATTTGAACACTCTCTTTCTAGTTTGTTATAATTCATAATGCATTCTAGCATTATTGTGATTTGTTTTTGTTCGACATTACTTCTGATGCCGGTATACCTAATGCGAAAGGTATAAAAACTGTCTAAATATATCAAACACGGATTTGATCAGAGAGAGATCGTTAACCCATGCGAACAGAATCACTGTACCGTAAACTGACAATGCTCGAATTTTACGAGCGCTGCCTCTTATTCCGTTTTCCATGACAAATACCGAGCCGGTGATTGTGATTGTCGTGGCGATTTTTTATCATATCTCAAATTTGCACTGAGTTTTTATTTTTGGTGAGAAGTTTAAACATGTCAAGAGCGCTGATTGTTGTTTATCTTGATTTCTATCATTATAATAACTCGCTATCTAACTCGAAGGACACGTTAGCAACTCTAAACGCCAAAATACCAACTTGCCGCACTCGACTCGGTGGATCGCGGAGCTCGGAGGCTCATTGGCAACGGTACATTAATAAGAATTAAGCTGCAGAGTCTGACACATGGACGCAAAATTGTCTGTCTGTGTGTATTCTATAAGATGTACTTCGGAGAGTGTGCTCGGGACCTACATGAGATCATACCGCCTACCCCTTTCTTCTATCGGACATGCAGGCGTGCTGCTGGTTACCAAGCGCTTTAAAACATCTTTTATAATTAGATTGAACTCCCTGCCGGGCGTCTGTATTTCCGAGCTCATACAACCCAAATCTTTTCAAGGTTCGAGTGAATAGGCATCTTCTGTGTGAGCTCACTCCATAGTACGCCTCATCCTTCCTACATGGAGAGATGCTGGCCAAGAGCAAATAATTTTCCCTGTTTATAATCGTTATAAAGTAGAAAAACTCAATCAAGTTAAAATTTAATTTAATTTTTAAAAGTGAACTAGGATGCCTCCATAGTTATAGTTTAATTTTGAAACCTAAAGTAGGTGCCTTCGCACATGTAGATATACCTACTTAGTTTATATCGCGTACAAAGTAACCTTTCTGTAAATTCGAGCCTTATCTAAAATTTCATTAAAACTTATTTTTGGGTTTCATTGGGAACATGTGTTTATTGGCGTGATCAAAGAATCCCGGAACCTTTATCCCATTTCTTCGGTACATAATCTACAAAAATAATCTTCAATCTATGGAATATTTTAAGCTCAAGTTAGTTTTGCTTGAGAATTAGTAATTCTACACACATGCTTATAGGATAGGGAATGTAAACAACTCTTTTACGAGATTGTTTAATATCGTTCAAGATTAGCGTCTTTATGAATTAGCATGGAGACCTCGGATAGCTTACTTCCTATCCTTAGCCAGTTGCCGTCGTCAGGGATAACATGCCGATAAGAAACTGTGTCAAGAACGCGTTAGAATTAACGTAACACTGGTCGATGTCACACATTAAGATTGATGATGGTCACGTTGTTAACAATTTGGGTACGTAACGCTTAGTAACAATTCGGCGAATATAACATACTAAATTTTGCCGACGACTTCGTTCGCGCTCCTTTTTCTTAGATGTTAAAATTTTTATTAAAAAAAAAAAAACATTTTTTATTCGGTGGATCGCAGAGCTAGGAGGCTCATTGGCGATAATACACTAATAAGAACTAAGCTGCAGACGCAAAGTTGCCTGTCTGTGTGTATTCTATAAGATGTACTTCGGAGAGTGTGCTCGAGAGCTGCATGAGATCATACCGCCTTCCCCTTTCTTCTATCGGACATGCAGGCGTGCGGCTGGTTACCAAGCGCTTTAAAACATCTTTTATAATGCGCACTGCTAAGGATTGGAACTCCCTGCTGGCGTCTGTATTTCCGAGCTCATATAACCCAAAAAAAAAAAACTCTTCAAGGTTCGAGTGAATAGGCATCTTCTGGGTGAGCTCACTCCATCGTCGGCCTCATCCTTCCTTCCTCAAGAGCAAACCCATCTTTAATAAAAAAGAAATTATGAATTAAAAAAGCGTTGAATTTTTTAATTTTATTTTTTGATTATTCCTTATTAACCAGTACTTTTTTCTGGATGAAAGTACCCTAAGCGAAATTTGCAAATGTATGCAAAATTTCATGATGTTCGGTTGAGGAATTAATTCATGAAAGCGTAATAACAAACTTATAATATCAGTTTGAATACTACAAGTATATGTTATACCTTATACGCTGTATTCATACATACACTGATATCAGGCTTGTTTGGATAAATATTGTTACTAGACGGATTTATATGCATTATCTTTCTGTTAATATTGTTTATAAATAGAATTAAAATTGTTCCTTTATTGAAAGTTCCTTTATCCATTTAAATCCGGTATTTTATAATTATTTATTTCATTTAAGAGTATTATAAATTTAATATGAGCCGGGACGCCTAGTAAGTCTTTCATCAGCAATGATTTTTTGCCTTGAAAAATATAAAAAAATCAGTTCATTTATAAATCATGAAAACGATTATTGATGATGTAATATATTTTTTATCGTTCTTTTCCATTAGATTGGCTTAATCATAAATCGATACTGATCTGTTTCTATGCCCACAACGACGTGTCATTTAATTCGAAGAGGTAATTGCGGAGTCAAGTGCGATCTAAATCGTCAAGTTATTTGTTCGTTTCAATTAACTGTCCTATGACGTCATGCGAGAGGAAATATTCCCAAGCTACGGTTGGTGAGTGCAGTGAGAAAAATCAAAATCGCCGAAATGTAGATTAGCGGTACATCGTTTGTAATACTAGGAAAGTGATATTTTCGTATGTGGTGTGTCGAGTCGAGTTGCATTGTAGTAGGAGAGCGCTACGATACGACTCTACGAGTCGGAAGCGCTCACTTCAGTTCAGTCAGTCCAGCGATAGCGTTCATTGCTTGCAGACGCTTTAGAAGCTCAGAATTCAATGAACATTTAAAGTTTATTTGAGTTGTGATAGTTGGAACTTTTTTTATTATTATTATTATTATTAAATAGTTGTTTAAAGAAACTATAAAGTGAAATGCGTATTTGTACCGAGAAGGAGAGCGTCCGTTGTGCGCCGGCCCGTTGGCTTAAGCGCCGTTCGGCTAAGATGGCCCACTCAATGGAGATGTTGCATTTTCAGTTTAAACGGATGCTGAACAAGGAGCTGAGCCATTTCTCCGAGTCGAGCAAGTCTGGCAACCAAATCTCCGAGTACATTTGCTCCACGTTCTTGGGTGAGTCGATATGATATGAACAGTACACATCGCATATTTTCCTTGTAAATGTATATTACGCCGTGCTATAATGAGCTCGCAATTCCGGGCAGATTTTTACAGTTAAATTTTTACTGCCTGGAACAATAACATAATGTAAAGTACAATAGTAATTTATGCGAGGATAATGATGTGCGTTTTAAATATTTGGAGTAAATTTTTACTACGATCTAACTGAAAGTATGTTTTGTTGTTTATGAAAATCAATTCATAACAAAAGTTGTTTTTGCCAATTTACTAATACAAGCGAAATGTACTTTGTTTAAGGGAATGCAACAGATAATTAATGTTTAATACAAAATAAATCACATGTGTAATATTTTTCGCACACAAATGAATTATTATTATGTTTAAGTAGAAAACACGATAACGGTGTTGATTTTAACTACAAAGCTGTGACGATTCAGTATTTTGTCAAAAGTCTGTATAGTAAAATAGGAATTGTTTTCTTTTAGATTAAGAATTGTTTAAGATGTACGAGGCACATTTTGGCATGACGCACATAAAAGCCGCCCGCCCAAGGAAAACCCTGCTTACGCACGTTTTATCACGCACGCCCTTCTCATCGACCTTTTTCAACATAGAAACTCTTAGAACGAAGGACGAACAACTTCTTCGTCTACGTAGTTTCGAAACGAACTACGAACTTTGATGCAGTTTTAATTATCATTTAAACATATTTTTGCCAATAGCGTTTAAATATTTAATTGGTTATGTGGTATTAAGCCGTCATAAAAAATCTCAGACGCATTGATTTACGATGGTCGACAGGTTGACGGTCCACTTGATGGTAGGTGGCTACCGTCGCCTAACACAAGCAATGCTACAGATGCTGTAAGTCTGACTTGGACTGTAGTAGGATTAAGGTTAATGTAGATTAAAAACTCCCCCTTAGTCGATTTCAGCGAAGCGATTCACTATAGACTAGCGAATCTATAAATATAATAAAATCGTAAACGGGCCGTGTTAAAAGAGGTCAAAACAATAGCTTTTAGAATTTTTGTCTGTTTGTGCGTTTGTGCACGCTAATCTCAGAAACGGATTAACCAAATTGATTGCGGTTTGTAGTAAGATTTAAAAACAAAAAAGTTACACCCTATACCGATTACCACGAGGTTGCGGATTCAGCTAGTTTGTAAATATAATGGATATTCAAAAAAAAATTATGAAGAAATCACAATGTGAAATATGTAAATGTCCATTGTACGATCGTCATGTCAATGTCCAATAATTTAGTAGCAAATTGATTCAATTGATGGAAGTCAGCGGGTTGCGTAGACTCTAATTAATTTGTTTGTTTCAATACACGAACCTTGTATGAATATCTATCAACTAGCAACTGCCCGCCACTTCGGCCGCGTTTTTTATAAATTATTTCCTACCTGTTATTCTGACAAATTTAAATTTTATCATTAATTACAATATTAGTGGCATTTTACATATTTAAGAAATATGTTCTTCTATTTCATCATATATTTAATTATTTTGTTGACACATTTAGCGTGTTCATCATTGAAAAACATGTATTAATAATGACCGGACAAGCACACCTTCCACATGGCCCCAAATTAAAGGCAGTAGAATTACATTTAGATTTTTATTGTACTCGCCACACAACAAACCAATTTCATAGTGATGTTGATCTTACCACAAATCTAACCCCTCAATCAATCGATCTGCGTTCTCTTCAAAATAATAATTGTTATATTTTTGCAAGAATTATTTTCTTATATATTTTTATCTGATTGTAAAAAATAGCAATATTTCTTATTAATATGATTACGATATTAATACGTAATATGATTTATGAGCATATGGTCCAAATCTCGAAATGTCCACATAGCATATGGTCCACATCGCAAAATGTCCACTGCGGCATTTAGATATATTGGATAGCAAAAATGCAACTCGCCAAATAGTATCTATTATTAAATTAATTAAATATATACTTCGTAAGACATTATTTTTAGTGTCAAAGTTTACTGAAATTACATTTAAAAAAAAATTAAAAAGAAAAGTAGCTTTAATCTCCGATTAATGCGATTAGACATTTAAACATATCCATTAAAAATAACTAAGTAGGTATGTTATCTCTTTTTTACAGAGCCGCTCTGCTTTATCACGTGCGATTAGATAAGAAATTGAATGCGTGGTAGTACTATACACGATAACATTTTAATTAAGCCACTTTTATATACATAATCCAGGATTTTTATATCACACGTTGACCACCTCTGAACACCTCTTGTTCAGAGCTTAACACTTCTCGATACGATAAGTGTCTTTCAATATAAGCGTACGTTAAATATTTATTTCTTAACAGATGTGAAAAATGTGTAAAAATAGATAGACCATTTAAATGAGTCCTCGCCGAAGGAGACGCTCGGTCCTCCGTACCTCTCGGTTCCCTTGGTCGTCATTCCCCCGCGCTCCTGTACCGCGCGGGCGAGGACTCATTTAAACGATCCATCTATAGTTATAGTTTTGGAACAATTACAATATCTTGAAGTGTAACCTTAATATAAAAGTAAAATTCGCTATAGGTAATTATTATAATAATACTCAATCTGGTTAAAATGAATAAACAATTTAATAATTTGTTTGTGTGCTGAACAACTGAAGAGTTAGTCTGATAATTAAATTTATTTTAATGTATTTTGTAACAAATATTTCATGCATGTTACCTGAATAATTCAAACACGAGTATGTATTTTGAAAATAAAAAAAATGCTTAATTAAAATGTCTCTCAGTTTTTTTTATATGTAGGGGAAGTACGTACAAAATGACATACAGTTTTGGTTTTGGGTCATAACTCTCTAATGGTAAATCACAGCACATTCATATTTTATTCTAGTAATCTTAGGTTTCATATCTTATTTTTTCATATCTTAGGTTTCATATTTAGTAGAATAACTTTTTGAAAATTCTTTTTTAACTAGTGGAACACAATTACAATTGGATAAAAATTAGATAACTCAATAAACTGAGTCAATAATACTTAAACGTTAGATAATATTGTTTGATAAAATCTAACAGAATATTTATTATAAATCTGTGACCTAGAATCGCGTTAATTAATCAACGCACACTTCACATTCTCACCTACTTTCTTTCGTTACCTAATGACACCGTTTTGGAAAATCAATAAAATGTAACGTAATAGACGTTAAAATTTTATTATCGAGGCTTTTTGGATTCACTTTCAAAAGAATATTATTTAGGTCATTTGTCTAACTAGTGTTTTAATACCTTCATGCTTTAAATAACCTTGAATTTGTTGTAACTATCGATAAGTAGGTAACTTTGAAGTTATTGAGGTTTTGTTATTTTGTTTTAACAGATAAACAACAGGAACTCGACATACCGTCATTGCAAGCGGAAGAGGGTACCGAACGTGCCAAGAAAAAGGAAAAGCCGCGTCTTGCCGGTCCCGGCAGCACTATGTCACAGGTCAGTAAATCTATTCTATAATCATTTATAGGTATCCTTTTTCCACTAATTTTTTGGTTTTTTTGGATGCTGACCGCCGCGACCTGGCCGCCTATGTACGCTTAAGCCATATTCTGTCGTAGCTCATAGTACAGTTATGGATCTATGAATTTTACTTATATTCACTACTAGCCGCTGCCCTAACTCCGATACAATGTAGCAAACTTTATTTTTGGCAATCTAAAATGTATTTTTCCTTTTCTTTTACAGATATCTGGAGTGAAACGTGCACTGACACACACGAATAGCTTCACAGGAGAACGTGTGCCTAGGTACGGAGTGGACACTCCACACGAAGAAGAGTTAGGCCGACTCCTGGGTGAACTCGATCGCTGGGGTGTCGATATTTTCCGCGTAGGCGACTTATCCTGCGGTCGACCGCTCACTGCAGTCGCTTATGCCGCGTTCACATCGAGAGATCTGCTCTCGACGCTTCAGATCCCGGCGCGCACTTTCCTCGCATTTGCGGTCACGCTAGAGGAACATTACATCCGCGACAACCCTTTCCACAACTCGCTCCACGCGGCTGATGTAACTCAGTCTACAAATGTGCTACTCAACACACCCGCCCTGGACGCTGTGTTCACTCCGATCGAAATATGCGCAGCTTTATTCGCAGCGTGCGTCCATGACGTAGATCATCCGGGTCTCACGAACCAATACCTCGTCAACTCCAGTTCCGAACTTGCAATAATGTACAATGATGAGTCGGTGCTAGAAAACCATCACCTCGCCGTGGCGTTTAAGCTGCTTCAAAACGAAGGCTGCGATATTTTAGCAAACCTTCACAAAAAGCAGAGACAAACGCTGAGGAAGATGGTCATCGACATGGTTCTATCGACGGACATGTCGAAACATATGAGTCTGTTAGCAGATCTTAAAACCATGGTGGAAACGAAAAAGGTGGCCGGCAGTGGCGTGTTGTTGTTGGACAATTACACGGATAGAATACAGGTGTTAGAGAATCTCGTACATTGCGCTGATCTGAGCAATCCTACGAAGCCGTTGCCGTTGTACAAACGTTGGGTGGGATTATTGATGGAGGAGTTTTTCCAGCAAGGAGACCGAGAAAGAGAACAAGGCATGGATATAAGTCCAATGTGCGATAGGTTTAACGCTACTATAGAGAAAACTCAAGTTGGATTCATCGACTATATCGTGCATCCGCTGTGGGAGACGTGGGCGGACCTAGTGCATCCAGACGCTCAAGATATATTAGACACATTGGAGGAGAACCGAGACTACTACCAAAGCATGATTCCTCCGTCACCGCCACCTGTGCCGGCACAGACGCACACGGCACAAGACGAAGATCGCCCAGAACAAATACGCTTCCAAGTAAGTGTAAATTTCTGAAATAATACTTCTTTGAAAATAGTCAAATCGCAACCTTTCCATTTTTACATTATTTTAAATATAATGAAAAATACCGACATTATATCTTTCTACTCGATTATACAAAATATAATGTATTATATACATTCTTATAGAATGTTATGTCTTAAAATTTTAATTGTGTAGTTTTAATTTTAATTTTAAAGATGTACTTCGGAGAGAGTGCTCGGGAGCTGCATGAGATCATACTGCCTTCCCCTTTCTTCTATCGGACGTGCAGACGTACGGTTGGTTACCATCCTCACCTTGTCGAAATCCCTCTAATTCGGACCAAGTGATTTAAAACATCTTTTATAATGCGCACTGCTAAGGATTGGAATCCCTGTCGGCGTCCGTATTTCCGAGCTCATACAACCCAAATCTTTTCAAGGTTCGAGTGAATAGGCATCTTCTGGGTGAGCTCGTTCCATCGTCGGCCTCATCTTTCCTACACGGATAGATGCTGGAAGTTTAATTAATTACTTTAAGTATCGTCATATAATTGAGTCGTTGTCAACAGGTGACATTAGAAGAGGGAGAAGGTTCAGAAGAGTGCGAGGGCGAAGGCGACGGTGGGATGTGACGGAAACTACTGGGAATTTGCAAGAAACTTTCCGAGAAGATGCAAGTGTGGTGGAAGCTCTGGCAGTAGCCCCGTCGGCGATAGCCAGAGACGGAGTACCGCCGTTGGAATGTACACTCGTTGACGCTTACTTCGAAATGGAACGATCCGCGGGCCGATTGTCACATTTCGAACATGATTATTAGTACATGATTATTGTGCGATGTTATTTAGAGTTACCTAACGACTAAATAATTATGTCCCTCCAATGACTGTAACATTCGATTTGTCTAGTTGTTTCGTTTTGTCTAACCAAAGATAGGAATATAATATTGTTTCTTGTATTGACGGAGATCAATATCCCTGTAAGTAGTTAGTGTTCGGTTCGTAAAGTTATAAAGTCGTCTAAGTAGTTATAATCGTCGAGACGCGAGTAGCGGATCGATTAAGTTAGGACATTGAAAACGCTTATTAATTGGTATGAAAGGGTAATTTATATTGTCATATCATCCACGTTTCTCATATTAAATACGGGTTTGCGATAATGACGTTATTCACCAAAAAATATTGCATACATATTTTAGGTATCCTAAATATAAAACTATTTTAAGGTAAATTTTTAAAATTGCCTTTCGGAGTTGTTGTTGTGTCTCTCCTTCTGAATATCTAATATTCGGCCGACCTCTCGCTGTGAAACGGACACGTTGCGGTTTACAGACATCATCCTCTTAGAAGGCTTTACGTTTTTCTTATTGGGATCGCTGGCGATCCTCTCTTCTCTTTAGCGTAATATATTATTATTTTTTATAACACGTATTTTGTGGTAGACCCCTTTAACCGAAAAGGAACGTTAGTCATTGATTTTAAATTTAATTGCAGTCTTATTGCGTGCGATCGAGACCGGCCGAGCGCGAAGGAACGTACCCATCGCAAATAATTCCACTCGAGCCGGTCTCCTCTGCAACTAACGGCTTGAGTGTTACTTGAAATATGTACTAACAAAGAGTGATTTGCGAATAATATTTGTATTGAGTGTTTAGTTATTCTATTAGTAGGTATACGTGGACGACACGCAGGCCGGGCCTTGCAATAGTATTACCTACACGTTATAATCTCGAGTTTTCTTAGCCAATCAGCCCCCGGAGCACTCTTCTAATTATAATGTGTTGTCTGTTCAATGTTACATCCTTCTATGTATTTGTTATGTAATGTAACACCTACCGGTTTCACAGAACAATAGAATGTCGATGTTGCTGCAAATTTTGTAACATTTATCTTACATAATATAAGCTTCCTTACACAGAACAAAATGTACCCATCTTTAATACCTACGATCATAACTGTTACAATGTAATTCTAATAAATGTTTAAACACGTATAATAATATTTGTATGCCATGTTTCTGATGTATACCTTCTTATATAATATTAGATACTTAACGAGCTGGTCTCTTTGTTATTATACTCAGTCAAGGAATAAATGAATTTTTTTTTCATTCCCACTTAATTTTTTTTTTGTACATGGTATTATTTTACACAATTTTACTCAACACTGTACATACTGTATATGATTCGCGTCCCATTTTTAAGTATATCACACCAGTATCAAGTTGTCAAGAATGAAGGTCCAATGTTCATTATTTTCGTAGGTAATATAAGAGTTCGGCGGTCAAAAATTAATGAATTACAATCGCACAAGAATTATATTGCAAAACTGGATGACAGATGCACCGCTTTAGTATTCTGCGATGAAATAGTTTCACTAATCTTGTCTCTTTCCACGCGTTTCGTGATTGGTTACTACGAATAGTTTTGTAACCAATCACATTTAAAGCCTGTTCGATTTTCGAACAGTAAGAAAGAGAAAGCGCTATAACAAATGTTACTTGAATGCCTCGAAATATTGCAACTGAGTCGCTAGGCTGTTATCCAATTTTACAGTAAAATCCTTGCAATCAAATCGCCGTGATGTCTTCAAAATGTCTGATTTTGACAGTGCATAGTCTATATAGAATTTGGTATGTCAACACTGACGTGGAAATTAAAAAAAAAACGCTTATATACTTGTGTGTTAAAAATAGAAACATTACGCTTAGAGTCATTTGTTTTATAATGTATTTATAATAACGAAGTTGCGTTGATAAAATGTTCGTACTACAGTAGATCTGTGTATAAAGCATGTACCAATCTTGTGTGGTCTCCGATGTGAAACATGTGCAGTTGAATACATAGGAGAGGCAATCTCAGTTGTGACAAAACTAATTATTTGAATAGGTTTTGTTTTGATAGCGTACAATTCTTGCGCTGTAACGTATGCGTTTATTCACAAGATAATATTTCTATGTCTGTGTGGGTACATAGGTTAGTTGAGAATGTTTATGGAAACTGTTCTCGGTACGATTTATTTGAAAATGTTCAGGTTTTATGAATATAGTCCGATTTGGTGCATCCGATTCGTTGTTGAAATGAATATTTAATTTAACCACATTTAATTAATCAGTCTACTAAATTCTCATAATATGGTCATTTAAAATTTATAAAATTGTACCTATTTAAATAATTTCTAAATTATATTATATGTTTATAAATTATAAAAATAATATTAATATTTTATAAATTATTATAAGATTTTCTTTTTGAACGAAACAAACAGTTTTTAAAGTACAAGTTATACGACTCTTGTGTTAAATTTTATGCTGGTTTACTATGATTTTGTATTATTTTTAAGTATTATTTTATAGTATTACCTTCTTTATAATTACTTAATTATTTTAAAGTATGAATATCAAAGTAAATTGCATGCGTTCTCTCTGAAAAGGGCTCACGACAACAAAGTACCAAAGCTGTAGCGTGCTGATGAAAGCGATAAAGAGTATTACTTAGTATTAATGCATCCAGTGTGCTCAGCCCTTAAAAGTCGGAATGACAAATTCTTAACTAAATACAGTCATGTTTCATATCGAAAACTATCGGATTGTACTCCTAGATAAATTTATTATTACCGAGTTAAAGTGTGCAATGCTGGACATTTGCATAACTTATTTATTTATGTTTAAAATAAAATATAGCTTGTAATAGTTTAATGAATATTTGAGTTGAATTAAAAAAATATTAATGTATTTAGAATAAAAAGATATGGGAGAAAATTTAATATTGGTTTTATTATCAAATATCAACCTACTAACTTAATAGATATACTTAGGTACATTATGCATTCTCAACCCAACCAGAAATACTTAGATAAAAACCAAAAAATAATACAAAACGACCTCCTGACGTTAATAGACGAGCCCATTGGTCGTGTGATTAAGGTGCTCGCCAGTTTGATTCCCGTCAGCGCCCTCTTTGAAAATGAACTGTTCAAAAATGGCTCTGTTCTGGATCTGGCAAGTAGCGCTCAGGAGTCTAGGAACAAGGACTGTCAGGAGTATAATGTACAAAATGCAAAATGAACAAACGTAAAGTATAGAAATAGCGAACTGCTCACACATGCAAGAAGGTATAAACTAAACCATTCTCCACACTGCCATCGCAGCGGAAAACTTTTTCTTTTGGTCCGCAGTCGGACCAAGGAGTTTGATAAGTTTTTGAAGAAATGAGACAGAGAGCACACTACGTTTCGCAGTTATTTGGGCAGCCCATCTGGCGGTGGTAACCACCTCGCGGAATACCACCTTGAAATAACAGCGTGTGTGCAATTCCGCATACTATAATGGATATATTTTACACGAACCATCTTCGTTATCATTCATTCGATTTGTAAATACTGATTTTAGCTAAAGGCCTTAATTTTTTTCAAAGCTTTGCACATCAAAACCTCAAAAAAAATCTTTCTTTTTACATTATATTTAAATTATATAAGAAGATTGATATTTAGTGCAATATCAATCTTCTTATGTGAATGTCTGCAATGGCGTTGATAACGAATAGAGGAATAGACCCTGACTTACCAAATTCGCTGATTTAAACAAATCATCGAATTACCTTAGCTTAGCTTATAAATATTTATACATAATTAAATACCCTTAGCTACCCTTAGCCTATATAAGCTTAGCTTTATAGGATACCCTTAGCTTTATAAATATTTATACATAATTAAATACTAAACAATTCAGCTCAGCTTACTAGTCACCAGCTCCCGACTTGGCATGGATGCAACTTTTTCCGGCAAATTAGGCAAGTATTGTAGTAAAAAGAACGCTGGAAGTGTGTTTGCGCATGGGTACACTGGTGCACGAAGGTACAAGCTTTGTTTTACTTTTAAAGTATCCTTTCGCCCGCGGCTTCGTATATTGGTCGATTACTTAGATAGAATATCTTTAAATAAAATTAAAAATACGTTTGATTCAATGTAGAATGTTTAATCTAATTTTAAAAAATTAAGCTAAAGGTGAAACTTACTTTCATTTTTTTAATATTTTTTTATCTTCCTCGGATATTTCTATTCTTTGAATGCGAATTTGTGACTGCTCAATCAAAATTTTCCTATTGGTTTCTGTTTTTTCCACTTAAAACCCCTTTTTTTTTATTGTTATTCGCCTGATCCTTGGAATTGTAGGTCATCATGTAACCTCCTTCGCAATTTGTCTATGGTAGGCAATTCTTTTTCGGTGACGTGGAAATTATGGATAATTATAACACCCTGATCAAAGCTGTCAATGTCTGTTATTGGTTTTTGTTTGATTATTTTCTTTTTGCCGGGAGTTAGGACAGTCCCCCCCTTAGGTGTGCTAGGACCTTGTGGTGGGGGGGCTTAACCCTCGACAATCCGGGCGGTTGCAGGGGTCGGTGGGGTCACCGGCCTTCGCTTGGCTGACCGGATTGTCGCTGGGGAACGAAGAAAGCACACACGGGAGTGCTCCGAGCGGGCTTCGAACATCGGAGCTCGTGGCGGAGCAAACCTTCTGAGAATACCTATATAAGAAACATGACATTAGCAGATAATGGCCGTCTTCGGGATGAGCCGAATTGCCATTTTTGTAAAGAGATAAGATAGGACAGTAAGAAATCCCGAATCTTTTGAACCCTTTACAATTCACTCACTGTAGACTCGGAACATATTGTTGCCTCTGCGGTCCGTTTCATGCATTGTTTTAAATTATCAACTGCATTATTATCAGCCTCTCTCCTCATAAAATAATATACGTCATAAATATTTTTTCTCACTTTTCTATGTAAAACAATTTCGTAATTAAAAACTTTTGTACGGGATGGTATTTTGAGAACGAACGCAACGCGGACACAGCGCGGAAAGCAAAGGTCGACTTGGGTCCACTGACGAACGAACCAATAGCGCACCGGCAAGCATGCGGCGCGTGACCCGCCCGCCCCGCGCCCCGCCTCATACCACCAAATAGTTTACCGCCAGTGTATTCACAGAGTTCATTTTACGAGACGCGTCTTATACATAGGCCTCACTGAAAGTTTTTAGAAAAATAAAGACAGAAAGGAAAAATAAATATAAATATCGATTTAACTACTTCGAAAAACAATAAGAATACAAACAGCTTCCCACATTATTTAGTTTTCGAGTTTCTAAAAATTTTCAGTGTTACTTACCCTCGTATACACCATTAGTGTATCAAAATCCAAGATTTTCAACTACAGATCGGGCAAGACGAAAGAATCTGTAATGTGACATTTAGAACCACGTGGTAAAAAATCGCTCAGTCCATTATCAACTTTACAAGGCTATTTAGCTACGCCATGGCCACCCTGATTACGGCGATCAGGATCAATGTTTTTGTAGGAAAATTTTCCCAATGTCTTCTCTCTATATTTTATATACTTACTAGCGACCCGCCCCCGGCTTCGCCCGGCGTGCAATTTTTATATACCCTAAAACATTCCGCGTTTATACCTCTTTCCATTAGCGAAAACCGAATTAAAATCGGTCTACCCGTTCACGCGTGATGCCGTGACCAAGGGAAATGGGGATTCATTTTTATATATAAAAGAATTTAATCTTTTTGATCAAAATCCATTGGGTAGTTTAAAAGTTATCGGAGAAACAGACAGAAGTGGACAGCAACTGTATTTATAATATGAATTATAATACATATAATATTATAATATAATATAATATAATATAATATAATATAATATAATATAATATTATAATTTATAGTGGCAGTCCGTCTGGCGGCAGTAACCACCCCCTTACAGAAGCCCACCGTGAAATAACAGCACGTGTACTGTAGTGTTTCGGTGAGTGAGTAAGGGATGCCAGAGCCCATTTCCCTATCCACTCCTTATCCCTTATCCTTAAATCCTACTGTAGTCGGCAGCGCACTTGTAGCAGCTTTGGCTTTGCTTGTGTTATAGGCGTTGGTAGCCATCTACCATCAAGTGGACCGTCAACCTGTCTGCCGACTTTAACATAAGAAAATTATAATAATGTACGAAACATTGACATTTTCTGTTTTTAATTTGCCGATTGTCAATTGTTTTGAACTTAGGTTGGAGGAAGATAAAATATTGTCGATTTATAGAAATGATCTTTCAAACGTTCTTTGACACCTAGTGTAATTTAATTGTACTGTGTCTATGTCTCACAAAAGTTGGATCGATGATGAAAAGCTGTGGCGCACTTGAACTTGGACGAGACGAGACCAAAGAGTATTATAATATATAAGGGTGTGGACGAGACTGTTGCGACAGAAACAAATGGTTACAAGATAGTTTAGTTTTACAAAGTATAATCCAGTTCATTTGATACCTATATTCACTACTAAGTAACACAATTCAATTAATAAAACTTAACAATCTTCAACACTTACCTATAGCTATGGTAAACGTCAGCTTATCATGCTATCTACCCACCTAATGTTAATGTCAATTATACTATTTGAAAGCGTATGTAGGTACTTCCATTTTAATTAATCTTAATTATGTGGCAAAAATAGTCGTGGTTAGTGTTAAAAACACGGATGTTATTTAAAATAAATAATCAACATGGATATTTTAACAAGGTTTAAAAAGTTTAATTTGTCAATTATAAAATCCGTTGGTAAAGGAACGTACGGGTAAATGCCTTTTTAAATAAGTACAAAACGTTATTTTTCTTTTATATAATAATATGTTATTTTACTTAATTATTCTAATAATTTCATTTTAAATTACAGAAATGTCTATTTGTGCAGGACGGGCGACAATCTCCTGACTATTGTTAAAGATATCGAATTAAATGAAAAAATTCAAGAACACAAGAAGGTTAGTGGACACACGAATTAAATGTTTGCCTACATAATTGATAGGCTGTAACTCCAACGGCCTATGTCGAACTAGCCTATGTCCTATCCCTGCACTAAAATCATGCTCATAGGTTCAGGTCAGGAGTTTGCCGTGAAAACGTAACAGACAGATAACAGTTACGCAGTGGCAGTTCACACTGCGTTCAGCACTCAGTACTATTTATCCTGTCAAGATCGGCAGCGCACTTGCGACTACCATCAAGTGAACCGTCAGCATTCCTGCCGAAATTTACATAATAAAAGAAAGAATTAATTTTGTATTTAGAAAATAGTATTATGAATTTAGGACTTCATTCATTTCTATACCGAAACTGCATAAAAATCTTAATTTAAGAAAAAGAATTGTTGAAATTAAAAAATAAAAGAAATGTAAACAATATAAGTAACTAATAATGAAAGCGGTTGACAGACAGGCGGACAGACCACCTGAAACCATCGTAACAATATAGATCAATGTTTGAAACGCTTCACAGGAAGCAGCTGGATGCGAAAGCCAGAGGACCGTGCATGGTGGAGAACCTAGCGAGAGTGAAGAGGCACAGGCTGATGATAATGAAACAAATATTACAATTCAAATAATGTCATATTCAAATAATTTCGAAAATCCTTTACTTCCCATATTTAGATTGCCCACGTTTGTCTGTATATCTGCTAATTCGTCGTAAACTACGCAACGGCTTTTGAAGCGGTTTTCACTGTCACTTGTATATTTTTGTAGTAACACTCGGCACACAGACTGACGGTCCACTTGTTGGTAATTGGTAGGTGGCTACCGTCGCCTAAAACAGCAACGCCCATAACACAGCTGCTGCAAGTGCGCTGCCGACTACAGTAGGACTAAGGAAAAGGGATTGGATAGGAAAATGGACTCTAGCATCCCTTACTCACTCACCGAAACACAATAGCACACATACTGTTATTTCACGGTGGTCTTTTGTAAGGGGATGGGCTGCTGTCAAACGGGCTGCCCAACTGACTGCGAAACGCAATGTGCCCTGCCACTATTTTCCAGGTCCAGACCAGAGACAACTTTGAATCATTTTTAAAAGTTGACCCTGCCTGGAATCGAACCGTAGAACAGAGCGTTAAGGCAAGCACCCTAACCACTCATCCAACGGGCTCGTAATTCCATCCGTGCGAAGTCGGAGACGGGCCGCTAGTAATAAATGTAAAAATAATTCTGTCTGTCTGTTACCTTTTCACACCTTAACTACTCAACTGATCATCATAAAATTTTGATACAAAAAAAATCCTTTCATCCAGAAAAAGAACACTGTTCCCGAGGGATCATATAAAAATAAAAATCTAACGCCTGACGGAATTATAACAGCAATAAAGGTTGAATAAATTCATAAATTGAATTAAACAAACCATATTATTTTATGAGCGCCATCTTGTCAAATATTAAATATAATTTATATTAGTGTTCCAACGTTTAAACAATTCCTAAGTAAATATCTATCCTAATGACTATGCCTAAAGTACGATTCAAAAAACCATTATTTTCAACACGCTTCCAACAGAGTATCACCAATGAAGTAAAGATTCTTTCTTTAATCAACCACCCGAACGTTATACGTTTTTATAACTGCTACTATTCAAATAACAACGTTATGATATCGATGGAATATGCTTCGTTTGGGAATTTATCGGATTACATGTACAAACGCTATCCGAACATGGTGAAACAACAGGTAAGTGATAAATCAATTTCATTCATAGATCACTCGGCTACCGGTCACAAGAAACACAAGTTCCAATTCGAATCCCGATCCGGATTTAAATGTTTTCAAACGTAACAATACTATTTGAATTGGTGATGAGCAGCTTAAATATAAGTACGATGACCGCTTTATTATTTATATTTGATCGCCAAAGAAATGTTTTCTTAAGAGCGCGTATTAATCGAAATAGCCAATCCTAGATTTGAATTTTGTCAACAGCAAACATTGTAGGAATGAAATTTTCTCGATATAAACAAAATCACCAAGTTAGATCTCATTTTTATCGTTTTTTGTTTTATTTTCAAAATGATACATATTACAAACCTAAAAAATTATCAGTAGGTAATCTCAATTCACAGATTATTTGACATTGTAGTTTACGAATAATTAATATTTAATACTTTTGGCACTTATAACATTTTTATTCCGTGAAATGCGATATTTTCCGTCTCATTGTCATGCAACATTGCCATTGAAATTATATAACTAAGATAAGCAACAATTTATGAATTTTTTAAAGCGTTATTTAAATTTTAAATACATAATAAAAATAATATGTCCCTACTTATTATTTATTAAATGAATTAAAATATGTAAATAAATACAAGTGATAAAAAGGAATAAAATGAAAAATTTAGTAATAATTCGGTATACTTACCTACATTTTAAGTAATAAATCAGTATGCATTTTAATAATTAGGTGCCGACTATGACTTTTTACGTAACTTTTATCTTATCCGTAAATTGTCAAGTTTAGCGGAAAAGTTAGAAAAACTCCCCACGCTGTTGACGTTTCCACATTATCTCTGAAACTTAATATGAGTCTATTTGCATTTTTTTCAGGAAATTTTGTTCTACTTCGCCCAAATTTTGCTTGGAGTTGATTACATCCATAGCATGGATATCATCCATAGAGATTTGAAGGCAGAGAATATTTTATTAACTGGAAAACAAGGTATTCTAGTTAAAATAGGTGATTTTGGAGTATCCAAGATGTTGGCAAGGTAAATTTGGTTAGGTAACTATAGCAATTTCCAGTAGAATAGGTAGTGTCTTCTTTTTAGATATGTCGACTAGACTTTAATACATCGAAAGTACCTATTGCGTGACAATTAAAAACTCCCTTAATTCAGATGAAATAAAAAGTTGATTATTAAATAGCTACATTATTAATAATGTACGAACCTAGAAATACTTTTTTTACTGCACGCGCTCAAGACTATCATTATATCTAAACTTGTCGATGACTGGGTACATGTATTTACTACACATATCATTCTTGAATTTTTATGTAGTGTTTATATTTGAAAAGTAGTGGCAGGGCCTATTGCGTTCCGCAGTCAGCCCGTTTGGAGGCAGCAACCACCCCCTTACAGGAGACCATCGTGAAATAAAATGCGTTGTTTCGGTTAGTGAGTAAGGATGCCAGAGTCCATTACCCTATCCGTTCCTTATCCTTTCTCCTATGGTCGGCAACGCACTTGCAGCACCTATGGCGTTCCTTGTGTTATAGGCAACGGTAGTCACCTACCAGCCTGCCTGTCCATCGACCTTAACATAAGAAAAAAATACTTTTTTTTCTTATGGCCGTTGGATGAGTGGTTAGGGTGCGTGCCTTAACGCTCTGTTCTAGGGTTCCCGGGTTCGATTCCCGGCAGGGTCAACTTTGAAGAATAAACTTTTCAAATTTGGCTCTGGTCTGGATTTGGAAAGTAGTGGCAGGGCACAATGCGTTTCGCAATCATTTGGGCAGCCCGTCTGGCGACAGTAACCACCCCCTTACAGAAGACCACCGTGAAAAAACTGCACGTGTGCTGTTGTGTTTCGGTGAGTGAGTAAGGGATGCCAGAGCCCATTTCCCTATCCACTCCTAATCCCCTATCCTTAATCCTACTGCATCTGCGTATAGGCGCATCTGTTATAGGCGACGGTAGCCACCTACTATCAAGTGGACCGTCAGCCTGTCTGCCGACCTTAACATAATTTTTTTTTTTTTGTAAATGTTTTCCCAATGTGTTCCAGTGCAAAGAAAACTTCAACCGTGATCGGTACACCTTATTATTTAGCTCCTGAACTATGTGAAGGAAATCCTTACGACACCAAAAGCGATGTTTGGGCTCTCGGTTGTCTTCTGTACGAAATGTGCACACACAAAAGAGCATTTGAGTCTGAGGTAAGACACTTTGTAACGTTTTTCAGCGAGTAAGACTTTATAGCAAGACCTCTTCACTTCTGGGTCGGCAGTGTACTTGCATCCGTTCTTTTTTTTATGTTAAGGTCGGCAGACAGGCAGAGGGTCCACTTGATGGTAGGTAGCTACCGTCGCCTATAACACAAGCAACGCCAAAGCTGCTGCAAGTGCGCTGCCGACTGCAGTAGGATAAGGATAAGGGATTGGAAGTGGATAGGGAAATGGGCTCTGGCATCCCTTACTCACTCACCGAAACACAACAGCACACGTGCTGTTATTTCACGATGGTCTTCTGTAAGGGGGTGGTTACTGCCGCCAGACGCGCTCCCAAATGACTGCGAAACGCACTGTGCCCTGCCACTACTTTCCAAATCCAGACCAGCCAAATTTGAAAAGTTGATTTTTCAAAGTTGACCCTGCCGGGAATCGAACCCGGGAACCCTAGAACAGAGCGTTAAAGCGAGCACCCTAACCACTCGTTCAACGGGCTCGTCAAATGCTGGTCTTTCTATCATCAAATGAGCTCAAGCGCTCCTTTAATTTCAATGGAAAATTGCAGTGTATATTATTATCTTTATTTGTTTACCTTTAGTAAAACTTCATAGAAATTTTATGTTAAGCGATAATATTGGGTAATGTAGGCAATGTTCTTATTAAATTGTTTTTTTTTTTAAGTAGACAGACAGGCTGACGGTCTACTTGATGGTGGGTGGCCACCATCGCCTATAACATAAGCAACGGCAAAGCTGCTGCAAGTGCGCTGCCGACTACAGTAGGATGAAGGGACTGGGTAGGAAAATAAGCTTATGTCGGTGGAGATGGTGAATTATCAGTTTCCCGCGACAGATGAGTCGTAAACTAGTATTAAATATTAAGTTTAAGTTTGATTATACTTTGACACATCCTTTTGAAACTCTGACGTTATTTTCATGCATTATTTAAGGAATGTTATTTTTCATAACTGAAAACGCAGTGAACTACTTACGAATTGAAACTTTGATAATTTAACAAAACTTTTTCAGACTCTAGTGGGATTAATAAAAGCCATAACAAACGGGAGTGTGCATCCCATAAACTTGAACGTGTACGAAAGGGGGATGCAAGACCTAATAGACTCAATGTTATCGATTCTACCGGACAAAAGACCCACCATCAAAGAAGTTATGGGAAGAAACATCTTGCTTTCGACACTTTATGCCGTCTTCTTGGACGCTGGTGATGAAGAACTGTTATTGAAATTTGGTGAAGATTTTTTGAAATGTAATTAAATTATAAAAAAAATATGATTCTATGCATAAATTGATATTAATTGACATTGATTACTGATAAAATAAAACAATGACATAGTGAAACGTTTTTATTTTTGAAAAAAGTACATTGTATCATTAAGCCTAATATCTGTTCCTTAACTTAAAACCTTCTGTTTTCATGTAGTATCCGCCTTATAAGCAAAATAACTGTGTTCTGTTCAAATCAGCTTAAAACTAGAACGCGGACACTTTTCATACAGCTACGAGCGATGAGTTAGAATCATTGTTGGTCTGTCTCCATTTCCTCATACTCGTCTTCTGAAATCACAACAATAATATTTAAGAACTTAAAGAAAAAAGGTTCAAAGACTCGTAGAACGAACCGTGCCCCTCTTTGAGGATCTGAAAACAATAAATCACCGCATCAGACATATTTTATGCTAGCAACACGTATTACCCATGGAGTATCCTCCAAAAATCTGGAGATCCTCCACAAATGGGAGAAATTTTTATGTGAAACATAGCAACAGGTGAAGAAAAAAAGGATTCAAAACTACTATTCCAATACAGCCATCACCAAAAGTCTAAGGTCTTTCAAGATAAAGTACTATAGTTGACTCGAACCACAATACCACAATAGTTGACTCGAAGTGACGCTGATGGACTTTTACATAAGGATTAAAGGCAGAGTTTATAAAACCTGATACTAAAATTAAAAGAATTTATAATCATTTGAATAACATCAATATGTTTTGTGCATGCAGTACTTTCAAAACACAAAGTAAGATAGATGGATTTTTCTTCATTTTTGAAGAATTTGACTCTAAAGACAAATTCTCTATATCTTCTATGGTTTTCGAGTACCCTATCAGCTCCTCTGTACCCAGTTAATTCTGGAAAGTATCTTGATAATGTAGTATTTCCATATTTTTTAAACGGGCAGCCGTTTACAGGACAGTGATAGACAAGGAGATGCTATCGTATCATACAGATATCGACCTCTTCCACAGTTCTATATTTAAAGCTGGAAATATTCTTTTAATAGCTCTCTCAAAACATATTGCAAAGTTTTCATATTTCCTTCACCATTCATGCCGATTTATTGTATCCACTTGTAAGCTACCTGTATAAATTTTTTGTTTGATGTATATTATTTCACTAATAATAAGTAAATAACACTGTTAAAATGGGACCTAACACTGTTATAACCCAATCTCAAATTGTCTATTTCCCATACTGTCTAAATTCAAATGACCTTACCCAAACACATAGAAATGACTTAGTCCCAGAATGAGTAAAATCTGAAAAATATTGTGCATACAGTAATTTGAATAAAAGTTCTGAAGTCAAGTATCCTATCTGTCAATTTCCCATTATTCATTACGTCTGAAATTATAATGTACAATCCCAATAATGGCAAAAAAACTTGATTGTATTCACCAACCAACATATTTTTTATTTAGGACAGTTAAAGGTACAATTTTGGTAATGTTGCGAAAATAGAGCAAGCTGCAATCAAGATCAGTGTTGAATCGGTAATTTTAAAATTGAATTAAAATGCAGTTCTTGAACTAACATACTAACATCGTATCTAACAGAAGATGTGACAAAGTTCAGACGTATGTGAATCTCTTTTCAATGCAAACATTAAAAATATTGTTTTCAACAATAATGAAGTACATATGTGAAAAAACAATGGAGAAAATTGTAGGGATTTTAATATTTGCATTGTTAAAGGCACGACGGTATTTAAATCTTTCTGAGGAGAAAAATAAACACAGATTTTGGTAATGGCACCTTTTTAAAAGAGTACTATCAAAACCATTCTACCAATTCTTAACACTGTTACTCCCCTAAAAGAACTATATTCAGTTATGAGTTAATCCTGCTAACCTTATTATATAAAAAAGAATATTTTAAAGTAAATCATATTGAAACACATCTTACGTTGACCATTAGTCTGCTGCGGAGGTTGTAATGGTTTCTGCCCAGGAATTTGTCCCGACTGCAACATTCTCGTCAACCTCTCCACCTCTTGCAAAGAAGAAGCCTTTTGGATCGCATCTCTAATCTTGCGAATTTCTTGAGGAGTGAGATCTGAAAGTAAGAAAATAATTTAGTGATTCCTATTAGTAAGTCTATGTGATTGTAGATACTCAATCATCTTAAGTAACACCTAAGTTGCATGTGTACTACAAATACGGACGGATGTGCTCTGACAACCCTTATTCACACACCAAAGTGGGACAGCGATGTGCCATTATTTCATGATCTGTTTTTTTTTATGTTAAGGTCAACAGGCCGACGGTTCACTTAATGGTAGGTGGCTACCGTCGCCTGTAACACAAGAAACGTCACAAATGTTGGTACACTGCTGACCATAGAAGGATTAGGATTAGGATTAAGGATAAAGGATTGGGTGGGGATAGGGAAATGGGCTCTGGTATCCCTTGCTTCACTTTCCGAAACACAACAATGGGTATTATGCTATTATGCTCACCGAACACATACATATTATGCTGTTATTTCACTGTGATCATGTATAAGGAGGTGTTTACTGCCGCCAGACGGGCTGCCCAAATGAAGGCGCAACACAGTGTGCCCTGCCATTACTCTAATGTTAAAACCCCTATGTAAAATGTAAATTACTCTAATGTTAAAATAGGCACAGGATGAAGACACGGAGTCAGTCAGAACAAATAATTTTATTAGTATAGATAATAGTTAGAACGATATAGTCCGTTCTTAGAAATAAGACAAACATATTTATGTTTATAATACACAATGAATATGACACTTACTTGTAGTTTTTGGATCTGGCATGTTTCCACCAGGGACAAATGTCTTTGCCTTCCTAGTGATCTCTTTTTGTAACTCTTTCCCTTTTTTACTTTTGAACAATGAATTCGCTTCCTCTCTTTCCTTCTGTTTAATTTTTCGGAAATCCAACAATCTTAGTTCAGGTAACTTGAATGCAACATAAGCCCTGAAAAAGGATAATTAGCTCTTTAAGCTCAAGGCATACACCACATACACTAATGTCTTTGTAATTATGTACTAGATATTAATAAAACAATAATGAGTAATTAATTGACATCTTATATTATATATTATTATTATAACTAAGTAAGCCCACAACTTCGTAGGAGTAGTATTCGGTAGTGCGTAACTTTTTTGTTTATAAACCAATTGGAATGAAACAATCACTTTATGTTACAGGAAGCTTGCTACAAATATGTACATCAGTGAAAACGGCATTCAAATCGGTTGAGCCGTTTCTGAGATTAGCATGCACAAACGCATAAACAAGCAGATAAAAATTCTAAAAACTATCTTTTTGACCTCGTAGCATAAGTACAACATGTACGAAATGTTTTTTGAACAAATATTTAATATACAGACACAGCTCATTTATGATTTTATTATAGGTATGTATAGATTATAATAAGTCCCAAATAAAAATAATATAAGTTTGCAAAAAGTTTTTAATGTCCTCTAACCCCATATAAATCTGCAAAGTGCTAAATTTGCAGATTATATGGGGCTCTGGTCTGGATTTGGAAAGTAGTGGCAGGGCACAATGCGTTTCGCAATCATTTGGGCAGCCCGTCTGGCGACAGTAACCACCCCCTTACAGAAGACCACCGTGAAATAACAGCACGTGTGCTGTTGTGTTTCGGTGAGTGAGTAAGGGATGCCAGAGCCCATTTCCCTATCCACTCCTAATCCCCTATCCTTAATCCTACTGCAGATGGCAGCGCACTTGCAGCAGCTTTAGCGTTGCTTGTGTTATAGGCGACGGTAGCCACCTACTATCAAGTGGACCGTCAGCCTGTCTGCCGACCTTAACATAAAAAAAATTTTTTGTAAATGTTTTCCCAATGTGTTCCAGTGCAAAGAAAACTTCAACCGTGATCGGTACACCTTATTATTTAGCTCCTGAACTATGTGAAGGAAATCCTTACGACACCAAAAGCGATGTTTGGGCTCTCGGTTGTCTTCTGTACGAAATGTGCACACACAAAAGAGCATTTGAGTCTGAGGTAAGACACTTTGTAACGTTTTTCAGCGAGTAAGACTTTATAGCAAGACCTCTTCACTTCTGGGTCGGCAGTGTACTTGCATCCGTTCTTTTTTTTATGTTAAGGTCGGCAGACAGGCAGAGGGTCCACTTGATGGTAGGTAGCTACCGTCGCCTATAACACAAGCAACGCCAAAGCTGCTGCAAGTGCGCTGCCGACTGCAGTAGGATAAGGATAAGGGATTGGAAGTGGATAGGGAAATGGGCTCTGGCATCCCTTACTCACTCACCGAAACACAACAGCACACGTGCTGTTATTTCACGATGGTCTTCTGTAAGGGGGTGGTTACTGCCGCCAGACGCGCTCCCAAATGACTGCGAAACGCAGTGTGCCCTGCCACTACTTTCCAAATCCAGACCAGCCAAATTTGAAAAGTTTATTTTTCAAAGTTGACCCTGCCGGGAATCGAACCCGGGAACCCTAGAACAGAGCGTTAAAGCGAGCACCCTAACCACTCGTCCAACGCTGGTCTTGCTATCATCAAATGAGCTCAAGCGCTCCCTTAATTTCAATGGAAAATAAAATTGCAGTGCATATTATCTTTATTTGTTTACCTTTAGTAAAACTTCATAGAAATTTTATGTTAAGCGATAATATTGGGATTGTTTTTTTTATGTTAAGTAGACACACAGGCTGACGGTCCACTTGATGGTGGGTGGCCACCATCGCCTATAACATAAGCAACGGCAAAGCTGCTGCAAGTGCGCTGCCGACTACAGTAGGATGAAGGGACTGGGTAGGAAAATAAGCTTATGTCGGTGGAGATGGTGAATTATCAGTTTCCCGCGACAGATGAGTCGTAAACTAGTATTAAATATTAAGTTTAAGTTTGATTATACTTTGACACATCCTTTTGAAACTCTGACGTTATTTTCATGCATTATTTAAGGAATGTTATTTTTCATAACTGAAAATGCAGTGAACTACTTACGAATTGAAACTTTGATTAATTTAACAAAACTTTTTCAGACTCTAGTGGGATTAATAAAAGCCATAACAAACGGGAGTGTGCATCCCATAAACTTGAACGTGTACGAAAGGGGGATGCAAGACCTAATAGACTCAATGTTATCGATTCTACCGGACAAAAGACCCACCATCAAAGAAGTTATGGGAAGAAACATCTTGCTTTCGACACTTTATGCCGTCTTCTTGGACGCTGGTGATGAAGAACTGTTATTGAAATTTGGTGAAGATTTTTTGAAATGTAATTAAATTATAAAAAAAATATGATTCTATGCATAAATTGATATTAATTGACATTGATTACTGATAAAATAAAACAATGACATAGTGAAACGTTTTTATTTTTGAAAAAAGTACATTGTATCATTAAGCCTAATATCTGTTCCTTAACTTAAAACCTTCTGTTTTCATGTAGTATCCGCCTTATAAGCAAAATAACTGTGTTCTGTTCAAATCAGCTTAAAACTAGAACGCGGACACTTTTCATACAGCTACGAGCGATGAGTTAGAATCATTGTTGGTCTGTCTCCATTTCCTCATACTCGTCTTCTGAAATCACAACAATAATATTTAAGAACTTAAAGAAAAAAGGTTCAAAGACTCGTAGAACGAACCGTGCCCCTCTTTGAGGATCTGAAAACAATAAATCACCGCATCAGAGATATTTTATGCTAGCAACACGTATTACCCATGGAGTATCCTCCAAAAATCTGGAGATCCTCCACAAATGGGAGAAATTTTTATGTGAAACATAGCAACAGGTGAAGAAAAAAAGGATTCAAAACTACTATTCCAATACAGCCATCACCAAAAGTCTAAGGTCTTTCAAGATAAAGTACTATAGTTGACTCGAACCACAATACCACAATAGTTGACTCGAAGTGACGCTGATGGACTTTTACATAAGGATTAAAGGCAGAGTTTATAAAACCTGATACTAAAATTAAAAGAATTTATAATCATTTGAATAACATCAATATGTTTTGTGCATGCAGTACTTTCAAAACACAAAGTAAGATAGATGGATTTTTCTTCATTTTTGAAGAATTTGACTCTAAAGACAAATTCTCTATATCTTCTATGGTTTTCGAGTACCCTATCAGCTCCTCTGTACCCAGTTAATTCTGGAAAGTATCTTGATAATGTAGTATTTCCATATTTTTTAAACGGGCAGCCGTTTACAGGACAGTGATAGACAAGGAGATGCTATCGTATCATACAGATATCGACCTCTTCCACAGTTCTATATTTAAAGCTGGAAATATTCTTTTAATAGCTCTCTCAAAACATATTGCAAAGTTTTCATATTTCCTTCACCATTCATGCCGATTTATTGTATCCACTTGTAAGCTACCTGTATAAATTTTTTGTTTGATGTATATTATTTCACTAATAATAAGTAAATAACACTGTTAAAATGGGACCTAACACTGTTATAACCCAATCTCAAATTGTCTATTTCCCATACTGTCTAAATTCAAATGACCTTACCCAAACACATAGAAATGACTTAGTCCCAGAATGAGTAAAATCTGAAAAATATTGTGCATACAGTAATTTGAATAAAAGTTCTGAAGTCAAGTATCCTATCTGTCAATTTCCCATTATTCATTACGTCTGAAATTATAATGTACAATCCCAATAATGGCAAAAAAACTTGATTGTATTCACCAACCAACATATTTTTTATTTAGGACAGTTAAAGGTACAATTTTGGTAATGTTGCGAAAATAGAGCAAGCTGCAATCAAGATCAGTGTTGAATCGGTAATTTTAAAATTGAATTAAAATGCAGTTCTTGAACTAACATACTAACATCGTATCTAACAGAAGATGTGACAAAGTTCAGACGTATGTGAATCTCTTTTCAATGCAAACATTAAAAATATTGTTTTCAACAATAATGAAGTACATATGTGAAAAAACAATGGAGAAAATTGTAGGGATTTTAATATTTGCATTGTTAAAGGCACGACGGTATTTAAATCTTTCTGAGGAGAAAAATAAACACAGATTTTGGTAATGGCACCTTTTTAAAAGAGTACTATCAAAACCATTCTACCAATTCTTAACACTGTTACTCCCCTAAAAGAACTATATTCAGTTATGAGTTAATCCTGCTAACCTTATTATATAAAAAAGAATATTTTAAAGTAAATCATATTGAAACACATCTTACGTTGACCATTAGTCTGCTGCGGAGGTTGTAATGGTTTCTGCCCAGGAATTTGTCCCGACTGCAACATTCTCGTCAACCTCTCCACCTCTTGCAAAGAAGAAGCCTTTTGGATCGCATCTCTAATCTTGCGAATTTCTTGAGGAGTGAGATCTGAAAGTAAGAAAATAATTTAGTGATTCCTATTAGTAAGTCTATGTGATTGTAGATACTCAATCATCTTAAGTAACACCTAAGTTGCATGTGTACTACAAATACGGACGGATGTGCTCTGACAACCCTTATTCACACACCAAAGTGGGACAGCGATGTGCCATTATTTCATGATCTGTTTTTTTTTATGTTAAGGTCAACAGGCCGACGGTTCACTTAATGGTAGGTGGCTACCGTCGCCTGTAACACAAGAAACGTCACAAATGTTGGTACACTGCTGACCATAGAAGGATTAGGATTAGGATTAAGGATAAAGGATTGGGTGGGGATAGGGAAATGGGCTCTGGTATCCCTTGCTTCACTTTCCGAAACACAACAATGGGTATTATGCTATTATGCTCACCGAACACATACATATTATGCTGTTATTTCACTGTGATCATGTATAAGGAGGTGTTTACTGCCGCCAGACGGGCTGCCCAAATGAAGGCGCAACACAGTGTGCCCTGCCATTACTCTAATGTTAAAACCCCTATGTAAAATGTAAATTACTCTAATGTTAAAATAGGCACAGGATGAAGACACGGAGTCAGTCAGAACAAATAATTTTATTAGTATAGATAATAGTTAGAACGATATAGTCCGTTCTTAGAAATAAGACAAACATATTTATGTTTATAATACACAATGAATATGACACTTACTTGTAGTTTTTGGATCTGGCATGTTTCCACCAGGGACAAATGTCTTTGCCTTCCTAGTGATCTCTTTTTGTAACTCTTTCCCTTTTTTACTTTTGAACAATGAATTCGCTTCCTCTCTTTCCTTCTGTTTAATTTTTCGGAAATCCAACAATCTTAGTTCAGGTAACTTGAATGCAACATAAGCCCTGAAAAAGGATAATTAGCTCTTTAAGCTCAAGGCATACACCACATACACTAATGTCTTTGTAATTATGTACTAGATATTAATAAAACAATAATGAGTAATTAATTGACATCTTATATTATATATTATTATTATAACTAAGTAAGCCCACAACTTCGTAGGAGTAGTATTCGGTAGTGCGTAACTTTTTTGTTTATAAACCAATTGGAATGAAACAATCACTTTATGTTACAGGAAGCTTGCTACAAATATGTACATCAGTGAAAACGGCATTCAAATCGGTTGAGCCGTTTCTGAGATTAGCATGCACAAACGCATAAACAAGCAGATAAAAATTCTAAAAACTATCTTTTTGACCTCGTAGCATAAGTACAACATGTACGAAATGTTTTTTGAACAAATATTTAATATACAGACACAGCTCATTTATGATTTTATTATAGGTATGTATAGATTATAATAAGTCCCAAATAAAAATAATATAAGTTTGCAAAAAGTTTTTAATGTCCTCTAACCCCATATAAATCTGCAAAGTGCTAAATTTGCAGATTATATGGGGCTCTGGTCTGGATTTGGAAAGTAGTGGCAGGGCACAATGCGTTTCGCAATCATTTGGGCAGCCCGTCTGGCGACAGTAACCACCCCCTTACAGAAGACCACCGTGAAATAACAGCACGTGTGCTGTTGTGTTTCGGTGAGTGAGTAAGGGATGCCAGAGCCCATTTCCCTATCCACTCCTAATCCCCTATCCTTAATCCTACTGCAGATGGCAGCGCACTTGCAGCAGCTTTAGCGTTGCTTGTGTTATAGGCGACGGTAGCCACCTACTATCAAGTGGACCGTCAGCCTGTCTGCCGACCTTAACATAAAAAAAATTTTTTGTAAATGTTTTCCCAATGTGTTCCAGTGCAAAGAAAACTTCAACCGTGATCGGTACACCTTATTATTTAGCTCCTGAACTATGTGAAGGAAATCCTTACGACACCAAAAGCGATGTTTGGGCTCTCGGTTGTCTTCTGTACGAAATGTGCACACACAAAAGAGCATTTGAGTCTGAGGTAAGACACTTTGTAACGTTTTTCAGCGAGTAAGACTTTATAGCAAGACCTCTTCACTTCTGGGTCGGCAGTGTACTTGCATCCGTTCTTTTTTTTATGTTAAGGTCGGCAGACAGGCAGAGGGTCCACTTGATGGTAGGTAGCTACCGTCGCCTATAACACAAGCAACGCCAAAGCTGCTGCAAGTGCGCTGCCGACTGCAGTAGGATAAGGATAAGGGATTGGAAGTGGATAGGGAAATGGGCTCTGGCATCCCTTACTCACTCACCGAAACACAACAGCACACGTGCTGTTATTTCACGATGGTCTTCTGTAAGGGGGTGGTTACTGCCGCCAGACGCGCTCCCAAATGACTGCGAAACGCAGTGTGCCCTGCCACTACTTTCCAAATCCAGACCAGCCAAATTTGAAAAGTTTATTTTTCAAAGTTGACCCTGCCGGGAATCGAACCCGGGAACCCTAGAACAGAGCGTTAAAGCGAGCACCCTAACCACTCGTCCAACGCTGGTCTTGCTATCATCAAATGAGCTCAAGCGCTCCCTTAATTTCAATGGAAAATAAAATTGCAGTGCATATTATCTTTATTTGTTTACCTTTAGTAAAACTTCATAGAAATTTTATGTTAAGCGATAATATTGGGATTGTTTTTTTTATGTTAAGTAGACACACAGGCTGACGGTCCACTTGATGGTGGGTGGCCACCATCGCCTATAACATAAGCAACGGCAAAGCTGCTGCAAGTGCGCTGCCGACTACAGTAGGATGAAGGGACTGGGTAGGAAAATAAGCTTATGTCGGTGGAGATGGTGAATTATCAGTTTCCCGCGACAGATGAGTCGTAAACTAGTATTAAATATTAAGTTTAAGTTTGATTATACTTTGACACATCCTTTTGAAACTCTGACGTTATTTTCATGCATTATTTAAGGAATGTTATTTTTCATAACTGAAAATGCAGTGAACTACTTACGAATTGAAACTTTGATTAATTTAACAAAACTTTTTCAGACTCTAGTGGGATTAATAAAAGCCATAACAAACGGGAGTGTGCATCCCATAAACTTGAACGTGTACGAAAGGGGGATGCAAGACCTAATAGACTCAATGTTATCGATTCTACCGGACAAAAGACCCACCATCAAAGAAGTTATGGGAAGAAACATCTTGCTTTCGACACTTTATGCCGTCTTCTTGGACGCTGGTGATGAAGAACTGTTATTGAAATTTGGTGAAGATTTTTTGAAATGTAATTAAATTATAAAAAAAAATATGATTCTATGCATAAATTGATATTAATTGACATTGATTACTGATAAAATAAAACAATGACATAGTGAAACGTTTTTATTTTTGAAAAAAGTACATTGTATCATTAAGCCTAATATCTGTTCCTTAACTTAAAACCTTCTGTTTTCATGTAGTATCCGCCTTATAAGCAAAATAACTGTGTTCTGTTCAAATCAGCTTAAAACTAGAACGCGGACACTTTTCATACAGCTACGAGCGATGAGTTAGAATCATTGTTGGTCTGTCTCCATTTCCTCATACTCGTCTTCTGAAATCACAACAATAATATTTAAGAACTTAAAGAAAAAAGGTTCAAAGACTCGTAGAACGAACCGTGCCCCTCTTTGAGGATCTGAAAACAATAAATCACCGCATCAGAGATATTTTATGCTAGCAACACGTATTACCCATGGAGTATCCTCCAAAAATCTGGAGATCCTCCACAAATGGGAGAAATTTTTATGTGAAACATAGCAAAAAAAAAGGATTCACAACTACTATTCCAATACAGCCATCACCAAAAGTCTAAGGTCTTTCAAGATAAAGTATTCCCCACAATAGTTGACTCGAAGTGACGCTGATGGACTTTTACATAAGGATTAAAGGCAGAGTTTATAAAACCTGATACAAAAGCGTACTAAAATTAAAAGAATTTATAATCATTTGAATAACATCAATATGTTTTGTGCATGCAGTACTTTCAAAACACAAAGTAAGATAGATGGATTTTTCTTCATTTTTGAAGAATTTGACTCTAAAGACAAATTCTCTATATCTTCTATGGTTTTCGAGTACCCTATCAGCTCCTCTGTACCCAGTTAATTCTGGAAAGTATCTTGATAATGTAGTATTTCCATATTTTTTAAACGGGCAGCCGTTTACAGGACAGTGATAGACAAGGAGATGCTATCGTATCATACAGATATCGACCTCTTCCACAGTTCTATATTTAAAGCTGGAAATATTCTTTTAATAGCTCTCTCAAAACATATTGCAAAGTTTTCATATTTCCTTCACCATTCATGCCGATTTATTGTATCCACTTGTAAGCTACCTGTATAAATTTTTTGTTTGATGTATATTATTTCACTAATAATAAGTAAATAACACTGTTAAAATGGGACCTAACACTGTTATAACCCAATCTCAAATTGTCTATTTCCCATACTGTCTAAATTCAAATGACCTTACCCAAACACATAGAAATGACTTAGTCCCAGAATGAGTAAAATCTGAAAAATATTGTGCATACAGTAATTTGAATAAAAGTTCTGAAGTCAAGTATCCTATCTGTCAATTTCCCATTATTCATTACGTCTGAAATTATAATGTACAATCCCAATAATGGCAAAAAAACTTGATTGTATTCACCAACCAACATATTTTTTATTTAGGACAGTTAAAGGTACAATTTTGGTAATGTTGCGAAAATAGAGCAAGCTGCAATCAAGATCAGTGTTGAATCGGTAATTTTAAAATTGAATTAAAATGCAGTTCTTGAACTAACATACTAACATCGTATCTAACAGAAGATGTGACAAAGTTCAGACGTATGTGAATCTCTTTTCAATGCAAACATTAAAAATATTGTTTTCAACAATAATGAAGTACATATGTGAAAAAACAATGGAGAAAATTGTAGGGATTTTAATATTTGCATTGTTAAAGGCACGACGGTATTTAAATCTTTCTGAGGAGAAAAATAAACACAGATTTTGGTAATGGCACCTTTTTAAAAGAGTACTATCAAAACCATTCTACCAATTCTTAACACTGTTACTCCCCTAAAAGAACTATATTCAGTTATGAGTTAATCCTGCTAACCTTATTATATAAAAAAGAATATTTTAAAGTAAATCATATTGAAACACATCTTACGTTGACCATTAGTCTGCTGCGGAGGTTGTAATGGTTTCTGCCCAGGAATTTGTCCCGACTGCAACATTCTCGTCAACCTCTCCACCTCTTGCAAAGAAGAAGCCTTTTGGATCGCATCTCTAATCTTGCGAATTTCTTGAGGAGTGAGATCTGAAAGTAAGAAAATAATTTAGTGATTCCTATTAGTAAGTCTATGTGATTGTAGATACTCAATCATCTTAAGTAACACCTAAGTTGCATGTGTACTACAAATACGGACGGATGTGCTCTGACAACCCTTATTCACACACCAAAGTGGGACAGCGATGTGCCATTATTTCATGATCTGTTTTTTTTTATGTTAAGGTCAACAGGCCGACGGTTCACTTAATGGTAGGTGGCTACCGTCGCCTGTAACACAAGAAACGTCACAAATGTTGGTACACTGCTGACCATAGAAGGATTAGGATTAGGATTAAGGATAAAGGATTGGGTGGGGATAGGGAAATGGGCTCTGGTATCCCTTGCTTCACTTTCCGAAACACAACAATGGGTATTATGCTATTATGCTCACCGAACACATACATATTATGCTGTTATTTCACTGTGATCATGTATAAGGAGGTGTTTACTGCCGCCAGACGGGCTGCCCAAATGAAGGCGCAACACAGTGTGCCCTGCCATTACTCTAATGTTAAAACCCCTATGTAAAATGTAAATTACTCTAATGTTAAAATAGGCACAGGATGAAGACACGGAGTCAGTCAGAACAAATAATTTTATTAGTATAGATAATAGTTAGAACGATATAGTCCGTTCTTAGAAATAAGACAAACATATTTATGTTTATAATACACAATGAATATGACACTTACTTGTAGTTTTTGGATCTGGCATGTTTCCACCAGGGACAAATGTCTTTGCCTTCCTAGTGATCTCTTTTTGTAACTCTTTCCCTTTTTTACTTTTGAACAATGAATTCGCTTCCTCTCTTTCCTTCTGTTTAATTTTTCGGAAATCCAACAATCTTAGTTCAGGTAACTTGAATGCAACATAAGCCCTGAAAAAGGATAATTAGCTCTTTAAGCTCAAGGCATACACCACATACACTAATGTCTTTGTAATTATGTACTAGATATTAATAAAACAATAATGAGTAATTAATTGACATCTTATATTATATATTATTATTATAACTAAGTAAGCCCACAACTTCGTAGGAGTAGTATTCGGTAGTGCGTAACTTTTTTGTTTATAAACCAATTGGAATGAAACAATCACTTTATGTTACAGGAAGCTTGCTACAAATATGTACATCAGTGAAAACGGCATTCAAATCGGTTGAGCCGTTTCTGAGATTAGCATGCACAAACGCATAAACAAGCAGATAAAAATTCTAAAAACTATCTTTTTGACCTCGTAGCATAAGTACAACATGTACGAAATGTTTTTTGAACAAATATTTAATATACAGACACAGCTCATTTATGATTTTATTATAGGTATGTATAGATTATAATAAGTCCCAAATAAAAATAATATAAGTTTGCAAAAAGTTTTTAATGTCCTCTAACCCCATATAAATCTGCAAAGTGCTAAATTATGGCAAATTTTAAGTTTTGGGCTTATAACTTTTGACATTGATTTTTACATCAAATGTCACTGTTACAAAAATTAAAATGTTACACACCCAAGACAACATTCATCAATAATTAAGAAATTATATTCACCAATTTAAGTGTACTTGTTGTACTATTGTTTTTCAATGAACTATCAATCAGTAACTATATTTTGTTTTTGGCATGTTAAATAAATTTATTTTCTTGATACTAGTGTTCTTGCTTTTAAAGCCTTTACTGTGAATTTTCCAACCAAAATCAATTCACTGATAGAATCGATTGCTTGCCAATTGCTTCAAATAACTTTCTAATTTAACACATTTAAACCAAACCTGGAAGTCTTACTGCCGCACTCAGAGTCGTTTTAATGATTACTTAGCGACTCTTTAGTAAAGATTTAAAAATGTTTACTCTCAGAGACAGTTAATGGTTGATTAGTGGTCTTAAGTGACAATTAACTTTAATGACAGCTCAACCCTTACTTAAGCTTCTTAAATGGAGAATTTGACATTTCGAATGTGAGGTAATCTTATTAATAATAATCTATTGTTCGTGGAGTCGTTACGTAGGTAGCTAAAATTATTTAAAAAAAAAATTAAATTTAAAAACTAAAATTATATCTTGACAAGATGATACTTTACGAAAAAAAGTAAAGTATATTACTTCTATGAAAAATTGACAATTAAAATTGACAATGATGTGAAATGTTGCCGTATTTAAAAAATCTTGACTTTTTAATTTATTTAATTATAATTACGTCTATTATTGTTAATTTTAACTGATAATAATAAGAGAAGACATGTTTAACTGATTTTTATGAAAAACTCTTATTTTTTTCTATACATAAATTGCTTTGCCGAATGATATCGTGTCATTGAGTTTTTTCTTATGACAACACTGCACGTTATCGATATGCATTTCGATAGAACGCACAGTCCTATGCTTACTTAAAGTGGTATTTAACTAATGAACCATTAACTTTCGTCTCTGGGAGCCGCGGCTCATTAACGTATTTAATTGTATTTAGTTAAGTGTCTATTAGTACTAATCTAATGAACGTCTCTGAGTGCGGCAGTTAAAGTTCTAAACTTATGACATGTGCTGTTATATCACAGTGGTCTTCTGAAAAGGATGTTACTTGTGTACAGCAATATTACCTGTAATGTTGTTTATTGGCAACAGGATTATGCATCAATGACAAAGTACGCAAATTAGTCAAAGTAGCCAGTGGATCCAAATCACCAAGTTCAGCTATGTTGTTGTTGGTTAAAATCAAGGATTCCAGATTGGGCAAATACTGCTCTAGATTTTCACTAATCCTCCTGTAAAAAAACCTTTGTATTACCTATACCTAACACAATACATATGAGTTATATATTTGTTGGATCATGAGCGAGACAGCGATAGGGGATATCATCAGGATTGGGCATACCCATTGTTAAGTAAAGACAATGAAACCTTAAATCAAAATCTATAACAGTCACAAGCGAACAATTAGGAAGACTGGTTTGTCGGGAGCTAGTGCTCAATGAGTCAAAGCCGAAACTAGACTAGAGTGACGATATGTAGGCAATATTCTGCTTTATTTATACCATCTCAGTGCTACACCAGTGCCAATAACCCAATTCGTTGGCACGCAATGTGCTTACAAACCAAAGTTTGATATTTATAAATTACCCACTAGAAATATTCAGTACATGTAAACAAGATAGTTTAATACACATAGTCATAGCCTTTGATTGAACAAACACTTAAGAAAGTAAATTATTACAATAGGGGATCGGACAGTAATCAGATTAAAATCTAAAATGTACTTAGAAAGAAAATATATAATTTTTTACGATTATTTATCGAATAATAATTTAATATAATTCATTTAAATTTTTTAAAAGAAGAAATAAAATTTTATTATTTACAATATTTTTAATCTATACTGAAACACCAATCATCATTGTCTTATGCCAATGCAGCTGTTTTGTTATGATAATATGACCACAAATGACATTACGCGCTCTCAGATGAACTATCGTGGCGTTTTGGCGGCATTTTCAAACAAACAATATTAAAACATGATTTTGAGTACCTAAAAGGCTATAAATAAATATTTTTTATGGGAATAAATATCCATGAAGATTAATTTAAAACACTTTCTGAAAATTTGTCCGATACCCTATTAGTGACCACATAATCCAATATGAATTAATGTCATAGTATTCAATTACTAGTTTAATAACTAGGTCACTTAAACAACGTTTTATGTTTGAATTTAATAAAGGACTTTGGTCAGTAATTAAATAAAAATTATAGTAAAAATAAGTAATCAATGTTGGTATATGATGTGCTCTACATCAGCAGACTTCGACTTAATAAATACTGGCAAGGTACACTGCATTTTGCAATCATTTGGGCAACTCATCTGGAGGCAGTGACCATCCAATACAGAAGACCACCATGAAATAACTGCATGTGTGCTGTTGTATTTTGGTGAATGAATAAAGGATGCGAGAGCCCATTGCTCCGTAATCCCTTGTCCTTAATCCTACTAAGTCGGCAGCGCACTTGCAGAACCGGTGGCGCTACTTGCTTTATAGGCGATTGTAGCCATCTACAATCAAGTAGACTGTCAGCTTGTCCGAGGACCTTTATAAAAATAAAACTTGTATAATAAGCATGGAAAAATAATAATACTTTAAAACAGTTTTAACATTGTTTTAAACTATCCAAGTTATAAAATTTTACAACACATAAATATCAATAAATGTTGAACCAACCACAACAACTCTTCAAACAGAACAGGCTATTTAAAACTCTTAAAGATGCGACTTCAACACAAAATATCAAAGTGGAATATACAGAGTTCTAAAATAGAAAAGGACACTTACACAATTCTATTATTGTTTAGTAATAAACACTTCATTCTTTTCAATAATGGAAACCCGTCGAGTTTTCTTATGTCATTATCAGAAAAATCGACAGTATCGAACTGGTCCAATGTTGCACCCATGTTTTCAATTTGCGGTATCTTAAATCCTGAAGAAAGAATAAAGGAAATGGAAACAATTTTCAGAATAAATTGAAATATTCTTAGCATTTATAGGTTGCCAATGTTAAACTAACCTCGAAGGTCCAACTCTCGATCTCTGCAGGGATTTATGTACTGCATAGAGCTTTGTATAAGTTCTGTAGTAAGTTTAACCATGTTGAGATTTTATTAATAAATTACAATGAAAATAGTTTAGATGCCTTAAACGCAAAACTATGAAGCAAGAATAAATAAAATAGCGTTTAATATCTTGCTTGTCTTAGGCTCAAGAATACTATAACTAAGTTAAGTAGTCTGTACTAACCACAGAACACTTATTACTACTCTTGCTACGGTCGCTCGATCGCTAATTACCACAGACTATCTATTGTTGCATTTCTACAGTCTATGGTTCTCAACGTTCTCTGGATATGATTAACACAGATCACTATATTATATTATAAAAAATGATCACAAAGGTCAAACGCCACTTGAACCGCTGCATGTAGCGACGCGGCTTTTATCATCCAGTGTGCCTCGATGTGCACTTGCTCGTGAACAGACAAATATGTCCGCGCCATGCGTCACCGCTGTGCTGTGCCGCACGCTCTCGTTCATACAAACGATACAAATTAATATTTGTAGTGTCGCGCAAAACAAAATCTTGATCCTGATTTCAGTTTGATTGAAAAAGATTAACTTTTTCAACTGTGATCGATCTTTGTCTATACCCTGAAAAATAAATATGTACGTCTTATTTACTGTGTTTTAATTGTGTGATAATATTCTTTGTTAAAAATAAATCTTATGAATAAATTCAAAAACACTGAAGCCCGTAAAAAAGGGGGGTGAGAGGGGAGGTGGAAGTCAAACGTCTGTTTCATTTTGCAATGACCGCACTCGCTAGCGAGGGCGGTAAAACATTTATATGAAAAACTGTCAACTGTCAATGTCAAATTGACAATTTTTCACATAAATATTTTACGCTCTCGCTAGCGAGTGCGGTCATTATGACTCATGTTAGAGGTAGGACCCATTATTAGGTGAAGTTAACGTACTTTATGCCCAAGTCTAGTGAATTCGTACCAGAGTTTTCCGTCTGATTTCCTATGAGACATAAACAATTAGAAAATATCTGACTGTTGAATTTGAATATAATCTGTGTACCTCATTGATTAAATGATTAAAGCTAAGAACATAACTAGCTAGACTTAAGTTTCTGAGTATGAAGTGCGAGTTTGTCTCGATCAAACGCATCGAACGCGTAACGTTAAAAGGTAACTTTTAACGGGACCCGGCTGGCAACACTGCTCCTAGTTTGATCGAGGCAAACTCGCACTTCGCACACTAACCTCTGTCCAGTGTGACCGTTTTTGGTATTTTCAGTACTAAATTGGTATATTTGAGGCTTCGAAGAATGACGATAGTATATTTTTAGTATATTACTGTAAATCGGTATAACTTTGGTACAATTTCAACTTTCGTGGTATTTTTTTGGTATATTCACCTAGCAACCCAGTCAAGATCGTTTCTTGCGCTGTCTTTGTCGCACACTGAGTTATTGAAGCAATCTTTCTCTTTTACACGCCGACCGAGTGAATGAAATGAATGAATGTTTGTCAGTTTTATTTCAGGGGATTCCCTTTTCCCTGTAGTAGAGTTAAATTTGATCGTGTGTGCTGTCGGAAAAATTTGCTTGCTTATTTGGTGTTTGTGTTTCGATTACTTTGGTCGGTTTTTGGCGGTTGTTTTACTATGAAGCGCAAATACGAACAAAAATATAAAGCAGAATGGGAACAAAACCCGGAATTCTCTTCTTGGTTAACCAAAGATAAATATAGTGATAATGCTATGTGTAAAGCCTGTGGAGTGACGTTTTTAAGTAGAGTCGCTACAATAAAGGCTCATGCCGCGGCAGAAAAACATCGTAAAAATATTATACACTACAGTGGACAGTCAAAGGTAAGATAACAAACACTCAGATTTATTTACGTAGTCGAAGTTTCGTTTTAAATTACTTATTTTGATAAATTGTCTTTTTGTTTCAGATTGACAAGATATTTCAAAGCAAAGGTCCAATTTCACAAGAGATAAGAAAAGCCGAACTTCTATTTTGCGGCGCCTTAGTCGAGCATAATATTTCTTTTCGTGCAATGGATCACCTAAGCGAATTATTTGGTAAAATGTTTCATGATTCGGAAATCGCAAAAGGTTTTTCCTGTAAACGTACTAAAAGCGCTCAGTTAATTTATGATGTTATGGCGCCATCATTTGAAAAGCAATTATTGACAGACATAAAAAAAAACTTCCGAATTAACGGGTAATACCGTTTTTTCTTTGATTATAGACGAAAGCACAGATATAACGACGGAGAAACTACTTGCCGTAGCAGTTAAATTTTATTGCGTTAACGATGATAAACTCAAAACAAAATTTTTATGTTCCGTGAGGCTTTCAAACAAAACAGCGCAGGATATTTTTAATTCACTGTGTCAAAGCTTCAAACAGGTTTACATCAAATCACATTTGTTCTATCCTACATGTTAAACAAGGTTTGACAGAAGGTTGTACTTCCTTTGATCCGACGACAGACATGCTTAAAGTAAATAAATTAAGTAATAATGATTATACTATTGATTTAGAATAAACAATTTGGATTAAAAAATATGTGTTTTATTTGCAATATTTTCAAAATATGAAGCAAAAATTTTAGTCGAATTTTGGTATAATTGAATTTTGGTTTTGGTATTTTTTAGTATATTTCATACAGTTCGTTAGTAGGTTTATAAAATTTGAAACGGTCACGCTGCCTCTGTCTCTGGTTGTCTGTCTCATAGATAAATAATATATATACCTAGTTTGATCGAGGCAAACTCGCACTTCGCTTCGCACACTGACCTCTGTCTCTGGTTGTCTGTCGCATAGATAAATAATATAATAATATAATAGTCTGTCTGTTATTGTCTGTGGTGGTGTCTTGGTTTTTATATAATAAAAAAGAAAATATTTATTTTGAAAAAAGGTCAGAAATTAAGAGATATTTATATTTTATTTAGTTTGTTATACGATTTTCAAATATTTCTTCTTGATTATTATAGATATTTTTATATATAGGTACGCAATGGGTCAAATTGCTGGTTCCCTAAATGCTCGAGATGTAAACCTTACTATGAATGATGAACCTACATTTGATCCTCAAGCAGGTTTTGCTTATAGACGAAAACCTCGAGGTATATTTTCATAATTGATAATTATAGATTTAACAGGCTTATTGTTTCACATTGTTGTGATGTTAGGTTTGTTATATAATATTTCTTAGGTTATAAGTATATTTAAAAAACCAGCACTGAATTTTAACATATACCATTCTGCTTTCAAACCCTAGTTCGATTTAACTTTCGTAGTTTTTGTGTGAAATTTTTCAGAAATGATAGCAAAAGAAGAAGATCTAATATCAGCCAGGATTCCACCACAGTACAGAGATTTTTGTGCTCATTATTTATTAGACTACCAGGTGTGTCGCTACAAAGAATTTCCACTGGTTTATAGGTGTGCTCATGAAAAGCACAATTATTTGAATTGCGAGCAAAGGGAGTAAGTAAATTTAAAACTTCATTCAAAAATAACCACTTCCCAGCTTACAAGATCAAAAATTTCTCAATTACTTAAGCATAGCTAATGCTTAAGTAATATTTATTATAATGTTGTAACAATTTTAAAACCATTTTTAAGTTTAACTTAGGATATCTTAATTACTATTAGTAAACTCACATAGAAAGTATAAACGTGACAAAACCTGCAATGTTTAAATTTTCTTAAAACTTGTAGTTTATCACTGAATTCCGCTGTCATACACCGGGAAGCCAATTTGGTGACAATAACACACACCTAATTAACAGCATGTGGGCAATATGTGAATAAGTGAGCCAGAGCCTGTTCATTCTCCATTAAGGTCCGTTTATATCTTCAGACAATGAACATATCAGACACGTCTCAGCCACCATCAAACATTATTTACATCTAGCGTACCAGAAACGAGCCATTTCAGACAAGTCAGCGGCCACTTCCCGCCGATAGTTACTTGCATGGTTCAGATTCTAGGGCAGATAAAATATTCTCTCCGGGAATGTCGTCCTTGCACGGACAGTGTCTGATGGCATCTGAGCGGGCACATTATGCTAAATACGAATAAGTTCTTACATATCATATGAAATAACATATCTGACATTTTATCTGACACACTACGTGTCTGATACATTCATTGTCTGAAGATCTGACACACTACGTCAACTCAGGGGTTCCCAAAGTGGGCGATAACGCCCCCTTGTGGGCGCTGTAGACCTAAAGGGAGGCGGCAAGAGACCCAGAAAAAAATGGAGGCATTATGTAGAGGCTTGGGGGGCCATTTGTTATTTCATCTAGCTAGGAGGACTCTTAGACACCAACTGAGCTCTCGACTACAACTTGAGAACATTAACTAATATTAATTAAGAGATTGCTCAAACTCGGTTCTATATTTCTCTCCGCGTAGTTCATATATCTGTCCTGTTTTATTTAATAAATAAAAGAAAAATCATGTCAATCGGTCGCTCCGTTTCGAAATGAAAGTAGACACAAACAAACAAAAAGGTGATAGACACACTTTAGCATTTTAATAGTTATTAGTATTCCTAGATAGGTAATTTTTGTAGATAATAGAACGCGGGAAATCATGTTTTAACAAGTTTTTGTTAAATAACCCGATTTGTGCATTCCTATCTACTGCGCTCAGGTCTCAAGTTAACTCTTGCAGGTTATAGTAAAAGTCTCGTTTATAATAAATGTTTAACCTCCGCTAATATAGTTTAGAATAATTAATTAATTTAATTTGAAGTTATAGTGGTTTTTAAGTAGGTGAAAAAATGGGGGCGCTGGAAAATAATTTATTCTCAAAGTGGGCAGTAGACAAAATAAGTTTGGGACCCCCTGCTCTAACTGAAAGCACAGTGAATTAACCATTCCAGTAGACTGCACTCATGGTTTTGATGAACAGTCTGATTGGTAACTACCTCTACAAAAATTCACTGAAATAACACCACTTGTTCTGTTTTGTGTTTGGTTAGTAAGTAAGGGATTCTATTATCCCTTCCATATTTCTTATCCTTTATGTATTAAGGTTTATAGTGCACGAGAACCCTTATGACGATACTCATGGTAATATTTGACAGTAGCTGACATAAAAATGAGCTTGCACTGTTTTTAGCTGTTCAATAATGCATAACATACTAAACAAAAGTTGTTGTGTATTACTGCAAGTCCAAAATATATTAATAATTTTTTTAACTCCAAAAGTAAGGTGCACTATCTGTTGTTGAACACCAATCAAATGGAGTAGTAGGTTACATTTCAGTTGCGAACAAACTGAATGCAATGCAACCATCAAATAACGCAATAATGAAGGATGTCGGAGACAATAATTTTTTTTATTTTGGTGCATATATTTTATTTTAGGTGATGGGATATTATAAAGAAAATATTTGTTTTTCAGCTATGTTCTGCGTATGAAGGAATTTGAACGGGAAAGACGTCTAAGACTTAGAGAGAAACGTCTAGAAGTAAATGCGTATTAAATACCAACAGTGTGAAGATTATAAATTTTCCTAACTGAAGATAAACTTTTTAAATTCAAATTCATTTTATCTTGAGTAAACCTTGAATTTCATTAACTTTTATGATTTAAAGTGCATTGCATAAGTATATTTTTTCTTTGATTACTATGTGTGACAAAAAATGAAAAAAACTTTAAATATATGCATTGTCAATGGATTTAATTTTTTTACCTTCATTAGGAAAGAAAATCCTTTCATCTTATTTATAGAATTGTTTGTTTTATCTATTCAATGTAGAATGAATAAACATGTTATCTAAATAGAATATTTCAACAACTCTTCTGATTTCATTTCATTAGGTAGGTATATACTTATACCTACTAAGAATAATAACTGCAGTATTTCTAAGAGTATATAATCACTACGTTTTGCAGTATTTCAGTCAATTAATGTTCTGGTTTAAAAGTTGAGTGCTATTATTTAATTGATAACTAAGGATATGGCTCAATCCAATGCAAAATTACAAATAAAAGTGACATGGCACACACTACCGCCTGTAAAACTCTTGAGTTTGTTTACAACAGAAGTTCTGAATTTTGAAATAAGAGTGCCTTTAAGAGTGAAATAAGAACAAGCCTTTGTGTATTTTGGTTTTTAGTAAGGCATGCCAAGGACCATTTTCAAAATACATTATATTTCATTTAGGGCCAAACTCATCCATTCCGTTTTGTCCGAGTATAAGAATAGAATAGAGATAAGTTATGTTCCTTTTTAACCATAGAGTGGAAGTGATGCGGTCGTCCCGTGACAATGACGGGAAGGGACATAGCAATTTATTATAATATATAATACCAAATAATTATTTGCCACTTTTTTCGGGGTCAGGGGGGTAAAAACTTGATCTAACAATTTACTCGCACTGGAACGTTGTGCACGCTTACATACACTTACCTACATGACGAGGAGAAAGATATGCGATTACTGTATGTTCGAGCGAGAACGGAGAAAGTCCACTGGCCACACTGACAGATTTTACTTGTAGATTTGTGTGTGTATTTGTGTAGATGTTAAATTAAAACATTTATTTATTTATTTTGTAATAAATTAATTCGGTCTCGGGTTTGATCCTTTTATTCGCTACCTTTTAAATTTATTGAATGGTTATACCTAACTCCAAAATACCTGATAAAAATAATTTGTTCATCTATGCTACTTTGTAACCAAGCCCGAAACTCCACAATATGATTGAGCCATTATTTGTCTGTATTTTTTTTCTTTTTCAACCCTGATTATGTGATAAAGAAAAAATACAATTACATTTTTAGCCGTTTTTGCAATACAAGCGTTATTTCTATTTCCCCAAAATATTTTACTTAAAAATTAAATATAATATGTTTGTTCTGTAAAACATAGACTAAATTCATATGACAAAACCAAATTGATTTTTTAATAATGTTGCCATTACTGAAATGGCTGTATTTGTAACTTTTACACTAATAATGATTTACAACAAAGATGCAATTTCTTTATCAATAGATACAACTTATGTTTGTCAGTCAACTAAAATCTATTGAACAGAGCATGCAATTATAAGCCGTATTAGCTCATGACGCTAGAGTCGTATCTTTATATTTTCTTGTGACATCTTTGACAATTTTTGTAAACACACGCTTGTCGAACGAATGGCTATTTATTGCGGAAGTAATGGCTTCCTAAAATTTAATTGCAGACATTTAATTTATTTCAGTTAATTAAAAATTTGTGAAGACATTATGAGCAAATTTTGATAAAAATAATTATTAGAGGTGAATATTTTATGGAGACATCCGGCTCCGTACTTTTGACGATTTTATGCCGCGTCTATAATAATATTACAAAGAACCATCCCTAATTTAGTTTTGTTTATTTATTACAAACTAACATAACATAAAAGTTGAATAATGCGTGTTAATTTCGAACAAACTGTGAGTTTTAGCTATGAATTGTAGAATGTGACTAAAAATTTTGAAGGTCTAGTTTTAAAACTCAACATGAGTATAACAATGTTGTAATATTATCATATTATTACAATGAGTGACGCCGGTAGAAATGAAACTTTAGGAAATAAGATAAAGGGCATGGAGGAAGAGGAAGATTCTGCCGATGAAGTTTGGGAAAGCGAGGATGATGATGAGACTATTGCAAGGATACAAAGGGCTCATTATGCCCAAGCAGCCGCTATGACCGCTCGGAAGCGAGCAGCTCCACGCCCTAGAGCCATGAGCCATAAGAGGAAGATGGAAGCGGTGAAAACCTTTCACGACTTCACTAAGAAACTCAAGAAAGACACAGGTATAACTATACACAGCCTTGTCGGCAATAACATATTAGACTTGAGTGATTATTCAAGTGAGGACAATAAAAGTGATAGCGATGGATTGTCGGAGGAGGAATTCTTCGTCAATCCAAGTGCTGTACACGAGTTGAATGAGGAGAATGAGAGTTACATTGATCCGGAAACGGGAGACTTTGTCGATGCTAAAAGGAATACAAATACCACAACTCAATGTGATAATGTGACTAATTCGGTAACTAAAGAAGATGAGACTCAAGAAGTAACCGAGCAACCTAAAACTCTTTCGATAAGTGACATTATTAATGATGGTGATTTAGATTTAACAAAAAATGTAGAGATAGCCGAGGTGGAGGGGAGTGAGTTGTGTCCGGAAAAGACTGCTGAGGAATTGTTAGAGGGAAAAGAGGAAAGCAGTCAAGATTTCGATATAAGAGAAAAGTTAAAAGAAATGGGTGAAATTAGCGTTAAACCCGTAAATAAAGCTGATGAAGAATCTTCACTAAAAGATGACGACAAGAAACCTGAAGTAGAAGACGATGTAAGTTTTATTTTGATATTTTATAATTTATATATTTCTTTTAAAAAATACATTAAATTAAACAAACTTTATTTAAACTGGTTTCAAAATGAATTATATTTAACAGGTCTCTTTATAAACTATTGAAAATTTTAAATAATGTATTACTTAAATATCAGAAATATTAAAAATTGTGTTGTTCATTTTAAGATAAAATGGTTATACCCTTGCAAATATGTATTATTATTTTTTATTTTAGAAGAAAGCATTAAACTTAAATGCACTGAATGTGCGTCGTAATATCAGAGAAGTAATGGATGAAAAGAATTTAGATGCATCAACACTCGCTGCACAAAGACAGGAATCGGAGAGATTGGCTCGTGTTCAAGAACAACAGAGAATAATTAGAGAGGTAAGTAATAATTCACTATACTTAATTTTGATTTTGTTGTAAAAAATATTATCATAATTATATTTTACTTGGTTTAACAGAACATAATTTACTCAAGTACATAAGTAACATTATTTCAATAATAATAGTGTGGTGCCCCTTTTAAATTCAGCATAATGTATGGTTGGTTTTTGTATTAAGATCACATCACTTTAAAATTTTAATTTTTTTAATTAAAATATGTGAAAATTTTCAATTTCAGGTACAAAGGCAAATAGCTTTAAACAGACAGAACAAAATACATCAAAAGACTATGTCATTACTCCAAGGTGGTTCATCTCTCTTGAAGAAAACAGCTTCGGGGCAGAAATTAAAGTATGTATTCTATTTTTAAGACATATTTCTCCTTGTATGCTAAGATTCACTAATAACACTACTATTATTCTGGAATTACAGTTTGCCAAACACAGTCCTGGTGAAGTTACCCTCGGGTGAAATGAAGAAAACAACCCTGAAGCAAGGACAAGTGGAAGTCACGAAGGTGTTAAAACCTACAGCCTCATCTTCAACCACCGTCCAAAAGATAATGAGACCTGATCAGAAGGCAGAGAGGAAAGAGGTTTGAAATATTTTCAGCTTTCACCTTACTTGAGTTGCTTTACAATCATTGCCTGTCTTATACCTCGTCTTTACTCTTTGCCTGGGTTGACATAACAGGGCACTTCCATTATTCTTATGTGACTTGTGTTTATTATTCTTGGGTAACGGTAGCTTCTTATTGATAAGAGGACCGTTAGTTTGCCTGCTGCTCTATTTGTTTAAAAAAAAAAATGAAGGCCCCTTCTGACCATTAGTACTCTAAAATTATGAGGGAGGCCTATATTCAGCAGTGGTCGTCATATGGCTCAGATGATGACCTTAGATAGTAAACTTTTTGTAAATTTATTTCAGGCCAACTTTTAATCATACTGTTTCAACTTATTCAAACGGTTTAAGTGGAACACGTGAAAAACTGACATTTCAAAACTTTTTTATTTTATTTCTTTGATCAAAACCGCGATAACTCGCTTAATGTAAATATGATATTCATTAATTATACATGTAAATTATCCTCAGAAATCCCTCTTTCCATAGAAGAAAACAGAAGCAAAATTCGTTTATAACTTTACGAGATTAGCGCATCTACACTAATGTACAGCCAGAGAAAAGGGAGGACATTAATTCTTTATAACTGTAGTATATTATACTATGTAATAAATTTCTTAGATTTCACACATTTTAAACAAAAAAATATTTAACTTTCATCTTTGGAATTAGTGTCTGAAAAAGATTTATTTTTGGCTGTACTAATTATGATGTGACTTTGAGGTTTGTTTGACTTAAGCTTATCTCCTTCTAACTGACTAAACCAAATATAATGTTATATTATAAATTGTAAGAAGTATCAAAATCGTTCCTACAATCTCCACAAACTTTAAAGAAATCACCCAACCTTTTGTTTTGTTTACTTTTAAAATGTTACTAAATATACAACACATTGCTTGAATAATGGATGTCAATCAACCCATTCCGCGATCCTCACTGCCACTCTTATCTTATAAGGGTTCTATCTTTCTAAGGGTGTCAGCACACTTGAATTCATCCGAAATTTATCATTGAAAAAAATGTATTCACATGACTAACTATACAATAATAAAATAAACTTGATGCCATATATTTCTTTCAGGTTGTTGAAATTGTTGATAGCAGCAGCGGAGAAGAGACATCATCTTCTTCTTCTGACTCTGATGACTGTATAATGTTATCCGACTCCGAGGTTCCACCCAGTCCTGAGGCAGAAGATGATCCAAGTAACTCTGGTAATTGAGACATGTCTTAATATGTATATAATACATTAAGTAAGAATTAGCTACGATCTGTTTGACTGCTTATTTCTTAAAAAGTAAATATTATAACCTTCTGGAAGGTTATAATATTTGGAGACGTCAGATGACGTCTCCAAATATTATTGATTATCAGATGGTGCTAGGATGTCTTGTGGGAGCCTTTTTTAGTCTTCTAGGGTGAAATGTCAAAGAGAGCAATTCTCTTCATTTCCTCTCCGTTCCTTCGTTTCCATTGGGGTGCTCCAATGGAATGCTCCTTCATTTATTATATTTTAGTGATGTTGTCAGAGTCACTTCTCTTATGAATGGAATTTGTAGATTTTTGTGGAGGAATTTGGCAGATGCATTCCAGGGTGCCCCTGTTACGATTCTCAGTATTTTGATTGGAACCTCTGTAAGATTTCAATGTTTGAGATGGAGGCCACTCCCCAAAGCAGAATTCCGTACACCACCCATATAGATTTAATAGTTTAATAATAGTTTATTTTCCAGTGTCAATTTTTATTGGCTTCCCAGCAACTAGTACATTTTTCTGAAAAGAACACTCGGTTGCTTTCCTTTGGTGAAAATATGTTTTTGTCGTGTAAATCTAGGCATACATACACCAAGGTAATTAACGTGATCAGATTGTGGAACTTCTCTATTGTTTATAATTAATGTTGGACAGGTATCTCGTCTCAGAGTGAAAGTGACGTGCACTGACTTTGTTTCGTTGGCTTTTAATGCTAATAATTATAATAATATTTAATTTATAATAATTTGAAGAATTTTTTATTATTATAATAATGATATTGAATTTTATGTTCATTATTAACTCTAAAGCGGTACCGGGAGCGTTCCGGGTCACCCAAAATGGTTGCACTCAATGGCCACACAGAGCGGGAGCGGCACGACGCGGCCAGAGTCGGGATTTTACCAGACTATTGTTTGTAGCGCGGTATTCTGTGTAAAACGCCCCAGAAAACATTCACTTTTCTCATTTTCACTCCCGGACCGCTTACCGCCCAAAGTGTTTTGTGCTTAACAGTATATATTTGATGTGTGCACAAATAAATTTATTAACAACACTTTGTTGCGATTACAAAAAATGGTTCCAGTGTGATCATATGAAGTGAAAAGTGCTGGATGTTGTATGCTGAATTATGACCCCAAAAGCGCTACAATAAGGACTATTTTTGAACTGTACTTCTTACATACATTTATATTTTTTATTTAAAATCAGGTCTCCACGTGAACGATGCCTACAATATTCCGGACGAACAAGGTCGAGTGCAAATTAACGTTGGTCATCCAGAAAACGAAGAGGATATATTCTTGGCGCCACAAATTGCCCGAATTATTAAACCTCATCAGGTACTACTACACTATTGGCTTGTTTAATAGCTCTTATAATATATAAAGAATATGAAATTATGCTATTGAATCAAATCAAAATTTTCAACTTCCTCGATAGTGATGACATTGTATGGTGCTATGCTTTCTGCACTTAAATATAATGCAATTTACATTGTATTTTACCTAACTGTCTAAATTTTTTTTATGATAAAAGACTGTAGGCAGGCTGACTTCACAGGTCCACTCCAGGGTTTACCAACCTGATTCCTAGGGGACCCTATCGCAACTTAATCTTAACCCGCGGAGTAAATATTTCCTATATTTACTTAGGTCTATTTTACTTTGGTGTGTTTATGTTTATTAAATTCGCAATTAATCAATATTTGCCAAAGTCTCCACAGCGCAGCGTACTGCGCCACTTTGTTTTTGTCTTATAATTTTTATTTTTGTATAATTTTAAGATGGTTTTCGTCGCATAACTAGCCAAGGCGGAATCTTACCATCGGCAGGTCGAATATTTCCTTACAAAATCCTTCGTAAGTCGAGAACTATTAACATGATTTTTTTGGCGTTTCCCTCCCTTGAAGTTAGATTTACAGAGGTCCTACTATTAATTATTATTATTAAAGACCACTGTGACTTAATTAATTCACAGTGGTCTTTTATAAGACAGAGTTACCATCGTCAGAGTGGTTGCTCATGACTTTTATGACGGCTGAATGCATCAGTGTTTGAGAATGACAGTCCCTATCTAAAAATGGATTTGGGCAATTTTTGTTACAGGTTGGCGGTGTGAGGTTTCTATTTGACAATATAATAGAATCGGTGGAGAGATTTTCCACGTCCACAGGCTTTGGATGTATTCTGGCACATTCCATGGGCTTGGGCAAAACACTACAGATAGTTTGCTTTTGTGACATTTTTCTGCGACACACCAGCTCCAAGACTGTTTTATGTATTATGCCCATAAACACATTGCAAAATTGGGTAAGAGAATTTTTTTGTTTTTCAAAATGGTGTTTGTTTTAAGATATGGATGAAACTATTAAGCTTAATGAAATGGAGGATGTAGTTACTTGGCTTCAATGTACCGCATAAAAAGTTGTTATAATTTCCAGAATTGTATATAACTTTGTGTGGGGATACTTTTCGTCAGTATCAAGAGCTGTGTTGATGACCAATTTACAGTTTTATTAAATGAAAATTTATTTAAGCGAATATTGAATTTTATTAACAGTGGATTAAACAATCGCTGGTTTGATTGCCACTAGTGATAATAATGACTTGCTGTTCTCAGTGCAAAAGTGTTCGTTTTTGACGTTCAATAAAAATTAACTAACTAGTTGACTGTCAAGTCAACTGCAATATTTTACCATCACCATCTCAACGGTGAAGTGTCATAACTCCTCTCTCAAGTATTTTGAGAAATTTACTCTTGTAATTACTTTAAATTTACTCTCAATGACTTTAAAGATCGATTTTCGCGTGTTTTGGTGAAATCGCTTATCTGATATTTTTAACTGCAACTTCTATGTTGTATTAATATGTTATATTTTCTATATAAATGGAATTATTAATTTCAAAGTTGTAATGGAACTAAACTTTTTTATTCATTTTGTGTAAAATTTTGTTTATGTAAGGGTCAGCTCACACCAAGACGCGACGCTGTGCGCATATTTTAAGGTATTAATTTAATATAGAACTAATTTACTACACAAATAGGTATACAGTTCAGTGATTCCGCGATGCGTATCTCGTTGCCCACGTAGGTACTCACTCAATTGATTACCTTTTTAGGGTTCCGTACATCCGTTCCGTACATTCGAATAAAAAAACGGAACCCTTACAGGATCACTCGTCTGTCCATCGGTCACAGTCAATTATCTCTGAATCTACTAGACCGTACTAGTTGAAATTTGGTACACCTATCAATTTCTGTGATCCAAACGCAGAGGTGTGTAATGAATCTGAATCGCATGAAATCTGTATATGGGAGGTCGTTTTTTGGGGGAAGGTGGGAAATAAAAAAAAAATTTTGAAAACTGCATTGTGTGACATATCAAATGGAAGGTCTTGTTGTGAAGATCTTAAATGTATTTTTTTGTAATTTTAAAATAAATAGTTTCCAAGTTATTCAAGAAAATAGACGAAAATTGTCCACTCCTTATCTCCGAAACTACTGAACTTAAAATTTTGAAAAAAAATACAGAAATTAGTTTTCTACTTATAGATTATAGGAAAACTTATAAGAAGTCCATGTTATTAAAATAACATGGTAAATCACTCAATATTGTGCGGATAGGTAACATCGTACGGAACCCTTTTCACGCGAGTTCAACTCGCACTTGTCCCGTAGTAAATAAGCTCTATATCGCTTTTCGGTGTGAACTGATGCTTAGTTAGAAGGTCTAATACCTTCACACTGCAGTTTACAATTTGTCAATGTTTAAGACCGGTGTGACAGAGAAGAGATGTGTAAACTTTCGTGTCGGTAGGTGGCGGAGTTCAACATGTGGTTGCCCTTGGAACCGTCGCGCAGTCCTCTGGCGGCGCACGGCGAGGTGCGCGCCAGAAATTTCCCCATCTACGTTCTCAACGACAGCCACAAGACTCTACAAATGCGGGCTAAAGTTGTCAAGGTAACCCTACCTGCTGGCTTCTATTACGATTGATGTCATTCATGCTCTCCTTGCAAATGTCACTGGTGACAGCTCTTGAATTTGAAATCATACGATTGTAAAAATATTTATTAGACAGTAAACAAATACACAGAGTCTTATAGCTGTGGATAGTACACCACCTATACAAGCCTGTATCATGTGTTCCATGAGTTTTCTTTTAATAAATTTGGTTTTGTTAATTGGCTGTCTTGCAAATAATATAAAGAAAATTATAAGCCAAATAATTATATAGGTAATATCATGCTTAATCAATAATAATTGTAATAGGTGTATTTTTATTAAAATTAAAATTTACTATTATCAAATATCTTTTTACATATGGCCACCATATTTAAAAAGATATTTGATGATAGTATTCCTGATGCTAAGTGATCAGCCAACTATTATTATTTACAGGATTGGTCTACATCCGGTGGTGTGCTTATGATAGGCTACGAACTTTATAGACTACTCAGTATGAAAAAGGACAAAAAACCTCGTAAGAAAAGGAAAACCGACGTCAAAGCTGAAGCGGGAAAGGACGAGAAGAAATCTGACAAGCCTGACGTCGCTAATGAGGACACTCAAGTATTTGTTATCTTCTTTTATGAGAGATATAGTTTATCGTCCGCCGATAGAATCTAGTTAAACCGTACGTGAAATATTCCAGGGTTCGGACAATACAATGCAATCGAAACTCAGCGATGAAACGAGGACAGAAGACGGCGATTTGAGCAAGATCGATGGAGACGTTAAAGATGAGGCTACGAAAGAAGAGAAGAAAGAAGATGTACCCAACGATGAAGAGAAGAAGCTGTTAGATGGCAAGTTCATAATCTATATATGTATTGCTGTGCATAATCTTAAAAACTAAAAAATGGATTGACCGATTTTATTTTTTATTATTCTCGATACCAGGGGTTGTTAGAAATAACCAAACAGTAGCACCAAATTAACAACAATAGGTTTTTTTTTTCTTCAAATTATACAAAAATGGTAAGAGTTAGAAAAAAGTCTTTCATGTAAAAGCTATTGAATGAATTTGGACAAAATTTGGCACACAGATAGTTTATTACGTGGATTACATATATCCTGGAAAAATGTTAGATCCGGAAAAATCTGTTCAACCGTTTTTCGTTATTGAGGAAAAACTCACATACCGTGCTCAAAAACGAGGATATTGTTAATTTGGCTATAAGACGCGTTTATAATGTTGTAATTTAAATCTACTCTATCTTCCTTTGCTCTCATGTTTTGAATATGTGTATTAATTTTTAGAAATGTACGAGGCGCTGGTGAGGCCCGGTCCCGACTTGGTCATCTGTGACGAAGGTCATCGAATTAAGAACTCTCACTCCAATATATCATATGCATTAAAACAAATGAGAACGAAACGACGTATCGTCCTAACAGGTGATTTTCCTTATTTCAATAATAATAAAACGATAAAGTTTGTATAGCGATAATTAACTTTAACGAAATCCCATTGACTTATCTGTAATTTCCTGCGTTTGAATCACAAATGACTGGTTCCAAATAATAATATATAATATATGTAGAATTATAACAAAACCACACAGCGATGCGATGGCAATAGGGAATATGTGTCTAATTAAAAAAAGGGTTAATTTTTTTTTATGAACATTGTTGCTTTAGAATTATTTTTTAATATTATTTCTTTTTCGTTAAGGAAAATAAATAATATTTGTTCTTTCGTTAAAGAAATAAGATCAGATCGAATATGACGTCAAAGTATAATGTCAGTGTCAATAAGCGCGTAGTTGTTTGATTTGTGATTTTTAACATTTGGTTGTTATTGTAGACTGTGACGTCACTGCAAGCGCGCCAAAACTGCGGGTATTTAAAGTAGCTGTTAGTTAATTTTAACATTTTTTTTTTGTTACTAAATTTTAGTTTTTCAGCGTTGAATATTTCTTTACGATTATATAACGATTTAATTTATCGTATAAAAATATTTAAAAAAAATGTGTTCACGACATTTGTATCTGGTTATATACTTATAAAATCGCTGACCCAAAACTACTAAGTTTAGAAAGTTGAATATTGGAACCTATTTTGTAACGAAAGCATCCGCTAAGAAAGGATTTAAGAAAATTTCAACACCCTGCGAAGTCGCTAGTTGTTTGTATAAAATTTCAATACACATGTTACACTATATGTATTTATATTTGGATTTAAAATGTTACGCGCAAAGAAATTTGTTGGCCCAGCCTAATAGTGATAGTTTTTTTAAATTTTATTGTGGAGAAGAAAAGAAACTCCTTCTCTATTGTTATACGGAATTATGTTTCACAATGTGTGACGTCACTCCACATTATATATGAACTCGTTTTGTTGAATAAATATTTCCATTGAAACATATTATAAAGAGAAATGGTTACAAAAATGTTCAACCAATTTTAGTACAACGTCAAAATGCCAAATGCCGCAGGTTATCCGCTTCAGAACAATCTTTTGGAGTACTGGTGCATGGTGGACTTTGTGCGGCCGAACTACTTGGGCAGCAAGACCGAGTTTTGCAACATGTTCGAGCGGCCCATACAGAATGGGCAGTGCATCGATTCCACGCCTCAGGACATTCGTCTCATGCGTTACAGGGCACACGTCTTGCATTCCCTGCTCGTTGGCTTCGTGCAGAGGTAACGTCACTTGTTTGTCTTCTCTTCCGCTAAATACTAAACGTTTGTATTAGAATGTAATATGTGTTCGATTCAATATTAGAATTAGTATGTTCACTCGAATTAAAGCACTATTTATTTTTATTAAAAGATATCGATCTCAAAGGACACTTCACTTGACATAGTAACATAAGCAACGCCATCATAGGTGCTGCAAGTACGTTGTCGACCTTAGCAGAAATGTGGTCAGGCATCCCTTACTCAATCAGCTGAACATAACAGCACTCATTCTGTCTTTCACGGTGGTCTTCTGTAAGTTTAGCGCGTGCATATGCAGGGAAACATGTATTTCCCACTCGGCGTCTCTCTCTCTCTCCCTTTCGCTCTTTCTCCATTTTTCACTCTTACACCATCCCCACACGCCAGCCATATATTATATGTATAACGTTCTGGCTGGTTTGTTATATTTTTTGTGCTTAAAATTTTTTTTTAATTTAATATCTGCTACGACGATGAGTGACAATATTTTGAATACACTTCAAAAAATTGTAAAATTTACTTTGGAAACAATAAAAAATGGTTTGCTATTTTCCGTTCATTTTATTTGTCGCAATCAGTGATTTAAAAAGAATCATGAAAAAAATTCAAATAGTAAGATTAAGAAAATCTCTCCAAATAATCATCAGATTATGGATCAGCACAACCAGGACATCAAACTGAACCGTCTGTATGAAAATATGATGCAGTCGAGTAAATATTTTTGGCCGCCCCCACCATCAATCATCACCGGCAGATTAACATAATTATTTCCGTTATCGCAAACACGTCAGATATATTATCAATATCTGACGCGCTCGAGTATTTTCATGTGATGTTTTTTTTAGATTTTTGAAAGGCTGCAGGCGCTGTGACGTCTCCGGCCTCCGGCCTCCGGTGAAAAGTTATACATCATATAACCCTTTTCTTCTTTTTACCATCTAATCTTCAAAATCCAACAGGTCACTACGTCGCTCGAGTGAATTCCCATTTAGCATCGTGGGCTGCCCTACTATAAGTCTGCTTCAAAAGACGTTGACTCTATTCCACTTATAAACCTTGTCCTCTTTGACAGACGTTCGCACGCTGTATTACAATCTACGCTTCCCCAAAAAGAAGAATACGTACTTCTCGTACGAATGACGCCGTTGCAGAGGAAACTGTACGATCGGTTCATGAACGAAGTGGTCCGTTCTACATCTGTACCGAATCCACTTAAGGCATTCGCTATTTGCTGCAAGGTAACTGATACTTTACTCTTCGACTTTTCGACACATTTATGATGCTAATTAACGTACGGTTAATGGATTTTCATAAGAATATTGACAAATTTCAGAAAAACACCAATTTAAACTTAAATTTTAATTTTTAATTTTAACTTAACTTTCGGCTCTATGCATAAGTAGATATATAATTAATATTTATTTTTGCAGATCATAGATTTTGTGTCACTCTTATTATGACACTTATATGTCTTAAAATAAATCACAAAATTAAAAGACAATAATACTTATAAAACGGATTTTAAAAAACGGAGTATATTTACAGTGTACACGCATGGTCACTGTATGTTAACATTTTGATGTTTAAAAAGTAAAACGCCAATATGTATATACATAATTGTATTTTTTTAGATTTGGAACCATCCAGATGTGTTATATAATTTCTTGAAGAAACGCAGCGAAGCTAATGCAGCGATTGAAGAGGATTTGGATTTGGAAGAGTTACGCGGAGTGACGAAGGCCGGCCGCGCGAAGAGCACCAAAGCAACAACAAGGAGAGCAGCCAAGCCAAGGGTTACTTTTTTTTATTAGATAAATAGTAATTCATTGAAGTGTAAGTGAATTATGAATATTTGAAATTAAAACTTTGTTTATTTACAGGGTTCATCGAAAAAGCCGGCTGCGACAATACCACCAAATACAACCACTGGCCCGGCAAATCCACGCCAGGACCCAGCTTACGGCAATAATCAATATCCTCCAAATGGTCCATATGGTCCTCAATCTCAACCTTATAGATCTGATCAACCCAGTGGCCCTTACCCACCGTATCAAAACTATCAAAATCAAGAACAAGGGTACTATCCTCCCAATCCTTCTAATGCTCCCAATCAAAGTTTCAATCAGAACTACGGCAACAATTACTATCAACAGCAGCCCTACAATAATTATCCTAATCAGTTTTCACAAAATAATCCACCTAATCAGTATCCCGAAAACGCTCCACCCACTCAATTCCCTGAAAATGAGTCTCCTGCACAGTTCCCGCAAAACAATCCACCTAATCAATATCCTGAGAACAATCCCCCCAATCAATATCCGCCCAGTACAGATAACCAAGGGTACAATCAAAACTATTGGGGTAACGGAAATTACTACGGCGGCAGTGGGTATTATAATAACCCACAGTTCCCCAATAGCCAACCTCCAGCAGAGTATAACAATTCACAGCAATATCCGCCGAATTTTAATGCACCAAGTGATCCTAATCAGCCCTATCAGGGCCCTGACGCCGCACCATACCCTCAATCAAATCCTAGTCAAGAAAATTATGGAAACCAACAAAGGCCTCCGTACCCGAACTATCAAAACCCGCCTGGTTACGAATATAACCATTCACAACCTCCAGCTACACAATATCCTAATAGCCAACCGCCAGAAGGGTCTTTTCCGCCTTCTTATCCACCTTCATATCCCGCAAATTCACCTTACGGCCAAAATTCTCAGCCACCGTACAATCAGTATGGTAATGGAACTCAAAACTACCCAAATTACCCTAACAATGTTCCTCCTACGGATCAAGCACACACAAACCAACAACCAATTAAAAGTGAGCCTAGTGTAAATACAAATTATCAACAGAACGACATAAAAACTGAACCCAACACGTCACAGCAGACAGCTATGGGTTACGACAGTGCAAGTTATAATTACAACCAGCCCAATACTTCGGCATATCCAGAACAACCGGATGGAGGTATGAATGGTAATTATCCATGTCAATATCCATTTTCGTCACATCTTGAGACTAAACCACCTCTGGGTAGTGCTAGTTCAGGCAGTCCAGTTACATCGTGGCCGATAACGGAGACTTTAAAGACTGAAGTTGATAAGATTAAAACCGAAGAAAGAACTGAAATAAAATCGGAGTCAGATGGCGAAGTAAAGATTGAAGATTTGGACACTAAGAAAATAGTGAAAGACGAGATTAAAAAGGAGCTCGTTCTTGGTGAAATAAAGAATACTTCACCGCAACAGAAAAAAACCGATAAGAATGAAACGAAACGGGGTGGTAAAAGCGATGGTTCAGAGTCCGAAGATAACGTCCCGAAGAAGGGAAGGCAGAGGGCTAAAAAAGATAATAAAAAGTCGGAGAAACCAAAACCTCGAGGTAGACCTCGCGCTAAAGGGAGGAAAGATAGAAAAACTTCAAAGGAAAAAAATAACGACGAATCAGAATCGGAGGAAAGTGATAAGGAAGAGAAACTGAACAGGGAAGAGGAATTGGCCCTTATGAAAAAAGCAGAGGAGATGACGTACGATTGGGCAACTGAATTGTTGAAAGATTACATTCCGGGAATCATCGAGAATTCGTCGAAGATGGAAATATTTTTCTATATTTTAAACGAAAGTATTAAAATGGGTGACCGACTGCTGTTATTCAGTCAAAGTTTGTTCACATTGAATCTCATTGAGGATTTCTTGGAGAAAAATTACATACCCGGTACTAACTGTCTTTGGCAGAGAAATACAAACTATTACCGTAAGTGTAAAAATATATATAAAAATAGTATCAACCCTAAACTAGATTTTTAAATGATAATCTTGTTGTTAGGTCTTGACGGCTCTACGCATGCTTTGGAACGCGAGAAGCTTATTAATGAATTCAACGCGAATCCACACGTGTATTTGTTCTTGGTGTCCACACGAGCCGGATCACTAGGAATCAATTTAGTAGGAGCCAATCGTGTTATCGTCTTTGACTCCAGTTGGAACCCTTGTCACGATACTCAGGCCGTTTGTCGAGTTTACAGGTATGAAGGTGACATTAAATTAAGTTAAAGTTAACATCCAGTGCCTACTATGTAATCGTAAACGTTTTCTCGTTTAGGTACGGTCAAAGGAAACCGTGCTTTGTGTATCGGCTCGTAATGGACTGCTGCCTCGAAAAGAAGATTTACGACAGACAGATCAACAAACAGGGCATGGCAGACCGTGTGGTCGATGAATGCAACCCCGATGCCGTATTGTCTATGAAAGAAATCACCAATCTCTGCTTTGATAACGACGAAAAAGTAACGGTTTTCATTATTTAAATCACTTTTTTCTTATAATGTGTCATTTATAGCCTACGAAATTATATAAATCGCTTGAAATATGTTGTGAAAATAAGTCTGTTTTTTTTTCTATAGGAAACGGAAATAAAAGATTTATCTGAGCATAAAGATAAATACATTGATGTGCTGATGCAAGGTATATTGATTAAACACGGAAAGTTGTTAACTAAGGAGCCTTTCCAACATGAATCTTTGCTGGTAGACCGGAAAGAGAAGAAATTATCCAGCGCCGAAAAGAGACTGGCACAAAGAGGGTAAGTTAACCGTGTATCCTTCGACTCGATTTGCATATCGGATTCGCCCTGTGGTGTACTTAACTTTTTATATACAATTCTTCTGTACGTAAACTACTGGACCGATTTTGATGAAATTTTTTGTGTGTTCGAACCTGGTATTACCCTTCACAAAATTGGCTTTCTTTCTTTACAATCTTAGTACTTATAATTACAAGTACATATTATATTTTTTTTTCTAAATTTATATAATATGCACTTTAGACCCACGGACTAACACGCCGACCAACTAATTGGTTAGTGATAAAATTATAAAAACATTATGCCAATCAAGGGTTAGTCGGTGGGACATTAAGAAATTGAGCTCCATTTAGGATTGTTTTGATTATTGAATTACAAAAAATAAAGAATTTGGGGATCGTACTTTGTACATCTGCAGACTGTAAATAAAATAAAATGACTTATAATAAATAAAAAAATAAATAAACAGAATTCCATCAGTCGGTTTATAACCAAAGTTATTTAAAAAATCAATTAAAATATTTACTACTCTTGTTTAAAATAAATATTGAACCTATAATATTTAAGCACAGGTAATGTGCTCTATACTTAAATATTAAGATTTAAGATTGCAGTTATTAAAAATTAGATTGTATGATGATTTAGTAAATGGTCGATTTCAGTTACGAATTGGAGAAGAAAGCGGCGCTGGCGCCGAAGCCGAGTCTGTCGTATCGAACCGTGCGCGCGGCAGACGGCAGTGTGGTTCAGCGGCCTGTGGCATCCGTGCGGCCTATGCAACAGCATGCGCGGTGGATCCCCGCAGACGTCTGGCGACGCCAGGGCATGACTGCTCAGGAGATGACGCTTCCGCTAGGTATAGCTGTATATCCTACAACATTGGCTCTTCTAGTGAGCTGTAAATAGTTTTTTAGCGTACATGCGCACTAGACGCTTGTCGTTAAGTGCGAGCGATTTTAAAATCTACGAAGTAAAGTAAAATCTCACTGATCTAGTGCGCATGTACCCTTAGAGAGTCGGCAACTTACTCGTATCTCCTTTGAAAATGTTTCGAAAATCGATCTCGGAGATCGAATTTTACTCCTGTTGACTTCTTTAAAATAAGTAGTATAAATGTATTCTTAAAATTTTTGTTTAATTAGATGTGGTCATTCCAACAAATTCTGCCGAAAAGACGAACATTGTTCTAAAAGCTGGACAACGTGTGATGGTTTTGAAGTCGCCGAAAGGCATCTACATGCAGCTAGAATCTGGCAAAATTATTGCAATCAAGACTTCGCTAAAAGGAATCGGTCAAAAAGCTGGTGAAAGTAAGGATAGTCACATTGGAAAGAAAGGTAATATTTATTTTTGTTTTAATCATTGTAAACCTAATAATCGATTACGATTTATGACTAATCATTGGCACAAGTAGACCAATTTTGCCAATAACTACTAACTTTATTTTATTTATTATTCAATTTAACTACAATATTTCCATATTTTTTTTCAAGTGTGCCAAATAAATTGGGTGAATAAGTTGGTATAATACTCCAGACATATTAGATTCTTACTGTCTTAATTGATGTATTGTTTTAGTGATGAGCCGACCATCTTCAGCCAATATACCTGGCTCTTTGAAGAACAATTCCGCCATAACAATCACTTCGAAAACCCCCAGACCGGCTTTTCAACGAGTAATAAGACCTTCAATGGGTGGTCAAAACAAAATTGCGAGACCTATCCTTCCGGGTCAGAAGATTGCCGATATAAGAAATAGACTCGGAGACATGAGAGCTGCCATGCGTCCGAAAATACCGATGCAACATGGGCGCATGATACGGCCGAGCCTCTCGTCATCAGTTAGCATAACTAAAATAACGAAAGATGATAAAAAGGAAGAAGTCGATAAGAAAGAAGTTGATAGAAACGATCAAAGAACTAAAATGGGGACTGAAACAGAGGAAGATATGCAAGTTATAGATAGCGACGAAGACGATACAGTTAGGAAAACGTCACAATTTTTAGATAAAGAAAGGGAAAATGATACTGGCAGTAGTGAAAATTCGAAGTCTTCAGACATGGAGAAACAAATTAATTTCGAAAACGAAAGACAGACTTCAAAACCCTTAGTTTTAACAACAGATGAGAAATTGCCTTCGGAAGAGGCTCTGGAGAGCAAGGGTATAGAAGAATTAGCAAACACACCTAGGGAGACAATAAAATTAGACTCAAATTCCGTTACAGAAAATCGTAAAATTAACCTGTTGAAAAAATACAGACATCAAAGGCTGGGAAGTCGACCACAAGCCGAATCTAGTTTAAGTCAACTGGAGAGAACTGCAAGTGTATTGAACAAAGAGGGCATGCCGGATTTCCGAAGAAATCTGGACGATATTACACAATCCTACTCGCCCAGTGGCGAAGAGAAACCCGCTTCGCGATCGAGGAAAAAGAAATCGCCAAATAAAGTAGAAGTTGCAGATTCTAATGATAGACAAATAATGCCGACCCCGAGCATGTCACATAGTGTGTCTAGTTTGCTGAGTGGCAATACGACCAAGCCTAGAATGGTCGATCAAAACATGTCACCTATAAATACAATGGGGGGCGGTCCGAAACTGAGTCAGCCAATTACAGGAATGCCTCACGATCCTGCGCAACAATCCAATGTGGGTCCGAGTAAAACTAACGTAGGTTTAGGAAGTATGATAGGTGTGCAATCACCTAATGCAGATGTCAGTCAGAGTCCACAGTCGCAAATGAACGCCTTGCCTCCGCCTGGACAATATCCAGGCGGCGGCATATCGCCGGATGCCCCTTATACCCAATATCCAGGTAAATATAGTGTACAAAACTTTACTTAAACATGCTAATTTACAGGAAACGAAGGTATTTCCATTAAATGTTCCTATCACAGAAGTACAGTTTCAAAACAAAGTGTACAAAGTGTATGTGTTTGACGAGCCCATTGGATGAGTGGTTAGGGAGCTTGCCTTAACGCTCTGTTCTAGGGTTCCCGGGTTCGATTCCCAGCTGGGTCATGTTTGAAAAATGAACTTTTCAAATTTGGCTCTGGTCTGGATCTGGAAAGTAGTGGCAGGGCACACTGCGTTTCGCAGTCATTTGGGCAACCCGACTGGCGGCAGTAACCATCCCGTTACAGAAGACCACCGTGAAATAACAGCATGTGTGCTGTTGTGTTTCGGTGAGTGAGGGTGAGAAGGGATGCCAGAGCCCATTTCCCTTTCCCCTCCTAATCCCTTATCTTTAATCCTATTGTAGTCGGCAGCGCACTTGCAGCAGCTTTGGCGTTGTTTGTGTTATAGGCGACGGTAGCCACCTACCATCAAGTGGACCGTCAGCCTGTCTGCCGATCTTAACATTAGAAAAAAACCCTATCTTTAGATTTGTCTAATAAGTTAGTTCTCCCAGAAATTAGAGCCAATTGAAAAAAATAAACTTTTGTAAACATACGAAATTATGGACAGAAAATTATGAACTTTTTTTTTTTTTTTTTTTTTTTCATTCAAAAAAAGGACAGTCCCCTAGGGACGCGTACGAAGTCGCAGGCAAAAGTTAGTTTCTATATATATTTGTAGACTAGTTAGAAGACAGGTAATCACTGAATGTCGTTTCCTTGCAAAAAAAAATCTCGAATTACATGTACGCATCACTGTGAGAAACATGGAACTTTTATGGTATGCAATGCAGCCAAAGGCACTATGAGACACATGTGGCTATAGTGTCCATAACGACAATTTGCTATTATCAGAAATAGTTCCGAATTATAATATTAGGGTAAGGTGTTAATGTAATATGTTGATATTGTACAACCTGCGCCATTAAATAATAATAATTTATTTTAGATGACCATGGGTAACTGATACCAGAGATGACATTTAGTTTTCTTGTTCCTTCATGACCAACCGATATTCGGTGTGCAAATCTTGACATCTTGAAAATTGAGTTATTCTAATAATACTCGTACCATACAATACCATTCTTATAATACCATTCCTTTATTGACATTATTATTTCATTATTATCATTTTGACTTTCATAATTTCTTAAAAAGTCATGCTTTGCTTCTCGCCCTTATCTATAACTCTCATTTGTAGTTGTTGACTTATTGTAATTACTCACAATTTTTTTTTTAATTACCAAGTATTTTTTAAAATAAAGAAATTGTGGCACACATCTTTCTCTCGTTATCATATAAAATCGTTACGAGAGGCTTTGAAAAAATCCATTAGGATATACTTCCAGGCTCTTAATTTTTTTCTACATTATTTTCATGCTTTCCTGTTTATTGAGTTTTGTTATTATTAAGTTTTTTGAAGTATACATCTGGTTAGTATACATTAATAAAATCAACAAATATAACGAAAAAAGTTCTGTAGAATTACGTTTATAATTTTATTATACCTAATGATCCAACCAGTCAGTTTGGTTGATGAATCGACCTGTGAACTTGAGTATCAGTAGTTTTTATTATTATTAGAGAGTGTTAAATAATAAACTTATTTGTTCAACAGGTTACGGTATGGGTTATGGGGGATACCCGAGTGCACCGTATTATGGGGGATATGCCCCACCTTACTATCCGTACGGTGCCCCGGGAGCGCACCCGACCGCGCCCTATCCGCCGGGCGGCGTGCCTCCAGCACCCGCAGCCCCCGCCGACCCTTATCTACCCCCAAACCAGCAGTGGTAAATAGATCTTAAAGCAAAGTCTTGTAAGTTTATAATATTTTAGCATTTGTGTGTCTAATGCAAACAAATTGGTGCGAACATTTCATAGTTGCGATGTGACATTTCATTAGCGGACAGAATGTGGTCTGTGTTTTTGTAGTTCGAATTTTAAAATGCAATCAGTCGCTGCATTCGATGTTTACGGCCAGAGTGCCTTTTTTTTCAAGATTTAACAAAACTTTAATAATTTCTTGAGTTTTTTTTTAAATTTCTTCTTGTGAAAGATCTCTTATACATTGTAATACACTTGGAGACCTAGGATCTTGAACTATTGATCTTTACTGACGGCGATTAGCAGAAGTAAAGAATTGCCTTTTGGGACATTGAACGCCAAATACTGCACTTACTTTTAATAAAATTATTTATTTGAAAGTTTTCGATGACTATTTACAAAATCACATTATCAATGTTTTTGTATCGCTTTTACTATGTTTCTAAATAAAATTTATTGGTAAATCATTAATGATTATAACTGAAATATATTTTTTCGTAGCTAAATAATAAAAATAACTTGAATCCTTTGATAAAAAAAAACCATTGTAAATAATTTAAGATTAGCGATTGTTTTATAATATAATCTTTATATATTTCTTATTTTTCTCTATAGTGTAAACTAAAAAAGAAACAAGACTCAAAAGTCACAATTTGTTCCTATGTATACACCATTTATTTTGTACTTGCAGTAATCAATTTGACAACTGGATGGAATACGCTTCTCCATTATGTCATATGATGTCATTAGAGCGAGGTAAAAATGCATACGATTAAATTTTCTTGGCAATGAATAATCATAAAAATGTATTACGGAAGTTCAATTGTGTGAAGCCCATAGCATTAATTATAGGGTCTATTACAATGGTCGAAGTGAACACACTCTTACAGACGAAAATTGCAAAATAGTGAACTATTACTTCGTAGAGAAACGTCAATCAGTTGTTCTTGTGTCAAAATGACGATTGGATTGAGAGATTCGCGTCATTTCAAGCATCTTTCAGCTGATTTCCTTTCCAATCAAAGCTTGACCGTTTTGGAGTTGACTTGAAAAATGTCTCTGCATGTGCTTTTGATTTTAATTTGAATTTCGCGTTTTTTACATTACAACTGGCACTGGCAAAATCATCGGAGAAGGTCCGATGGAGCCAAAACATTTGTAAAGAAGAAGAAGAACGAAGCGAAAAAATTCCTTTGTGTTATTTGATGTGTAAAGCTGTTTAAGTCGAACTTGACATTAACAGGATGAGAATGATCAATTTAGTAATTTTACAAAAGAAGAAATGTGTCGATTAATTTAGTAAGATTATTTAGTGTGTGAAGCGATGAGCATAATAATCGTCTCTATTATCATAGCCAATTGTATTTGCACACGGGCAATGGGATTCTGTGTACTGTATCGCGGATCAGTGCGTCTGAATGATTGGACTGTGGATGTGATATGTTGCCGTTTGTTACATAAGTCGAGTAATAGTGTGAACGATATATTTATCAATGTAATTTTAAATTAGATAGGAATACGTATAATAATAGATACTGTAGGATATTAGTTCCCATATTAATCGTTCAATAGGCCCTCGTGAATATATATATTTCATATAAACGGTAGTGTGTATGCATAATATACGACATTCGCATAGAGAATTATTTATCTAACATCGATATAAAGAGTAGGTATTATTAGAAGTGATCTGAATGCGAGAATTTTTTCAATAAGTGTGTAATATTTTCATTGTTATTTCTATTTTTTCGTTTGGTGTGTTTATGTGTGTGTGTTGATTCGCGATATTTAATTTTCTTGTGCCGTTTTATTTCAAATTTTTGTACAAAAAATGAAATACTTAAACCTTAAATTGTAAGTCTGATTAAATATCTTGGCGCAATGTTCTCGCGTGTAGCTCAGTATTATTTTACTCGTGTACAGATATTTTACGAAGTAAGAAAACGTTTTAGATTAAGACCGAGGAATGATGGATCGTATCGTTATTTTTAAATCTAAATTAACATTTAGATGTTAATTTAATGTTCTTTAATGCTAAGTACACATATGAATCTCTGATACTGTACAGTGCACACCAGACAAAAAGTAGAAATATTGATATTTTCAAATTACTCGTCATCCTGTCTACGTGGTCCTATGTACAAATAGCGTTCAATAATGTTGATGGAAGTGATACCATAAACGTGCATTTTAAATTGATGAAATAATACTGTACCGACGATATGTAATAAAGAAAAACAGTATGAATATTGTAGTTTTAATTGTTGTCTATTTGGTTTATGTTACTTACTTACTTAGGTAACATGTATTGAGTTATGTAACATGTACTGGTTTATGTATTGAGCCTTGGCAACACTGAGAGCTTTAGGCGCCATCTGGCATACAAAAATTTTCGTGCGATGTTTTTTTACGACTTTTGTCGTGGTTTATCAAGACAAGAGTGCTTCGATCGACTTACTCGACTTTTGACGATGAAGCTCCATCCTAAGCCACTGTAAAACGCTCGTATAATAAGTTTGATAGTGGTCGACAAACAAATTTTTGTACGGCCAAAACATCGAAGCGATGGGTCATCTTCCGTACAGCCCTGACGTGGCACCTAATGACTTCTTTTGGTTCCCAAACATAAGGAACAAAATGCGCGGGTAACAATCTTCATCAGTAGAAGTTGTTGAAAGGTTCAAAAACCACGTTTTGTAGATAGGTACCTCGATCGAAGTGGAATAAAGGTTTAGAAAATTGGTTCCAACGCATGCAAAAGTGTATCGATCATCATGGAGAGTACTTTGAATAAGGCCACTTTCAATCATTATTATTAGTTTTTTCATTAGTAGGCTCGCGACTTCTAGAGGGCGTCAGGGTATTGATTGAACCGTTGCTTCATCTCTGAACGAAATCTAATTATCAGGAATATTATTTAATTAGAGATATTTATATTAAAAAAAGGAAGCCCGAAACAGTGATAAAGTGGCCCCGTAGTAGGTAAGCACATAAATGGTGCCATGAAAATTAATCTATATTTTAAAAAATTAACATTATTCCATTGAGCTGATATATACAAGGAGTCTTCTTTCAGGTGATGTCAGAAGATGTACAACGAAAGTTAACGCCAGGGGCGTAACGTCGGGGAGCGGGTGGGAGCAGTTGCTCCAGGGCGCCGGGGCCTGGGGGCGCCAATTTTTTTTTTAATTTTTGTCAACAGCCAATCGAAAATGCCCACCTAATTTTATAATTTTGTAATATTTATATATTCATAATTCACTGTTTCGAACAGATATCTATAAATGAAACAAATAGCTGGTAATTACATGTACTCCAGAAAAAGTAGCTGAAAACGGAACTAAAATCAATTTCAAAGCAAAGAAGCGTATTATGAGCTTTACTTTTAGCGCCCTGGAGCAAAATTTTTCAAACGCCTCTCTCTCATATGGGACGTGAGGAATTATACACAAACCTCGAAATGAATCATCTGGAGTTTTGTGTATGATTTTTTTTTCTCAGTTTTAATAAATAATCATAATGAATCTGTAATCTTTCGGCATACTTTTCTTGATAATAATAATACTTAGCTAAATACATGCAATGTTTAGTTACAAGTTTGCAAAAGTTGCAATGTTACAGTCGATCGTTCAAAAAATGAGAGATGGCGCTTGAAAAATTTTGCTCCAGGGCGCTGAAAGCGCCACTGGTTAACGCACAATATGATGAACTTGACACCCAGGAATACATTTTAATGTTTGAACAATAATGTCATAAGCTTCCTGACATCACATTCTGTCAAAATCTGAAGTAGCTAGCTTATATGGGTTAAATTGAATTGAAAAACTGAAAGTGGTTAACAGTGGTTTAAAAATTGGCCAGAATGGCGCTTGTGTAGCATTGGTGTTTGGTTCTAGGATTGGTTGGTTACATAGTTCATGAAAAATCGTAAATAAAATGCTACTACACCATAAATAATAAGCAGCATAATAAAATAAGTACCTACTATTTAATGGTGGCCGCCGGACACTTTCTAGTGTGTACCTATAGAGTTGATCCTCCTTACCTCTGTTCTCCATGGTATTTGAACACAAAACTTTAACTGTAAAATATTCATTGATAGTAATATTTAAATAGAACTCCACGTTCATGTCAGTAGCGACATCTCTTTGTTCGGGGTAATTCCGAAAGGTGGGATCGATATCAATGCAGTTTTGTACACGTGTATATTGCATTGTAGTGGGTGATTTTATAAGAATTTTATTTTTTACTAGGGAACCGCCCCCGGCTTCGCCCGGCGTGCAATTTTTATATACCCTAAAACATTCCCCGTTTATCCGTCTTTCCATTAGTGAAAACCGAATTAAAATCGGTCTACCCGTTCACGCGTGATGCCGTGACCAAGGGAAATAGGGATTCATTTTTATATATATAAGATTTTTATTTTTAGAATTATTTTTTTTAAATAAATTTTATTTGTGACAAAGGATATACAGATATAATATAAAAACACACACACACCAAAAAAAAAAATACACAAAGCTCAAACAAATATAACAAAAGAAAGAATCCAAAAACAAATTAATTACAATATAAATACAACTAAAAGAAATAAAAACAAAAAATAAACATTTTATAAGCATATTGGCTGAAATGCCCATGTTCAGTATTTTGCATGTGACAAAGAATTGCAGCTAAGCATACCAGGGGAATTCTTTGTTTAATCAACGAAGAAGATGCTTTCTGGCACAGATAAAGAAGATGTGGGCACATCGGATGGTCCTGAGATTAACAACGAAAACGAAGAGACTGCCTGTGATAAATGATCTAAAAGAGTGGGTTGAAATTTTATTTTATTAATTTGATGTTGATTTTATAAAAAAAATAATTTTGGAATTGATGTCATTTCTTCAGGTTTTAGGTGTAAAATGGCAAAATTTGTGATGTCACTCCAGGGAAGGGGGAGGTCTTTTTTTATTATTAAAAATGGGTTTGCTCTTGGCCAGCATCTAGGCCTGTAGGAAAGTTGAGGCCGACGATGGAGCGAACCCACCCAGAAGATGCCTAAGTATACCTACACTCGAACTTTGAAAAACATTTTGGTTGTATGAGCTCGGAAACACAGACTCCGACAGGGTGTGTCACGGGGAATCACTGTTCCCCGTAACACAACCCTAGTGATGTCTTGTTTACTTTTTTAATGATTTTAACCGCTAGTGCCTATGGAGGGGTCACAAAAATTGAGCCCGTTGGATGAGTGGTTAGGGTGGAAATGAAATTTTCACAAGTTGGCTCTGGTCTGTATCTGTAAAGTAGTGGCAGGACACACTGCGTTTCGTAGTCATTTGGGCAGCCCGTCTGGCGGCAGTAACCACCTCCATACAGAAGACCACCGAAACACAACAGCACACGTGCTGTTATGTTTCGGTGAGTGAGTAAGGGATGCCAGAACTCATTTTTCTATCCAATCCCTTATCCTTAATCTGCAGAGCACTTGCAGCAGCTGTGGCGTTGCTTGTGTTATAGGCGACGGTAGCCACCTACCATCAAGTTGACCGTCACCCTGCCTGCCGATCTTAACATAAAAAAAAATAATTATAAAAACAATATTATTTTTAAGTTAGCTCGTAGTCGGAACCCTCAAGTCACGAATCTTACTCGTATTTTTTCATTTCTTTGGGATGGATTGGATTGCACGTGTTTCAAATTTTATCATCAGAGCAGTAAATCGGAAAAAAATTGTAAAATGTTTCATAAAATAGGTAACCGATCAAATGGTTGACCTTGGACGTTTATTTATTGTATTAAAAAATATTTACACAACAAATGCTTTACGAGACCATTGTTACAATACGAATCGCTATTGTAATTCAGCGAAAATTCGTGACTGTCGACTCTTTTATTATGAGATGAAATACTTCCAAAGACATCGAGGTTCTGTGGTCACTACGGACACATATTGACTTCAAACTTTTGAGCAAGCAAAATTGCTCGTTTAATAAGGTTCTTAGTAGTTCGATAAGTTCATTATGATCATAATATGAAAATAAATTTTACCCAACGGCTTGTACCCACCCACCCACCTTTTCCGTAAAGCGCTCTATATTTTAGATATTTTTTTACATAAACACTGCTTATTTTCACAAGGACCCAAAATATTCACATAGACCCAAAATATTTGGCGAGCCCGTTGGATGAGTGGTTAGAGTGCTTTCCGTAACGCTCTGTTCTAGGGTTCCCGGTTTCGATTCCCGGCAGAGTCAACTTTGAAAAATGAACTTTTCAAATTTGGCTCTGGTCTGCTGGATTTGGAAAGCAGTGGCAGGGCACACTGCGTTCCGCAGTCATTTGAGCAGCCTGTCTGGCGGCAGTAACCACCTATACAATACTTATAACCACTTATACAAGACCACCGTGAAATAAGAGCACGTGTGCTGTTGTGTTTCGGTGAGTGAGTAAGGGACGCCAGAGCGCATTTTCTTATCCAATCCCTTATCCTTAACCCTACTGTAGTTGGCAGCGCATTTATAGCAGCTGTGGTATTGCTTGTGTTATAGGCGACGGTAGCCATTTACCATCAAGTGGACCGTCAGCGTGCCTGCCGATCTTAACATAAAAAAAATACTAGGTATAGTATTTCTTTTTAAAGAGAAATTGGGCTGCCAATTTCTTTAATTAGAACTGAAGTAGGTATAGATTGTGAATTAATCTATACTAGGTATAGATAACCAGCGTTTAATATATTTTTTTTACATTTTTTACATACTAAGATAGGTACGTAATTAGAATTTTAATTTTTTACGTCCCTTTTTTTATTTTATTTGTAATTGAAAAATAATATCGCCCATAACGTAGGCAATTTGGGATGCTTTTTCATAATTTATGAATAAATGTTGTCTATGTCCATGTAAACTTACTAGCTGCTGCATGCGACTTTGTCCGCGTCTGTTTATAAAATACTATGTTACTCGTTGATAATGTAGCTTTCTATAGGTGAAATAATTTTTAAAATCGATCCAGTAGTATTTGAGTTTATTCATTACAATAAAAAGTATCCTATATGTTAATCCTGGTAATAAACTATCTGTGTGCCAAATTTCATCCAAATCCGTTTAGCTTTTTTGGCGTGATTGAGAGTAACAAACATATAAACTTTCGCTAATTTATAATATTAGTAGAATTATCTAACCCTGAAAAGACTCGGATATGCCATTGACCAGTGATTGGTCGAGTGGTGATGAACTTTATGAAGTTGCCATGAACTCGGGGGTTCCGGGTTCGATTCCCGGCAGGGCCAACTTTGGAAATGAAAGTTGGCTCTGATCTGGGTTATACGTATAAGCAGTGGCAAGTCACACTGCGATAAATTGGGCAGCCCGTCTGGCGGCAGTAACCAATAACCCATACAGAAGACCTTTTGTTTTCGGTCTGTGAGTAAAAGATGCTGGAGTCCACTTCCCTATCCCTCTTCCTATTCCCTTATCCATAATTCTACTAAGTTCGGCTGCCCATTGCAGCACCGGTAGTCTCTTATCGTCAAAAATGAACCAAACGCAAACCCAGCTGGGATTTAAAGTTCGAACCTGGGATTGGTAGAGTTCCTACTTACCAGAGATATTTTGCGTAACGCAGAAGTACTGACAAAGCTGTGAGTACTTCTGAAAAGAATCTCACAAAACTTAAGAGGCCATTGACCAGATAAGTATCTGTAATCGACATTATTGTTATTAAATCTTTTATTCGTCGAGGAATTGCACCGTAAATAATTAAGTTTTTTATGCGTAGGTATACCTATTTAGAGGCTGTGTTTACCTTGTACCATAAACCCAGAAAATCGAAACAAAATTTAGTCAAACTGTTTATTTTGTAATCATATTGCCAATTTAAATCAGCATGACATGTATTTTGTTTATTTTCATTGTAAAATTTTAGTCAGCTTTTGGTGTTATAATAGGCAATTGTAAATCTATTCCACAGAATAATGGAGTTTGTCTATCATGGTATTCTTCGTAGACGAAAGAAATCGTCTACGAAGAAATTCATTACGGTATTTGACTATAATGAAAATATGAAACAAATTGTTACTAGACTAACTGTAAATATTTTTTAAACCAAATTAACTAACCCAGTATTTAAAAATATGTACCATTTTCACAATAAATCATTATTAAAATAATTAAATTCTCATGTTTGACCACGTGCGTCATTTGCTTTGATTACAGTTGATGCTTAGTACAGTACATGAGCTAAATGTTGACAGCTAAATGTTTGTTTGCAAGCAAGTGACGTATTGATATCACGTGACCCACGTGTATGGCGTCTTTAGCGTTTTGGCGGTCTTATTTATCATTTAAACTTTGATTGTCATTTTCATAGAAAATAAAGCAATTCACAAAGAATGAATCAAATTGCAAGTGTATTATGGTGTATAATGAACAATTTGATATATTTTCATAAAATCTGTCAAATACCCTAGTAGACTTCAAAATCATTAAAATGTTATTTTTACCTTAAAATTATCAAAGATTTTCAACTGTATATAAATAGGGCAAGACGAAAGAATCCGTAATGTGTCATTTAGAACCACGTGGTACAAAATCGCTTAGTCCAACACTAAATTTATAAGGCCATGGCCATCCTGATTACAGCGATCAGGATCAATATTTTTGTAAGAAATTTTCCCAATGCCCTCTCTGTATTCTAAGATATATTTAATCTTTTTGGATATAACAAATAGTCCCACTTTAATGAAATCGTCCAGATTGCAATGGAACAGGTTGAAAATTACTGATTTATTAACAAAAAAAAAAAAAAAAACTAAAATAAGAGATGCGGCATAAAGCATCACTATACTTAATTCTCTTTACCTTAATAGGATTTTTATTATACTCGTAAACAACATGTAATAATAATAATACTTAGCTATGTATCTATTTAATCATCTGCTTATTACGGCTGTAATAATTGAGGAAGATCTAATCAAAATGTAATTAAATATGACCGCGGCAAAGGACGCCGCAGACACTTGCTTTGTACAATAACACAATTAGACAGCCCTAATGTAGAGTTCCCACACGAGCAAAACCTACTTCCGAGTAATCTTTAATAAGACAATTTTTACTTGCATTTGTTAAAGATTTTTTTAGATAAGTAATCTTAAATAGTCATAGAATAACTTCATTATATAGTATGTATGTATGTGCCTTCAAGTTTCTTATGGATCGAGTAAGCCAACGCGTACAAGTTCGAGATAATTCGCAGTTGGCACACTGCGTGTTGCAGTCTTAATTGGGCGGCCCGTATTATTAAAAAAAAAAAGACAAACAAGAGTTAATTTTTAATATACTTACTAAACCTTATTTTATAACTGTACCTGTAACGATAACTTATCGAAAAAACAGCGGTTAATTAGGCTCTTTGAAAGAATGCTCAGAATGTTGCTTACTCTTCTAAATCGTTAAAGGTAATCCTCTGGACGATAGAAACTATTAAAAAAATAGTAAGTATATAATAATAGTTATTAGTAAAGAGATAAACGGATAAGTATTAATCATATATTATATTTAGATAAATGCATACAGAAAAACGGCGTTTCCGAGCCTACACCAAAATCCCTGGTGGGGTACCTATATTGAACTTCCGTAAATTTAAATATACAATTTACAAACATTGTGTAAATTCAGATTTTTTTTTAAATGCTAAGATCGGCACAGAGGCTGACGGTCCACTTGATGGTAGGTGGCTACCGTCGCCTATAACACAAGCAACGCCAAAGCTGCTGCAAGTGCGCTGCCGACTACAGTAGGATTAAGGATTTGGACGGGCATCCCTCACTCACCGAAACACAACATGCTGTTATTTCACGGTGGTCTTCTGTAAGGGGGTGGTTACTGCCGCCAGACGGGCTACCCAAATGACTGAGAAACGCAGTGTGCCCTGCCACTACTTTCGAGATCCAGACCAAGTCCTGCCGGGAATCGAACCCGGGAACGCTAGAACAGAGCGTTAAGGCAAGCACCCTAACCACTCATCCAACGGGCTCGTTGTTTGAAATTCTACACGTGTTTTTATGTATTTTCATTTATGCTTTGACACAGCGCGGACTTCTTAGCCTACACAATGTTAGTACAATATTATATCAATCTATAAGTACTTGAAATGTTTCGAAATATCCATTTGTGTCTTACACAAATGTTGTTCTTTTGCTTTTGCCCGCGAATTCGTCCTCGCGGAATGTAAGGTTTATGTCCTTTTCCTGAAACCCTCACAACCTGTATGGAGGTTGTCTTTTGGAGTCCATAGGAAACATAGGACACACATCGACTTTAATTTCAAAGATAGTTAGGAATTTAAATAATGATATAAAACATAGATATCTCAGCCTTAAAAATATATTAACCAATAGATGAAGCGTAAATAGGCCAAGATTTGCCTAATCACTTTTTACGCATTTTTCAATAGCTCAAAAAGTGAACAATTAGAAATGATTTCATGCATGAACAGTTCGCTTGATTTTAATTCAGCTCCATCGCAGACTTATCTAACTTTTATAAAACAAAAATAAGCTGCGAGATGAATTATGTGGATCGTCTGTATAGAGAAGTGGTGACTTATATAAAATGCAAGCTTTACCGCAGTCCGCCTCCATATTAGGGACCGCAGAGTAGACGCGAGCGCAGTGTTTGCCCGGTAATCGTAGAGCACGAAACTTGCAATAAATTAGAAAAAAAGAGAAATCAGTGCTGTGGTCGATAGAGTGAATATTTTTTTTAGATTACAGTGTAACGAAGCATCAGCATTTTCTTCAAGATGTGGCGGCGTTACGTTCTCGTAAGTAAAATTTACTAAATTGATAAATGAAATATAATAATCTTTTATGCTTATTAAAAAAAAACTCTAACCACTACTTTAAAAAAATGTTTATCTGAAACAAAAAATATTATGTATATTGATTTAAATGTGCTAATTATTAATTTCAATAGTAGAATGTAGGTTTTCTCGGCCGGTATCCATATGAGTCGTGGGTTTCCGGGATGATGGCCCAGGTCTGTTGGAAAATCTGTTGGAAAACAGACCTGGGCCATCATCCCGGAAACCCACAACTCATATTAATTTCAATTTAAATTATTTACTTATTTCATTAATTAAATTAATTTCTGCTATCCTAATCCTATAGTATTTTCACTGTATGATGATATGCGTGACAGTTCTCACTTTTTCATGTCACGCATACTGTTTTCAACTAAAAAAAAACCGACACAAAAAAAATAACAATTAAACAAACACATGTATGAAAAAATTTATCTATTCGAAAAACACAAAAGGAATTATCACTTTTATTATTAATTTATTATTATAATTGGTAAATGTAATAAAAAACATATATTTTAAAAGTGCCAAATGCGTGGAACGGAACATTGTTTATTATTACCTGGATTTAACACATAGGAATTTTTTATCCGGGGAAAAATGAACTACAACGCCTACTCTAGTAATTTATAAAGAGTTGCAAACAAAATCCAGTGTTTTATCAATATTGGAAGATCCTGATTTTCCAAACATTCAAAGACATACCTATAATAGGATGATATTGCATTGACGTTGATAACAGGTGATTCAATAAACATTAACTTTTGTTGATTTAAATAAAGTCGTTAATTTACCTGTAATTATTTTTTCATCAAGATTAACACTCTCAGTTAAAAGAGTTATAGCTGATAAGGTGGTTATTAGCGTTAATTTCTTACCATTATAAATAAATACGGTGTACGTGACACAACTCATTTTTATAATAAAGGATGCAAGCTACATCAAGAGTTAAACATGCAATGAATATGATATTATATTATATTTATAACATTTTTTTTAATTAAAAATGCATGTATTGGAAAATATTATTTAGTATATCCAACTTCTTCCAGCCATAATATTAAACGAGTCGATTGAATTGTAAGTATTTGTTAACAAATGTTAAATAAATCATCTCTTAGTTCATGAGGGAACAATAAAATAACTAAGACTACTATATATTTTGATATTTTTGATTTAGGTTAATTTAATGCTCTATGTTTTAATGATGCAATTGTTCGCATAACGGACAGTTGCGTATCGCCTTTATCTTTACATGTAATAAAATCGTAAACGTGTGTGTGTTAAACATAAAATAAATAACATTAAATATTAAAAAAAAAAAAAAACAATTTGTACACGTTGTATAGGTACTGAGGTCAAAAAATGGGTTTTAGAATTTTTGTCTGTGCTAATCTTAGAAACGGCTTAACCTATTTGAATGCAGTTTTCACTGATGTATTACAGCTTCCTATAATATTTAGCGTTTGTTTCATTCCAATCGGTTTACAAACAAAAAAGTTTTATTGCTATATAATGTATAGATTATAGATAACGTCCATTCTACTATCCATAATCTATAAATGCATACTTACATGTTATAAAATCAAATTTCTCCGATAACATCCAACGGATTTTGATGCGGTTTTCACTAATGGAACGACGTAGGTTTGTATACTGATATAATTTGTAGAAAAAAATTGCACCCGTGTGCGCCAGCAGCGGGTGCCCAGTTTGAAATAAGAACACAACATTATATTATCCCTTCTTTGCAGAGATATATGTTTGTTTAGTTTATTTGAGTTTGCCTAATTAGAAGACTGTGTCTTAGTTAGATGTCTTTGTGAAACCCATTAGCCGTTTTGTTACATATATTTCTTTACTAAGTAGTAGGTACAATAAACTTTCTTGAAATACATACATACTTACGCACAATTGTATTAATGTTTTATTTTGTTGATTGAAGTTATTTCATCGCTCCTGTTCGCCCATTGGTGAAAATTTGAACATGATAATAATAAATGATAGATAATAAATCATTTATTCAATGTAAGTTTTTTACAAAACATTTATCTTCGTCAAATATTTCTAATCTTATATAACTATAAACTACCACCGGTTCGAAATGCTGCTTCTAGGGGAAGAACTCGGCAAGAAACCCCCTAATTGCTCTTTTCATTAATCGTCAATTACTCAGGTAATTAGATGTTTTGTAACAAAATTCAGCTATTTTCATAACATTGTAATATTATAATTTAATGTCTGTTATTTATATAATCCAATATTTAATAATATCCCTTTTTGCATAGGGTTTTCTTAAAATAAACTTTAAATTTATTTATAAACAACTGTTGTATATTAGCAGGGAGCCCGTTATAAAAGCGTACATATTGTCCCATAAAAGATAGAAGTAGAACTGCCGAAAAAAGATTTATTCATAACACCAAAGTATAGTTATTAAACAGAAAAAAAAGATAATCGTTTCATAAACAAATTTAAAAAAAAATACCATTTAAATTATAAAAAAGTTGTTGCCGAAACAGTGTGTATCCGATTTTACGTTTTTTATTATATTCCTTATTTAAGAATATTTATAAAGCGTATTAATTCAATGCCATCTAATATATAACTCTTGTTTCCAATTACCACAGAATTCATAACCTTTCATCGTAATATGTAACTTTTCATCGAAGGGCCACAAATCCGCGATTTGCGTACTCAGCGTCTGTAGTGGTTGATAGGCTATTAGTTTCACTTTCATTCCAATATCTCTCGCAAGACAGCTACGACGAGAGCTCATTAAAACTATAATGGTCCGTTAAATGGGTACGATAGTCCCATAACGACCTTGTAATCTGCTACTGCTGCCGTTTTGCCTTTAGAAAGTAAAGTACACTACTGAGACTGTTCGATACGACACTGCACGTGATTAACTGTTGTTTATTGCGAAGACCTTTCGTAGATTACAGCTCCACGTAGTCGTTTGGAAAATTTACCATGTGTTCCAGACATCTAATTTCGAGGATTTCGAAGTTCTTTATACAATATCGATTCAAGTTCAGTTTCAGAGTATTCTTTTGTGCTAATGTGGATTTATGACGCACAGTTAAATCAAGAATTAAGTGACGAAATCAAATAATACAGTCTATGAAAGAGTATGAATTAGAACGTAGTTAATTAGTTAGCCTATAGGCACGAAGATTTCCTAGTTACCGCTAGTTATGTCTCATGTACCCATGATGGTTAGACTCAGTTGATGGATTCAAAAATACCTTGACCCATCTCTACCGGGATTCGAACCTACGAGATGAGCTTTGACTGCTCTCTCTCTACCGAGTACTCTCTCTCTAAAAGAATGCAGTTATTTTTTTATTAATATAAGTAATTTTAAAATCTTTATCTTTATAAATAAAAATGAATCTTCGAAATGTATGTACGATTGTACGCCCATAACTTTAGAACGGGTAGACCGATTTTCATTCGGTTTTCACTAATGGAAAGAGGGATAAACGGGGAATGTTTATGTATATAAAAATTGCACCACAGGCGCAGCCGGGGACGGGTCGCTAGTTTATAATAAAACAACATCACTTTGGGTATGTTTTATGTAAAGCTTATACTAAAACTAGACGCACAGTTTAGTGCGTCATGTCAAAAAAGAAATATAATAGGTACGTATGTATTCTAGTTTTTCTTGAACGTCGATAAGATTAAGTAAGTATACTATTTTTAATAAATTAAATCTCACTAGAATTACTTTATCATTGATTACGCTTATATTTTTTTTAAATTAAGTATTTAAAACTAATAAATCTTTAATATTTTGCCATTAATTACTTAAAATACCTACTCAGTATTACTGAATTTGATATAAAGTTGGTTACAAAGCTTTTAATCTGAATGAAAGTTGAAACAGCATCCGTACTACATTCCAACAAAACTTGACGAAATTGTTAATCGATCAGTCTAAATAGTTAACTGGTATCGAATAACTTTGAACCATTTTCACTTTACCCTTCTCAGCAATGAATCATCGGCATTAATACCTCGCTCTCAGTCGTTCCGCAAAGATATCACTCGCTATCAGTTTCCTATTGAAAGCTAACACTTTCTAGGGCATTACTAGAAAGTTAATAATCTAAATATCTGAACCATTAGCGCAGGCCACAGAATGTTGGCAACAAATTAAACACTGTCGGAGACCGGATGGATTAATGTTTACAATTGAACCTACGGCAAACCGACTAAATTGGAATACCAAATTGAGATGGAAACTAAAACATATTGTGTACCGTATCTTATATTTACATAACTAATACCTTATACCTACCTGGGAATTTAAGGTTAAGGCGAGGAACTGTTGTTTGTAATGAGAACCTCCTCTCCAAGAAATTTCTTAGGTATTGTAAATATGTACTTTAATTGAATCTATAGTTTTCTTGGCTGAGAAGATAAATTGCACCATTCATTACCTACTTCAACTAATATTTAAATCCTGGTTTAATGTAATATTAACGTAATACGGCTACGGCGTTCTCGCCCGCCGCGACCTGTGGCTCTAGCATGAGTTTACGATACTACACTCGCTAGCGAGAGCGTAAAACATTTATATGGAAAATTGATAATTTGACATTGACAATTCACGATTTTCCATACAAAAGTTTTACGTTCTCGCTAGCGAGTGTAGTATTGGTGTAGTATCGTAAACTCATACTAGAGCCTCAGTTCTAAATATGTTAGAACCACTTTTCAATTATTAAGAAAAGAATCATATATGTAGATTTTCTTCGCCAAGAGATCTGAACTCATAGATCCACCGCCGCCTTTAACTTATTGGCTTAGAATAACGGGGCCCCTATGACTATGATACAGGATTATTTTATTAAAATAGGCAAAATGAATTTTCGCCATCTCTTGGTTATCAGATGACAGTAACTAGGGGGTCACATTGGTGGCGGGGCCCTGGGCACTTTCCCAGAGTGCCCCCCAATGGAAAAGAGAGACCTACAATACTATAGATAGATCAATAAAACTGTGTAGAGCTGTGAATGAGATTCAAAAGGAATTAGTTACTTTTCCTGATGTTCTCTTTTGATTTGTAATAAAAATAAAAAACGGAATATACAAAATTATTTTAACGTAGATGCGATAGGTTTATAAGCAAAGTCACCAGCAGATTCAATTAATATTCCATACAAGTGTAGAGGTCAAATCGTCGATGTCAATGGCTTATGTAAAAATTTCGTTTGTCATAGCGGACAACAGAACGTCGCTTTTGCACTTATAAAATTACAAGATTAAATATTTTCGAGTATGAAGTGCAGCATCTCACTAGTTCATCTGCAAATGTTCCGACGAGCCCGTTGGATGAGTGGTTAGGCTGGTTGCCTTAACGCTCTGTTCTAGGGTTCCCGGGTTCGATTCCCGGCAGGGTCAACTTTTCAAACTTGACTCTGGTCCGGATTTGGAAAGTAGTGGCATAGGGCACACTACGTTTCGCAGTAATGGCGGCGTAACCACCCCCTTACATAAGACCACCGTGAAATTGCAGCAAATGTGCGGTTTCGGTGAGTCAGTAAGGGATGTCAGAGCCCATTTCCCTATCACCTCATAATCCCTAATTCTTAATCCTACTGTAGTCGGCAGCGCACTTGCAGCAGCTCTGGCGTTGCTTGTGTTATAGGCGACAGTAGCCACCTACCATCAAGTGGACCGTCAGCCTGCCTGCCGATCTTAACATTAAAAAAAGATGTTTACCTTTCCCGAAATGCAAATTGACGATTACCTATTATAACAAATCTGAGTACATATATATGAACAAAACATGTTTTACTTTTTTTCTGGCCGAAAGTACACGTCGGAGCAAGATATAATAACGATAGTCGCTAGATTAAATAAAATGTTATTGATGTACGTAATATTTGTATTTTCATTATTACGAAATTAATTAGCACATCCTGCTTTCACGCTTCACAGAATGAGTAACTGTTAAAGGTCTCTACAATTTCGATTTATTGTCTGGCGAAGCGAAACAGTAATGTATAACTAATATGAAATAATATTGAAACATAATTTGTACAAATTCAATATTCAGTAATTCATACATAATAAACAAATTGTATAGGAGCTAGCGGCTCGCCTCTGGCTTCAATTCAATTCAATTTCAATTGCACGTATATATAAAATTAGGTTTTATTGTATAATATATATAAAGCTTCCGTGAAAAATTAAAGCTGAAATACTCACTCACCTACATAATTGATCTCCCGGAAGGATTCGCGGGGGGTTCCCCTTTGTAGCAGGTCCTAGAGGGGTCGTCAACCGCGCGTGTAATTTACATTCACTTAGGTAGTCAGGCTGCACTTCAGGCACTGGACTCAGACTCTACAGTCTCAAAGCTGGTGCAAAACTGTGTAGACTACTTAAATACCTTAGGGCGCAAGAACAAAGTGGTCCTAAGATGGGTACCTGGCCATATGGGGATCGAAGGCAATGAACTTGCCGACGAACTGGCTCGTGTAGGCGCAAAAGGTAGGCTAATAGATCCTGAACCTATGTGCGGACTACCAAATAGCCTAGCTCGCTGGACCATATGGAACTAGTGCTTTATTAAATTTTACAAACGCTGGACTGACTTGCCAGGTTTGAACCATTCCAAAGCGCTCATTAAAGCCTATAGTCGAAATGTAACAAATCAGGCTATGTCGCTTAGCAGGAGCAATTTGTGTATGCTATCTAGGGCGCTAACGGGGCACTGCCGGCTCAATAGGCACCTTAAAGTAATGGGGCTCACTAGTACGGGAGAGTGTCGCTTCTGCCCTGAGGCAGAAGAAACACCAAGTGTGGCCCTCTGATGCACAAGCGCAATCACATCCTAGGAAGCCACACAATGGCTTGTGAAGATGTGAAGAATGCCTCTATCAAAAAAGTACTACAGTTCCTTAACGTGGTAGGTATAGGTGTAGAGAGCTTTAGTTCACGTGGCGATCACAATATTTCAGCAATGGACGAAGTGATACTGGTACTCTAGCAGACAGAAAAAGCCACTAAGATAAGATAAGATAGAGGGGCTCACTGAGTACCAGAAAAATCCCATAACGCTGTATATATATATATATATATATATATATACACGCCTCTAGTTATTTTGAACCTTTGCAGCGTGAAGGCCATGTACAGCGTCAGTAATAAATCACATATAACCAATCCACAGACTAGTACTGTTTATCGACTGCTGTTGTGACTGAGACGTTCGCTGTCGAATTATGTAGGTATTGACCGCTGACGTTGTGCCTGGCGTACAGACGTCGAGCAAAACATTTTTTAGGAGGCGAAATGACGTTTACCGACTGTCTCCGTCGAGGAGAGGGAGTGTAGGACTGGCCCGGTGAAATGACTTGTCACCGAAAATACCCACTAAAAACCCCCCCGGATTCCACCAACAGCGGTGATGTACCAGGTCCGAGTTCACAGCGAGGCCTTATCCTCGGATCCCTACCTACCCTTCAACTAGAAAAATACTGTTTCCATGGGCAAAAATATATGAGCAATAAATATTTAATAAGTAAATGTCTTAACACCTAAAAAAAAGCTACGCAGACGAAGTTGCTGACAAGAGCTAGTATGTAATGTAGTTCGACAAGAACAATAACTTACCTGGTTGACACCGCGGGCGAGTTTCGCCGCTAGGTATATATTTTATGTACCTATGGCTCTAGCATGAGTTTACGATACTACACTCGCTAGCGAGAGCGTAAAACATTTATATGGAAAATTGATAATTTGACATTGACAGTTCACGATTTCCCATACAAAATTTTTACGTTCTCGCTAGCGAGTGTAGTATTGGTGTAGTATAGTAAACTCATACTAGAGCCTCTGGTTCGGCGATTGTAACTAGGTTGATATTCTACTTGTATTGTAGGCTACATAATTTCCGACAGCGTGCTATGCTGACACACAGTTGCCCATGAATAAAATAGTTTAGGTACAAGCTATAAGCTGCAATCTGAAGCCAGACAGCTCGATTTGTAGTTCAGCTCTCACTTCGACTATAAAATATATATCTAATAGGCACAACAGCGCCTTCTTATGAAACCAAAGTATGTAGGCCTGACAAAATGGCTAGTGATATTTAAAACACTACGTATAGCAAATCAAATATTTTATATATATTTTTTTGTTTAGTTCCGCAGTTAAATCTGTCGATCCACTTGATAACGCGAGCTATAAAGTATCAAGGTGAGAATAGGAGAATGAGCTCTGACAACTCTTATCCATTCATCAAAACACAGAAGCACACGTGCTTTTATTTCACGGTGATCTTCTAAAAGGAGATAATTACTGCCCCCAGACGGGTGACTCATATATGATAACGGCGGATTGCTGTGATAAAATCATTGAATTATAAATTTCGCAAACACTTTTTTTTTTCTGTTTTTACATTAAATATATGTCCCACTACCAGCACCGGTCTCCCTCCTAATAATTCCTAAGAGAGGAAGTGGGTATTCACCTCGCAATCTGAAATGCAGGTTAACTCACGAAGTTTTCTTTCAACATTAAAACAAGTCTGATTATTTTTAAAACGAGAACCACTCGGACGTGATTTTTGTGATCATTGCAATAATTTTCTTAGTAATTAGTAGTGACAATCCACTGCGTTTCGCAGGCATTTGGGCAGCCCATCTGGCGGCAGTAACCACCCCTTACAGAAGACCACCGTGAATAACAGCAAAAGTGCTGTTGTGATTCGGTGAGTGAGTAAGGAATACCAGAGCAGAGACTATACCTATCCCTGTCCCTTACCCTTATTGTTGCTTGCGTTAGGTATGTGTTACAGGCGACTGTCATTCCGTGACAACTATTATGTGAGAATCTTTATATAAAAAATGTTTTTGCTTACCTACTTTGAAAATTTCAACACTTCATTAATTAATTTTGTATTTTATAATTGATTGAAATAAAATGAGTTGATATCATATCTTCTGAGATTTCCTTTTGCTTTATGTGTAACAGATATAAGAGTCGATTAAATTTTAATTAATTTAATTTAATTTATTCATTCATCATCATTTCACTTCAAACCCGCAGACACAAAATAAATTCACAAAAAACTTTTGGAGACAACTTAAATGTTATTAAATTAAATGTTAATTTAATGATTAAATATTCGAAATGCTCTTGAATTTCGAATTCGTGAAAATTATAGAGTAAATTCAATGAGATATTTGTGGTTCTGTCAAAATGTTGCTTGTGACCTAGCACTTGCATTAACCATCTTTAAGTGGAGCACTCAAAAGAATAGTAGCAACTTGTTTCCGTGAACGGTTCATTTATTTCACGATCGTTAAGGTATTACAACTTTTTAAGCGAGCGATGAGATTGTTTAGAAAATAAAAGTTGTGATCGGTTCGTTTATTACACAATGTTTTTGTCCGCCGACGTTGATGTTCCTTATGACAATTTTCCAGGTCTATAAAATATATTTACTTTTAGATATGGCCTTTATCTATACTAATAATAACATATAAAGAGAAAAGATTTGTATGTCCTTATGTATGTATGTAATGAATAAACTCAAAAACTAATAAACATATTATGTAATACTAACATAGATTTTAAGTTGTTACTAACGTAATATGATCCTTGTTGGTCCAAATAAATAAATAATAATTATTATTATTATTATATTATCAGCGAGAAATATTTTATAAAAAGACGCGGACGAAGTCGCGAGCAAAAGTTTGTTTTTGAAATAAGTAAGTTATGAATAAATCACAGATGCCTTTTTTAATCATTATAGTCAACTGTTACTATGCTACACATGGTCCGTCAATGCCCAATTGCCAAACCAACAATGTGATGGCGAGGAATAAATTGAGTGGCAATAGGAATCACTCCGCCATAACAGCAGATGTGCTTTTCTGTTTCAGTGCGTAAATGGATGCTAGAATCAATTCGCCTGCCCTTATTTTGTCCTATTTTCAAATCCTTGTTAGATGGTGCATCTTGTTCCCTGCGGCTTCTGGTGTTACAATAAGTCTATAAGCGACAAAAAACCCAATTTTTTTTTTTTGCTTACAAATCTCTTGCCGCTGGCTAGACGGCAGGAGTATGTGGGGGTCGCCCAGCGCCTGATCATAGCGGCACTGGGAATATCCACTAAAACTCCCCGGTGTCTCCTTGCCCTTTGAACGGGGTGGACCGGGCTCTGCCGAGGCAACAACTCCGATCCACCCCATACTCGAACTACCTAGGTGCCCTCAATAATGTATCACATACCTTCCTATGTCATATTTAAGATAAAGGTATAGTTAATAATTATTTCTACTCTGTCAATTTATTTATATTCGAAATAATATATGTAGAGGCTGAATTAAAGTTACCGATACTGTGTGGTAAAAATCAATACATTTTAACAACGAAATTTGAAAGTTTGAATATTGTAGGTAGGTGCTTAGCATACTGTTACGTGTTCTTAAATTAATTGATTTTTAAATTAAAATTTATGCAATGCAAAACATAATGAACAATATTATAGGATACGGTCCACTGCGTAACCGTAATAGACATACGGTAGACCGCGGCTGTATCATCGTCGCAAGCATTTTTTCATTTTGTATCAAGACTTTTTCTTTGATTGTGACACACTTTTCCATTACGTGACATGATGTAACAGAAAACTTTTTTACTTTTTATAGGTAAATTGTTCAGCGAAATATCAGTTAGGTAATGGCTAGTTTTGTTTAGGTTAATAAATTTATTTTGTCTCTTCACGGTTGTATCATCTAGTTCAATAAATCTATTTTTTTTTCTGTTTCCATTTCAGGTTTTACCTCTAATAATTTCGGTTTCAACAATAAAAGTACCAGTCGATTACAATGAAAATGATCCGACAGAAACTACACCTACTAGAGCCACTGACGACTCTGAAAGTATACCCATTTATTATGCACCCATAGAAGGCAATATAGATAGTTATCTCGTACCACCAGACCCTCACAGACCAATAGAGGCTTTACCTGATGATGCGGTGACACCAGCTCCTTATTTATTACCACCTGCACAAGAGAATGTAGAAAAATATTATATCCCAGTTGCGCCAAGTGCACAGACCGACTGGTATCCGATCGTGAAAGCTAAGCCTCCGAGAGAACGACTTGAAGAAATCCCCATTCTTTTAAATGTCAACCACTCTGATATATATGATGTCATTAACAACATACGAACAGGAAAAGGAGTAAGTCAGATAGGTCTACCCGTTCCTGCCGCGGAACTTTTACCCCCAACGGAATACGCTCCAAATGATTACGCATTATTAACGCCCGAAGAACTAGAATTACCAGCGGAGAAGGTGGAAGGGCAGCGTGTTCATTCAGAACCAAATTTAAGAGGCAACATTAATAAACTGAAGGTTTCCCAATATGTACCTACAGATGCCTATCTTGACCCAGTAGAGCCTACGCTTTCTTTACATTTGACGCCACCCAAATTTCAATCTACAAAATACAAAAAACCCACAAAATTATTCCCCAAAAAGTATGCTGCCGGATTCAAGCCTATACCAATTCCGATAGGCCAATTCGAAGAGGACTCGTTTAATCAAAATCCCATCGCGAAACCAGTAAAGCTTCTCAAACCAGCACAAAACTCGGAAGTGGATTATCTAACGCCTTCAGATGAAAAGACAATCTATCTATACGAACAAGCAGAACAGAAGCGTAAACAAAAGGAAGAAAATGATGCTATCCAGGTATACTTTCATATTTTACACATAAATAATTTCTTTTCTATTTCGACACAATCGTATAGTTACGTCTTACCAATAAGGATTAACTATATTATGTTTTTATTAGACGAGCTCGTTGGATGAGTGGTTAGGGTGCCTGCATTAACGCTCTGTTTTAGGATTCCCGGTAGGGTCAAATTTGAAAACGAACTTTTCAAATTTGGCTCTGGTCTGCATTTGGAAAGTATAGTGGCAGGTCACACTGTGTTTCGTAGGGCAGCCCGTCTGGCGGCAGTAACCACTCCTTTACAGAATACCACTGTGAAATAACAGCACGTGTGCTGTTGTGTTTCGGTGAGTGAATTGTTAATTGTAGTCGGCAGCGCTGCAGCAGCTGTGGCGTTGTTTGTGTTATAAGTAGGCGACGGTAGCCACCTGCCGTCAAGTGAACCGTTAGCCGATCTTAACATAAAAAAGACGTTATTTTCTCAAGGTTTATTACTTATACTTACTTAATTTAATTAAGATTATTTTTTATAGCCACTACTTTTTTCTTAATTTTTTTTCTTGAAAATATTTATTTTATTGAAAATATTTCTTCCTACATGGATAGATGCTGGTCAAGAGCAAACCCATCTATAATAAAAAAAAAAAAAAAAAAAAAAAATTGCCTATATTTAAACTTTAACATTACAGGAGCAACAAGTAAATGTACCCGAGGACGTCCCACCTACAGAACAAGATGCGTCTGAGTCCCATTACGGATACCCTGGGCGTATGTATTTATTCATAATCTCTTTTATGCAATTTTAAAGACGTGTCTTCAATTTACTCACTCCTATCATTACCTAACAGTAAATATAGGTGTGGTGTATTGAAGTGGAAGCAGTTTATAAATTACCTAACGTATGAACTAAACACTCTCGAACGACTTCCGAGAAAAATCAGAACATGGAAAGCTGCCATGAGTCTAGCCTGTTATTTCATTTATCTTTCATTGCAGTATGTGTTTAATCAATTAATTTTTCTCAAACATGCTCGGAAATGTAGGCATTCTTGTACTAAAAACAAGCCACGAAGTTTGTAATTCTTGGCTCATGCATTTCTTTCTCGGCCTAGGCCAAGAATGTTGTATGAAAATTCATTCCTGGCCGCTGCTCAGCCCGATGAAACCCGAAGTTTCACGAGTCTTCACGAACGCGCTCGCCGCTGTCACAGGCGTAGTAGGCGGGGGCGTGTTTCATTATTTCCTCACATTTATTGAGAAAAGCACTATACCAGCCTCGACCGGAATGAGGATTGCCGGACTCAGATCTTTATCAAGGGCAATCCTTCACTTCCTGGATTCTGCAGTAATGTACTATAATATATCGATGAGAAAACAGGTTAAATAAAATAAACTGTTTTCTTAACGAGGTAGTAGCTACCGTAACCTATAACACGAGCAAAACCACAGGTGCTGCAAGTGCGCTGGCGATCATAATAGGATTAAGGATAAGGGATTAGGAAGAAATAGGGAAATGGCCTCTGGCATCCCTTACCTCGGTGTCTTTTACTGTGGTCTTCTTAAAGGGGTGGTTACTGCCGCCTGGCCAAATGATTTCGAAACGCACTGTGCCCTGCTACTACTTAAATAATCTACCATCTATATATATAATAAAATCGTATACGAGTCGTGTCTGTATATTAAATATTTAAAAAAAAAAACAATTTGTACACGTCGTATAGGTACTTATGTTATAAAGTTTTAGAATTTTTGTCTGTTTGTTTGTGTTGTGCAAACTAATCTCAGAAACGGCTTAAGTGCGGTTTTCACTCATATATTGTAGCAAGATTCCCATAACATTCAGTGTTTGTTTCATTCCAATCGGTTTACAAACAAATAAGTTATGCTCTATATCGTATACCTACCATGCGTACGAAATTGCGGACTCAGCTAGTCTTTAATGAATCTGTAAATTTAACAATTGCAATGACCGTTCATTCTCGTTTTCTCTCACAAATAAAAATTGTCAGAATTCACTGCACAATGATAAAATCACAGAAAAACCTAATCTTTATATGTATATAAAGATTATATATTTATAGGTGATTATGTATATGCTTGTTAAAGCCCAAATGGCGTTTCTGTAGTTAACATCAAGTACTGTTGCGACCCTACTCTTTAGAGTAATTTAATAATTGGTCCTATGACCGCTGTGAAGAGGGAGACATATGTATGTGTAGTGGTTGCTTAATAGATTTAGGACCTCGAAGCTCTTATTCATTCGTCACTTTGGTGGTAATATTTATTACTTATCTATCTACTAACAGATTGAGACGTGGATAGCTAATTACGACAATTTCTTGCTAACTTTCATTTGCGATACTGTCTGGATGATTTTCTAGACCAACATTATATGTTTCCGCAATTAAAGTGACAACTTCTGTGCTTGACTATCGGTGAACTAATTTCACGCTGAAATAGTCCACCACCATCACCCATTGTGGATTAACAGGACTTCATATATCTTCAAACGTTGTTAGGCTTCTCGAAAGGCAGTAAAACTTTATTGCTTTGAGAAAAAGCAAGAAATAACTACTTAAACTTAAATGTGCTAACAGTGCATAAATATTTATTTATTTATTTATTTATTATTATGGATATACATAATACAAGTTTCTCAAACATATAAGGCATACCTCTGTAGGTATTAAGTTGCCTTATGTTTTGAGAAGGTTTCATTATTTTTTAAGAAGTTATATGAATCGTCTGTGACATCGGCCATCTGAGTTAATTAATTTAAGGTGTCTTAACTAAGACTAACATTTTCAGGTAACGTGTACGCAACTCCGCTGAAACAGACACCACCAGCTGCGCCAATTACGGATTCACATGCTCCACCGCCAAACGGCGAGCGAACGGAATTCAGAATGCACGGCATGAAGGGACCACATAGCTATCAGTTCGGATACGACACTGGCAAAGGGTAAACTAACATTTATGTACCTATGACCTTATATAATTACATTACCCGATACTTAAATCAACGTGTTAACGACGAAGCATTCAGTACGCAAATAGGAATAAGGCTTAGGTATCTATCTATACAATATATTGCGCACTGTGATCCAACTAACACCCTTTACGATAATTAAAATCCGTTTGAATGTTTTTTTGTACCTATTTTAAAGAGATTTCAAACTAGAACATCACAAGGTGCACACAACCAAACTTATCTTAATCTTATTACTTAAGTGATATTATTGTTTTTTAGGTTTGCACATCGCTTATCGTTTGAATATCTATACATATACACGTTGTACTTATGTCACCGAGGTCAAAAAATAGTTTTTACGATTTTTATCTGTTTGTCTGTGCGTTTGTGCACGCTAATCTCAGAAACGGCTTAATTAATTTAAAAGCGATCTTCACTGATGTGCCGTATCAAGCTTCCTGTAACATTTAAATTAGTGTTTGTTTCATTCCAATCGGTTTACAAACGAAAAAGTTACATACCGAATACCACGCGTACGAAGTTGCGGGCTCAGCTAGTGTGGACATATAATATATTATGTACAAAAATTTACAACTAGTGTATACCATTTATTCAGCAAATAAATTATTTCGAATTTGAAGAAACCTAAGATATATTTCACATTTTCAGGAAAAATCGGCAATTCCGGTACGAGGAGCGAGACAACGACGGTCACGTCAGGGGTCATTATGGCTATATGGACAAACATGGAAAACTACGAGTAGTAAATTATGACGCTCACCCGGAGTTGGGTTTCCACGCTGAAGCACCGGTTGAAAAGGAGTGACTTCTACTTTGAAATTTACCCAAAACTTAGTGCAAAGGAACTGTTTTACAACTGTCTAGTGCATGCTGAGGAGTTGTGCGCGATGTTCTCGCATGTGTAAATAATGCAACACGAAATGGTTTATAAACAAGTTTGCCCGCGGCATATATTTCTTACTTGAGCGTAAGATATTCCGAAAAATATGGACTAGATTACACAACTGAATACGTCGCAATTGTGGCTGCTATTTTTGGTCTTGTCATTTTACTAGCACAGTTAAATTTTGCCGTGGATACCCTAGATATACCTAGTATATAGGCAACTTTTATCCTGGTGAAAGTTATTCACCAGGGTAAAAGTTGCTAAGATTACTCTCTCTGTGAAGGCTTCAATATGCTAATAAATGATCCGTCAAAAGCGTTATATAAACTTACATTTTTTTAGAAATAGCCAAAATAACAGCTGTAACTGATGAAAAAAAATAATTTTTGATGTTTTTTGATAACGACGAAAACGAAAAACTTTCTAAACGAAGTTGCTTTTACCTCTTGAGTTTTTTAAATAACAATTATATTCGTAGTTATTTGACTCATGTTACTTTTTGAGTTATAAAAGTGCGTTATTTTTTATTTTATTTTCTTACGAGGGGAGAAATCTTCAAAAGATACCTTATGAACAAATGCGTAGAGGTTATGTGGGATTTTTCCCCACTAAAACAGCCCTCAAGTACGTTATTTATTTAGTCAAACATTACAAGGGTATGATCTTGCGTAGATCATACCCCTGTAATTTGTTTATACAATTTGACGCTTCTCTAAAGCGGCTTTGGACAAACTGCCGTATAAATTGGCTCTAACTGTACGAATAAATCTCTTCGCGTCGCACTCAATTCTCCAATAAGACTTTCCGATGCAGACGATATATTGTTGCTCTATAAACAAGCATATTAGAATATACGCGCAGAGTCTTGCTATGCTAACTTTTTGGACTGTTTCTTATTTAAACACATTAAACATACAATTCAAACATCGCCAATAATTAACTAAGATATATATATATAAACTAAGATATTATATATATATATACCTATATTTTCTTTCACGCCAAACTATTATAGGGTTACCTTTATAATTGACTAGCTGGTGCCCGCGGCTTCGCACGCGTTGAAAAATATCGCCTGACTAAATATATGAGCAATGTAATGCCTAACATCTTTATTGCAGTTATAGCTTCGCCAGACGTTAGATGATCCCTCGGGAATAGTACTTTTTTGGATGACAGATACCCTATGTCCTTTCCTAAATCCCTGAAAACGTATATACAAAATTTCATGATTATCGGTTCAGCGGTTTAGGCGTCAAAAGGTAACAGACAGACAGACAGAGTTACTTTAACTTTTATAATATTAGTATGGATTGGAGAAAGCTAATATTTTTATACAATATGCATTAGAAACACATTAAATTAAATAAACATTATACACATTACTACATGTTTGACAAACGGACATACGTTTGACAATGTGTATGTTATATGTATACTTTTGTTTATGGTCGAATTTCGACCACTGTGCGACCACTAGTATCATAAGATGTTTTGGTTTTCTACTCTTACTACGTTCAATGTATCATGTAATTAATTCGTAGTTTTTTGCAATGTATTTTTGTAATCTTCTGTATATTCATTTTATAATTGTTTTTTAAATTATATATTTTCACGCCTTAAAGGCAGATAGTAGCGACCAATTTATTATTATTATAAACAAAAAATTTAACAACGGTACGTAATTCACGTAAATAGCTTCCCCGTGATTCTATGTGTTATTCACATGGACTCTTAATTCTATAATTTTATAAATTTAAAGTTTCATCAAAATCCGTTTAGTAGCATCCTTAGAAAATTATACATTTGTAAGATTTCCATGAAGTGTTAGTTATTAATAAATGCATCGCAAAAATCTATAATACAAGAGTTTATTTGGAACAAAGAATTTATGGCAAACATAATGGTCCAATTGAACTTATTTATTTTATACAAATTTAGATGTAGGTGTATATGAACGTTTATATAATTAAGATATTTTAATACGCGTGTCATATTTTAATAATAGTCTATAAGATTAGGTTTGAAGTAATAACGATTATAGTGATGAAGTAAACAGGTGGTCTTAATATTGGGTTTTATATTTTATGTTCAAACTAATTTAACAATAAAACAATTTTTAAAATTTACAAATGCTTTTATTTGGAAATGTGTTATATTTATACAAACATTTTGCAATTTTCTCACCTATACTTTATATTAAAGGCATCAATATTAACATAGGAATGATACCTTAAAAATATTTCCCTTAAAATTGCCATTTTTTTGGAATTAATTATCCAATTTAGTTGGATTTTGTTGTAAATGTTGGACTATAATGTCGAGTAAGCTAGAGGCTCCTATACGAAACAGCTTTGGAGAGAGCCATTCCGTTCCTAATTCGTATTTAACTAGACACATCCAGTTAACAGCATCACCACAAGTCTTTATGCCGCCGGCGGGTTTCAAACCAACCTACGGAAATACAAAAATAAACCAAAATTATGTCGTGGTCACCAACTTTGGCCATCAGAGCTATATCGAAATTCATTAATAATATTTTGAGAAATATTCACAGCTAATTAAAGTTCAATAATTAAGTTAAAATTAATTTGTAATTAAGTTTTGAAAACCTGTGAAAAACTATAGCCGCCATCTTGACTTTATGTGTTACCAGTTATTAAAAAATGCACATTTCTGGTATGAAAAAAGTAACGATACTGATACTGTATGATTACTGTATATATACAGTAATATACAGTAATCATAGCAAAGTGAACTTAGAAGGGATCATTCCTAGTTGTCGTGAAGGCAAAATATATATTTTAACATCTTACACAGTGCTATAAGTAATATATATTTATATTTTGGCACATTAACGTTTTAACGTTTGTGCGTTTCAGCTATTTACCCTTTTTCCTGTCAATTGGTAAAATCGTCGTATAGCCCTGCACATTATAAGACCGGCTGGTAATGTGGCATTCACTGATTCTTTACCGGTTGAAGTTTTTATGAAATCAGCTCCCGCCATCATTGCAATCATCGAGGCTTTGTAGATCTATAACAAAAAAATCAGATTTTAGATTTGTTTCCAGTAATATGGCTTGGCGATGAATCGTTCCATCGCGAAAATTATAGCCAAACACAAAGTATTGACATGACACTCTATAAATCACATGCCGACCAATCTTTTTCGTTTTTGTCAAAATTGGTCGTGTTTGCTATAACAGCAATTTACATCACGTCTATAACATCAGTTAATCCCATTTCAACCAAGCCACGATATAAATATTATTTTTGGTAGGCGCCTATAAATTAGTCACAGTATTTGAATGGTGTAATAATTACATTATCGTATGTCCCCAATTCACCAATGGCTAGGATGACTTTTAAGTGTGCGTCTCGACAGGAATCCCGCATCTGTTTTAACTCTTTATACATTAACTCCCATTGTCCGGTAAGCACGAGACTGCGGTCCAACACCACATCTATTTCTGTGGCACCATCGGCTATTGCATTTTCTATTTCAAGTAAACGCGACTCCAGCGGGTAAAGACCAGTAGGAAAACCAGTGGCAACTGAAAAATAAATTTTTATATTTATATTTATTTAATACTAGCTGGTGCCCGCGACTTCGCGTTGAAAAATAAAAAATATAACGCCAGACAAAATATGTATTGAGCAATAATTTATTTAATCTTTTTGCTGTTATATTTTGCCTGGTGTTGAATTTTTCCTTAGTTGTGTAACAGACAGACAGAGTTACTTTCACATTTATAATTTTAGAATGGATATTTCATTACATACATGCTACCAGAAGTTCAGAGGGTGTTTTAGGAGAAAAAATCCTGTGTAAATGTGGTGATCTATCAGGCATATAACTTACAGCACTAACAGCAACCATACGACCAATTGAACATTGCTTGAGTCCATTCCCCTATCCTCAGTTTGTCTTTTCAGGTCAGCACCATGCGTCAATTCTTGCTGGTGTTTAGATTTATAGAAGACGTAAAAAACTTCATCTTTTATCATGAAAAACGTTAAAGAAAAACAATAACATTTTAAGTTTTTTGAATGCCTTGACTTTTTTAATTTTATTAAGGGTGACAGACAGCCTGACCGTCCACTTGATGGTAGGTGGTTACCGTCGCCTAAGGATACAAGTAACACCTAAGTGCGCTACCAACCCTGCAGGAATTTGACGGCGCACTTGAAGAAGCCCATATTGTAGCTAGATGGAAACACTTCCAAAAGGAAAATTCGCGAGTCCAGGGGATAACTACTCATCCGAACTGTGCGAAAAGGTACGTTATCTAAGTAATGCAGATAAACTTTACAGTACAGTAACTTTACAGTACAACTTTACAGTAAAAACTGTCACTGAGGTAGGTCTTAAGGGAGAGTTGACATCGAAAACAATTAATTTGAGTAGGAAGAAAAAAGAGAAATGCATATAGTTTTAAAATACAGACCTGCTGCAATTTGTATGTCTTTTATTAGCCCCATACGCTTTATGGATTCTTTTGCATGTTTAACCATATTCGGATATACACAGACTGCTGCAGTCCTTACCAAAAACTTGTCTTTTAAACCAAGCTCATCTATTAGTGAAACAGGCAAAGGATTAGCGGCCTGAAATAAATATATAACATTTCAATAGAAAATGATGCTAACTGTAATGCTGAGGATATAAAACATCTATATCTTTTTTTAGCATATTTGAAAACCAAAACACCGAACTAAGCAACCTTTATGGGATTGCTTATGTTATTAAGCAATTGTAACTGCCTATCATCAGGTGGACTAAAGCCTGCCTGCCTAAATAAATAAAAAAATCATTAAATCATGTTGTAACTAGATCAGTTTGACAGTCCATTGATGGTAGGTGGCTACCGTTACCTATAACACAAGCAATGCCACAGGGATTAGGAAGGGTTAGTGAAAGAGATGCCGGAATCCCTTACTAACTCACCGAAACACAACAGCACATGTGTTGTTATTTCATAGTGATCTTTCTGTAAGGGGGTGGTTACTGCCGCCAGACAAGCTGCTCAAATGATTGCGAAACACAGTTCCCTGCTACCACTTTCCAGGTCCAGACCAGAGCCAACTTTGAAAAGTTCAACCTAAAGATGAGCGATACGAATCGATATTATGCTGTATCGATACATAGCAATGCGATATATCGATATTTTGTATCGATACACAACCATACAATACGCATCGATATATCGTATCTCCAGGTAAAAATATCGAATCCATGTATATCTGCTTAAAATTATGATTTTGAACCTGTAATATTAAACATTCTCTATGTTTTGGTAAGGAGAGATTAATGTAAACAAACTTTGCACCGACCAGCTGGGCTGGCGTCATGCGGCACGCTTTGTGTACTACCTACCCGACAATTGTAGATAGGTAGGTAGGTATTTTATCTAATGTTAGGTACCGGCATAATAAAATAAAATAATTTTCTTGCTTGCTTTATATAGGTATAAAGTTTTATTATAGTGTTATAGTTTTTATTAAAACACTGTAATAGGTATAACTTCCATTTTTAAGAAATAAATTATTTTTTACTGTTTGAATTGAACTAATACTTTTGTTTTACTTTAACCTGTTTAAAAATTGGATAAATATCGATGTATCGATACAAGACGTTGCGATATATCGCTGAATCGATACGATTGGTTGCGATACGTATCGATACAAACGATTATTTTGGACATCTTTAGTTCAACCCTAGAACAGATAAAATAATAACATAAAAAATCTTTATGCAATTTATCTACATGCAGTCTTAACACAATCTTTTACGAGTTTTATCTTTATGCAGTCTTTAGCATGTTTTTGCACCTATACATTTACACTATTAAATTTACCTTTATACATAGTCTATTGACGTGAGATCTTGTATCATCTGCAGCAAGTGTTGTTAAGTCAATCACAGTAATTGCTTTTATTAACCAAATGTTGAACATTTTTGTATTCACCACATTAAACTTTTCAGTAATCCATTTTGCTTGTTTATCAATGCTCGTTTTATTTATACAAAAAGATTCCATTTTATCTAAGGCACCTGAAACAAAAAAAGGTAATTTTATTGATTTTTTTAGGTAGAAATAATATGTACAAAAAACATCCTAGTAGTTATACATTAAATATGTTCCAATATATAAAATCATTACATTTATTCTCAAGAAATATCTGTCATTCTACACCATTTATTCATTACAAACATAGGTATAGTTTTTAAAGGTATTAATTTTTAAATTTATAATGAAAATTTAACTAGTACCTACTTACTTACAGCCATTGCCTACATACATATTATAACACCAATAGAGCAGCCTTAATATATGATTTTAATAATGTACAACATTTTTCGTTTAGTGTTTAAAATTGTATATTTTTCTACATCGTAGGCCAGAAAAGAAATATGATGGTTAATATAGCAAAATCTACATTATCTATTAATTTGTTAACAACAATGTTTCTGATAGATAGTAATCACCGCCTTACAGAGAGTATTTTTTATATTATTAATATGGGAAAGATACTCACAAAACAAACTCGGCATTGTGTGATTTCTTGATTACAAAATTATATCTTATTTACAATTTAAAACTAAGTTTTAATAAGCTGAACTTTAGTTTGAAACGTTATCGCTCCTGTAGTGTGTCAATACATTAATTTTATCAGACTGAGTAAAATCACTACTGCCATTCATAGTCAGATAAATTTTATTATTTTCATATTAATTTGTTATCATCTTAACAAAGTTCACAACAAATAGATAAGAAAATTAAAGTAAACTAAGATCTGTGTCTGTGATAACAAACAGAAAAAAAAAACTAATGAATGACAGTTTGCTGTTTGATTTGAATAAACAAAAAACAAAATCAAAATAAATATTGAAAAATTTGAAATAGGTAACTTCACTTGCAGACTGTCAATTCTTTTAGTAAATTTGACATCAATGTCAATGTCAACATTGACACATTGATCACGACAAGATAATTTACTTAAGTTATAGAATAATAACTAAAGCATATAGTTATTATTCTATCCTTAAGACAATTATAGAAGAGTCAAATTAATAGTCCTCAGAACAATAAAGTAATAGTCTCAATGCTACAATGCTACACAAGCGCCATTCTGACCAATATATGAACAACTATTTTAAGTTTGTAACTTGACAGTTTTTCAGTTACGAACGAGTGAGAACATTGATTTTTAACCGTTGTTAGTATGTCTATGTTTTTCTTCTTATTTTGGTTATGGCTCCAACAGATCTTCACCGATGATTTTGCCAGTGTCACTTGTAAAAATAGCAATACAAAAAACCTAAAATTCAAAACAATCAAAAGTAGCAGATCCCGAAACTAGCCAGTCAAGTCTATTTTTTTATTAAATAGGCGATCGGACAAATTTTCAGAAAATGTTTTAAATTAATCTTCATGGATATTTACTCCCACAAAAAATACTATTTTATTTATTTATAGCCTTTTAGGTAGGTACTCAAAATCATGTTTTAATATTGTTTGTTTGAAAATGCCGCCAAAACGCCACGATAGTTCATCTGAGAGCGCGTAACGTCATTTGTGGTCATATCATAACAAAACAGCTGCATTTGCATAAGACAATGATTACCCACAAATGACGTCACGCACTGTGATTGGTGTTTCAATATAGATTAAAAATATTGTAAATAATAACATTTTATTTCTTCATTTAAAAATATTTAAATGAATTATATTAAATTATTATTCCATAAATAATCGTAAAAAATTATATGTTTTCTTTCTAAGTACATTTTAGATTTCAATCTGATTACTGTCCGATCCCCTATTTTCCAAAACAGGTCCGTCTAGTGCAAAGCAATCAAGTCCTGTGTCTATGTTTCAATAGGGGATCGGACAGTAATCAGATTAAAATCTAAAATGTACTTAGAAACAAAATATATAATTTTTTACGATTATTTATCGAATAATAATTTAATATAATTCATTTAAATATTTTTAAATGAAGAAATACAATTTTATTATTTACAATATTTTTAATCTATACTGAAACACCAATCACAGTGCGTGACGTCATTTGTGGGCAATCATTTTTTTTTATAATGATAGATCAAGCATTTTACCGCAGTCTCACCTGATGGTAAGTGATGACGCGATCTAAAATGGGGCATGCTTGTCTATTAAGAACCGATTCACTCGCGACTTGAAAAGTCCAGGGTTGTAGGTACAGTCGAATATGGAGTAAAATGTTATAAGGTAAATCTCTAATTAATAGAACTCTATGGTTCTACGAAATAAAACTATAGTACGGTCATTCTATGAATGTGTTTTTGACATTTCTTTATGTCCATTGCATAAAGTTCATTTCCGAATAAACGATACAGAAAATGTATGGAATTGACACCTGTCAGAACAGCACTCTTATAATGGCCGGAGTATAGTCGAACTAATAATTATATGGAATTTGAAATAGGTAAGTACCCATGTAGGTAGGAAGGTACTTGTTTTACTACTTGTTTAGAAACATTGAAGGTATAATCGCCGCAAATCTTCTTGGGCTCGAACTTGAGCAGGCGTCTTTCGTTTGGCACAACTGCTTCCTCTCTTGTATAAATGTTTTCATTGCGTCTCGCTTATTTCGTGGCTCCACCCTGCGTCGCAATACCTCACAAGGAGTCCCAAAATCGGTTACTGCGCATATTTGACACGTGATATCGTCTGAGCCCAAGAAGATTTGCGCCGGTTATAAATAGAATTATATAAAAAAATGTTAAAAAGGCAATCAATAAATTGTGCTAAGTCGTTAGCTACCTATGTTATTTTAGATTTCTGGTACTTACCTCAATATTACGTAGCGATATATTTACGTGAAGGTACATTTTCTAACAAAACTAAAACTTTTCGTTAAAGGCAATTCAATTGTAATCCGTTTCTTCACCAAGACCACATCCCTCATCTGCGGGACGTCTGCGGGTAAATAAGTAGAAAAATAAGCAAAGAGTAGTTAAATCTAATATATTAGGTCGGGGAAAAGGTCTTTTCGCATATAGTATAATCCGCGCCAAACTTCTAGTCCGCTCTGAACACAGCGCGAACCGCGTCGCAGTAGCGAAAAATAGGTATTAGCGGGGAGCGGCAAGAGGCGGCGGCGGCAGGGCCCACTCCACTTTCCCGCCCCCACACCCATCTCACCTGTGCGTGCGTGTTTGTGTGCGTTCAGAATTCTTCCGAATAGCACACACGCTTGTTTTTCGTAGCGAAGTACAGTCACTCACAATTATGCTTTGTTTTTGTTAAGTTTTGGTTGTCTATTGTTTTCGTTATTCCGTTATTTGTTTAGTTTTTTTATTGTTCTTTTAATAACATAAGTTTAAACATGCCTAACCGGAATACGGTTTTACGTCGTCAAGCAAGAAAAATTGTGTACAATGTTTTGAAATTTATGCAAAAAGAAGCGGACGAAGGCATAAAAATAAACATTAAGCACGTGCAGAAAAGAGTGTGTGTTTGTGTTTCGTGTTTCAAAGAGACACGAAGAGTTTTGTGTTCAGAAGAGTTTTGTGTTTCAAAACAATATAATTTATTTGTGCGTGACTGTACCTCTGCGCGAAGCAACTTCAAAGGGGACTAGAAGTTTGGCGCGGATTATACCTATGTATAAACTTGTAATAAAATCTCTCTGGCTGTACTATTTGTATTTGGTTGGTTTTGATGACATTAAAAAGGTTACATTTAAAAAAAAGAAACAAATTAGTAAAATGTTGTTTTCAGCAATTTTTCATTTGTTTCTCTTTCTACCAGAATGAGTGAATCTAATGAAGAAATTCGATACATTTTGAAATGTAATTACAAAAAAGGAAAAAATGCAACCCAAGCCGCGAAAAAATTTGTGGCGTTTATGGATCTAGTGCCACAGAATATATACTAGTACTAGTGCAGTGTGCATTTCTACAGCAACAGGATCACACTACCTTACAAGATGGCAAAAAGTCATCGAACAAAATGGCACATAATATAGGTACTGTAATAAAATGTAAATAAACTTAAAAGTTTTTTTTCTTGACTTTTCATTTAAATGCGAATAATCTTTTTCCCCAACCTAATAGGTTGTATGTAACCTTTTAATAAGAAATTAAAAATTGAAGAGATGATGTTGGATAGTTTCCTAAATTGTGTTTTAATGTAGTGAATGTTTTATATAAATGTTTTATAATATGTGCACATCAAAGATTTTCAATGTATAAATCGGGCAAGACAAAAATATCCGTAATCTGACATTTAGAACCACGTGGTACAAAATCGCTCAATCCATCACCAACATTACAAGGCTATTGAGCTACGCCATGGCCATCCTGATTACGGCGATCAGGATCAATATTTTTGTAGGAAAAAATCTCCCAATGCCCTCTCTATATATTCTATAAAGGTATCTAATCTTTTTGGTGCATATAAATTTGATGAAGTTAATAAAGAGTTTTATTGGTTGAAATATAAACGGATCTCTGGGTAAGATAAAAAGTTAAATAATAATGAATCAAGAGATTTTACAAGAGAAAGAAGGTAACAGTGACAGTAATGACAGATTGAATATCAGATTTTTTTATTCAAACAGGAAAATTCATTTTATTAACTAAAATGTATTTATTATTGTATTTATTCTAAATGACCGTAAATTTGTTTTTGTCTGACCGTTGTTGTTTCTGTTACCTCTCTAACGAGACCTTTTGTGGAGTGCAGGCCCGGTCTGGCTCCATTGGAGGCCCTCGGCTAGATGGTGATTTGAGGCCCCCCCCCCTCCCCCCGGAAATAGAACGAGGACCATAGGGTCCTCTCACGGCAACAATAGTTAGCCTATGTTTGCTGCATGCGGCTAACGTGGTTTTAAATGCTTTTAAATTTTTAATAATTTGGTTGAAATTGAATAATTGCTAAATATTTTACAATGCAATTTGAAGATCTTAGCGATTTGGCTATTTGGTTAGGTAATACTGTACCTCTAAATGACATTGACATCGTATATCAACAATCCAGAGGCTAAAATGATTAAAATATTTTACCTTTACATCAGCACCAAATTTTAATTTATTAATAAATGTTACTACTTCAAAAATCAATTTTAAATGCAGTACTGTTTAAGAATGGTTGACTAAAACAGAACGATAGTTATATGAAAGGTCAACTACTAACATGACAATAAAAACACAATGAAAAAAACGCTGCATTTTACATTAAACAAAACTTTATTGCAACACTCTAGTGTACATTGATACTAAAATATGGCCTAGTGTCGATAAAAACACAAGGCAAAAAAACACTGCATTATATTAAACAAAACTTTAATGCAACGCCCTAGTGTACGTTGATACTAAACTATGGCCTAGTGTAATAGAAGTATAAGTATAACATAAATAATTATTACATAAGGAAGTTAAAAAAAAATTGTGTTAACCGTATAAACACGACAAAAATTCCTACCATAGTGATAGTAGCCTTATCAACGATTGCCTAGCCTATCCCATCAGTTTTCTTTTAAGTTCGTCACTACTACTGGCCACGACATTAATGATTTCTTCTTTGTCGATGTCAGAAAACAAGTTTCTCTCTATGTTCATAAAAATAAGGCTAGACATAAGGTCTTGGCCTAAACTAGCCCTAAGACGATTCTTTATTATTTTTAGCTTAGAAAAAACCCGTTCACATGTAACCTGTGTACAGGGTATCGTTAGGATAAATTTATAAACTACATATAAGTTAGTGAACAATCCTGATCCAGAGAGTTCAAAAAGAACTGAGAAGGCACATGACAAACACTTGAAACATTTTTTGCTGTCATTGCAGAAACCACGAAAATTGTCTTCTTCAGATTCAGGTTCCGAATCGAGTTCACGGTCTTTTAAAATTTCTTCTGCTTTGTTTGATTCTTCGTCTGGGATCTTGTTTATTTAAAATTGTTTTTGCTGTATTACGTCGCTGTGAAACAGTAAAACAAAATAATTTTTTATAATAAAATTGTTTACTTGAATTTTTTGACTTTTGGAGGCCCCCTTGAGCCGGAGGCCCTCGGCGATCGCCGACCAGCCGCCCTGGCCAGACCGGGCCTGGTGGAGTGGTTTAAAGTTAGGGGCGTACGACCGGGGTTCTTTTTCTGCCAACATCAACTAGGTACGGAAACAAAGTTTTCAAAGTTAGCCGTGGTCTCGGTGTGGTGATTTTCACTCCCGACTGGCTGGGGTGTTTCATAATAAAATTCTAGTGTTAATTTCTGGCTTATATAAGTATTAGCGTGGTTATTAATATTTATGCCATTCGAAGTAGTTAATATTCATATTCCTAAATGAATAAGTTAAATGTATTTTTTTTTTAATATCGCAATCTGAAATTCTCAGTGCTCTGAAAGGAAGAATAAGTGTTCGATGTAAAACTCAAGTAGACTATTTCAACTAATTTTTGTATAATATTTGGGACTACTGTAGTATTTTATAAGGACAGTTAAGAAGACGATCTCATTAACGTATGAAAAAGAAAGTAATCCTATGAGGGTTTTCTTTTTTCTTTAGAATTATCGAGTTAACCAATTGTTAGTGACTGGGTTATCAATATAATAAAACAAATTTTCTTCCGCTAACAATAGTGTACAAAAATACAATTAAATCGAAAGGATCACTCTAATCAAAATCTATAGGTACATATGTATAATAAAATCGTAAGAGCCGTGTATGTACATAAAATGTTTTTTCAAAAAAAAAAAAAAAACAATTTGTACACGTTACCGAGGTCAAAAAAATTGTTTTTAGAATTTTTGTCCTGAAACGGTTTAACCGATTTTAATGCGGTTTTCACTGATGTATTGGCAAGCTTGTTTCATTCCAATCGGTTTACAAACAAAAAAGTTACGCGCTATACTGAATACCGTCTGGCGGCAGTAACCACTCCCTTATAGATCAGGGGGATATGTGAGTGAGTAAGGGATGTCAGAACCCATTTTCTTATCCAATCCCTTATCCTCAATCCTACTGTAGTCGGCAGCGCACTTGCAGCACCTGTGGCGTTGCTTGTGTTATAGGCGACGGTAATCACCTACCATCAAGTGGACCGTCAGCCTGTCTGCCATAAAAAAAACCACGCGTACGAAGTTGCGGGTTCAGCTAGTTTAATAATATACTCGTAAGTACCTAGTTTCTTTAGCAAGTAAGTAGTTATATGTATTACTTAATAAGATAATGATATGTTTACTATATCTACAATAGTAATATTTCTAGAATTTCAGATTAAAGGCCCTCTAGATGCTATGTGAGCAGAGACAGAAAGACCACAGAGCTTGCAAGTGAGCTGCCGATCCTGACACGATAAATAAAAGGAGTTGATAGGGAATTTGGTTTTGGCGTCTCTTACTCGCTACACTCGAGCTGTTATTTTAGAGCGGTCTTCTGTAAGGGGGAGGTTAATGCCGCCCGATAGACTGCTCGGTAGAAATACGACTATGGAACATATTAAACAAAGCTTGTATTGCACGAGTGTAAAGATGTGAAAGTAATTCTGTCTGTCTTACCTTTTCACGCCTTATCATAAATATTGCATGACACGTTGTCAGCGTACCTTTCACCCACTAAAAATGCAACGCCTGGCAATACTATAACCGCAATAAAGAAGATAAAGATGTCGGGCGTTATATTTTACCAGCTAGTAGTAAATACTTTCAATATATCCTATATGTTTTAAAAGGATTATTTAATGGCCCGTGCGGAAAGGTAGGCCGGTTTTGTGTTGTTCTTGAGTAAGTATACCTAGCATTTTGAGATCAGAGGGTGCTTTACGAACTTTTAATCCCAGCATAATTCCTCCCACTAAGTGTTCAGCGAAAATTTAAAAGCCTGTTACATTTATGAAATCATTAATTTTATTTTTACTTTTTTATTATATAATAATATATAAAAGTCACCAGGCTGGTTCTTTTTATGGTAGGTGGCTACCTACTGTCACTTAAGCAACGTCACAAGTGCGCTGCGCGCTGTAAATGACAATAGCATGAGTGCTGTTGTCTTCAGTGATTGAGTAAGAGATGCCAGAGGCCATTTCCCTATCCCCTAATTCCTTATTCATTTATTTAATACCTGTTATAAATGTGAAAGTAACTTTGTCTGTCTATCTGTTACCTTTTCATGCCTAAACCGCTGAACCAATCATTATAAAATTTTACACACACGTTGTCAGGGATGCAGCAATGGACATAGGGTACCTTACACCCAAAAAAAAGTACTGTAACGCCTGGCAAAGCTATAACTACAATAAAGATGTTAGGCGTTACGTTGCTCATAGGTATATTTAGTCAGGCGTTATATTTATATTTTTCAACGCGCTAGTGCTTTATAAGCTAATAGACGACGATAGCCACATATCGTCAAGTGGACCGTCAGCCCGCCTGCCGACATTTGCATACTAAAAGTAACAAATTAATCCAAAAATATACCCAATGTATTTTTTTGTACTTTAAAAAAACAAGCTCCTTTACCCTATCCATTAACTGAAAACCCATTATAAAATTCCAATTTTAGGACGAAAGGAGTAATAAGGGACATCTAATGATAGGGATTCTTTTGTTTTCTATACATTACAAATAGGCATAGACACAGATAAATACAAATGGCTTTTGGATGTTTTTTTTATGTTATTTGGCAAATAGCGAGACGTTAATCAATGAATAAATCTCAGTGCCCCTCACGATTTATGGCGATCTGAGATTTGTTTCTTTTGTTTAAGCCAAAGGCTCGCTACTCGCTGAACGTGAAGCTATAAACATTTCAACGAACCATTACAGCTGCCCCGGGGCAGAAGCGTGTCTTAGTTTTTACCTTCAAACTTTTAAAGGAATTACATACTCTCGTTTTTCCTCGGAAACGGTTCGAATCGAGACCTGCAATTTTTACTAGCACACTTTGCACTTACTCGCCACAATGTTCGAACTATGCCTTACTTTTAAACTCACCACTGCACTATCGGTATGATAGGGTTTGTAATGATCACAAAGATTGATTAATCATTATATTTAAATCAATAACGATCAAAGCGAATAAAACAAAATTAGGCCAGTCAATGAAAAATTATAGAGAGAAATGCTTGGAACACAATTTTTGACTTCATAACTTTGTTTGGACTAGTTCGGAGGTAAACATATCAAAAGTCCCCACCCGTAGCCCTAAAGCGGCGGGGGGAGGGGGGGTTTGAAGGTCAAATTTTTCGGCTTTTTGCATATATCTCGGAAACCATGCGTCCTAGTGACATGAGGTTTTAAACAATATGAAAGCTGATTAAATTTGTTACAATTTTTATATAATCATGTTTTTCGATATCTTGTATCGTTTTCGAGCGTTAGAGTTATATCTTGTTTAGTTTGACTGAATGAAACTTGTTGCAAATTTGATCTGCTTTCATTTTGTACACAGTCTTATGTCGCTAGGACATAAGACTAGGACATATGACTGTCGGGGACTCTTGATATGTTTATCTCCTAATTAGACCAAATAAAGTTACGAAGTCAAAAATTGTGTTCCAAGCATTTCCCTCTATACCTTTTTTTGAGCATTCATTGCCTGGCCTAAATAGCGAATAGAAAGTATTTACTTGTTAAAGTGAAAATAGTTGTTAAATGTAGCTTCAGTTTAGGCTAACATATAAATGCACAGTTAAGACTAATACGTGTCTTTTAATTTTTTTTATGTTAAGATCGGCAGACAGGATGATGGTCCACTTGATGGTAGGTGGCTACCGTCGCCTATAACACAAACAACGCCACAGCCGCTGCAAGTGCGCTGTCGACTATAGTAGGATTAAGGATATGGGATTGGAAAGGGTAAGGGAAATGGGTCTGGCATCTCTTACTCGCTCTCCGAAACATAACAGCACTTGTGCTGTTATTTCATGGTGGTCTTACTGTCGTCAGACGGGCTACCCAAATAACTGCGAAACGCGGTGTGCCCTGCTACTGCTTGTGTTTTAAAATGAAAGTAATGCAAGGAATAAAGCTATATAATTTTAGATGTGTTATAAGTACCTACGTACAATGCGTACATATACGTAAAATTAATTATGAGTGAATATTTTTGTACGTAATATACGTGACTAATAAAAAGGGCTACACGGGTAGCACAATAAATCCTCGACTTCCGCAGTAAAGATTTATTTTTCTATTAAAGAATCTCCGAGAAAGATACGAGGAACGTTAGAAAATCTTTAGCTGACGCTCCAACTGCTTCATGATATTTGAGGTAGGCATACCTCAACGGCATCTATAGTTTTTATTGTTTTATATATACATGTACGTGTTATTAGGATAGATAAATTATATCAATCTAATATTGTGTATACTTCCTGCCTTTTATTTTAAAGGTTACTTTTATTAAAATAATTGAATTAGTCGAAAATGGAAGTTTTAACGGCTCACGGTTCAGTTGCTTAAGGGAGTTTTGAAAGTAACATAAGTAAGGTCAGGGGCGTGCAATTGCATCTTTAATATTTTCAAAGATTATATTGTTACTTTAAAGGTCTGTAAGTTTAAAAAAAAACTTTAATTCAATCTTTTAGATGAAAAATATTTATTGTCAAAATTTATTATCAAAATTACTTTAGTTAATTATCATGAATAAAAACATATTTTTGTCTGAAACTGAATTTTAGCCGAACAATAAGGCAAGCACATGTACTTCATGATACAAATACTTAGTACATAATAAAAATATATACATTGTAAAGTACTGTCAAAGGAATTGATGAATCGATGTTGTTCGCTTTCCTTCCTTTCTCTCAGCTACCGAAGAGCATTATTCTCTTCGGAGGACAGAATTTTCACCCCAAAAATTATGTAACCTGCGTTGTTCATCAATCACTTCATAATGGTTTAGTTGCTTGTTACATTAGCCGAAAAATATCTTTCTGATAACTCCAAGTATGAACAGGTATACTATTTCTGGACTAATTTATGTAGGACTTGCCTTTTTTAATTTGAAGATTAAATACTTTAATTTGAATATTAAAACTTGATGATAACTTGATGATTGTGACTGTTTTCTGTGTTTGAGGTGCTTCCCACATTATTTTAACGTTAAATCAGATCTTACTATACTGTTTTTCGATTACTTTAAGTTTTTTTTTATAATAATAAACTTTAAACAAAAAAATATTAAAATTGAGTTGATTATTATAATTTAAGCCTATTTAAAAAAAAATGCTATTAGTTTTTAATTTAAAATTACGTTGATGTTATTAGATACAACAGTGTTTGCAGTTGATCGCTAAAATTAATGCATCGTGTGGGACAACATAATTGTTTCAGTAGGCACTTCTGAACGCATTTGTGCACATAATTATGCTGGGTAATGGTATCGTTTTGACCTCAGAAATGGATCGTTGATGTGGAGATCAAGCCAGTAAGCTGTTTAATCGGCTATCGTTTCATCTAAAGCTATGTGTAGTCTGTACGAGGCAAAAGCTTATTTATATACGTAGTAGGTATGTTTACTAATACATAGTAGTATTTATAAATGTGAAAGCTTTTGTATTACTCAACCATAAGAATACGTTTTATGAACCTGATCATGTTGTGTATTTACACATAGGATGCTTTTTATCCTGGAAATACATTTTTATAAATGGAAATATTTTTATAATCCATTTTTATAAATGGAAATACAGTTTTATAGTTTTACTTTATAGTTTCAATCTAAAAATTGTCCAAATATTTCGCGTGAAACATCAATCGTAAGAAATTATCTATGTATAAACAAAACAGATAAAAACAGGTAAAAACAAAACAGTTTATCTTATCGCTTGTTTGTAAAGTGATTTTATTCTTTCTCTGTTGTCTATAAAAGCTTTATAAAAGATTATGGAAATAACTTAAATTCACTAAAGATAATTGGAACCAGGTTTATTCCAATGTGCTGTTGTATTTGGGTGAGTGAGTAATGGATCTCAGAGCCCATTTACTTAATCCCTTCCTAATCCTTATTTTTAATTCTACCATAGTTGGTAGCACACTTGCAGGTTTTGTGGTGTTGCTTGTGTTATAGGCGACGGTAGCCACCTACCATCAAGTGGACCGTCATCGTCAGTCTGTCTATCGAGCTTAACATTTAAAAAATAACAATTATTATAAATCAGCACAATTACCTATACAATATGTCATATTTGACATAATACTTCTCTCTTTCTCTTATCTTATATATCTTCTTTATATATAAAAATGAATCCCTATTTCTCCTGGTCACGGCATCACGCGTGAACGGGTAGACCGATTTTAATTCGGTTTTCGCTAATGGAAAGAGGGATAAACGGGGAATGTTCTTATATATAAAAATTGCATCCCGGGCGAAGCCGGGGGCGGAACGTTAGTCTTATATATAAAAATGAATCCCCATTTCTCCTGGTCACGGCATCACGCGTGAACGGGTAGACCGATTTTAATTCGGTTTTCGCTAATGGAAAGAGGGATAAACGGGGAATGTTCTTATATATAAAAATTGCATCCCGGGCGAAGCCGGGGGCGGAACGCTAGTCTTATATATAAAAATGAATCCCCATTTCTCCTGGTCACGGCATCACGCGTGAACGGGTAGACCGATTTTAATTCGGTTTTCGCTAATGGAAAGAGGGATAAACGGGGAATGTTCTTATATATAAAAATTGCATCCCGGGCGAAGCCGGGGGCGGAACGCTAGTCTTATATATAAAAATGAATCCCCATTTCTCCTGGTCACGGCATCACACGTGGACGGGTAGACCGATTTTAATTCGGTTTTCGCTAATGGAAAGGGGGATAAACGGGGAATGTTCTTATATATAAAAATTGCATCCCGGGCGAAGCCGTGGGCGGGTCGCTAGTAAAGTATGAAAATGGTATTAAATCTATACATATATTAAAATCATAAACGATCTGTGTCTGTAGGTACATTTTCTAAAAATTATTTTTTAACGTGAAAAAAATAATTTTTAGAATTCTTGTCTGTTTGCCTGTGCGTTTGTGCACGCAAATTTCTGAAACGGCTTAATCGATTTGAATGAGGTTTTCACTGATGTATTGCAGCAAGCTTCCCGTAACATTTAGTGTTTGTTTCATAACAAACAAAAAAGTTACACGCTATGTCGAATACCACGCGTACGAAGTTGCCGGCTCAGCTAGTATATTAATATAATCTTTTGTATCACCTTCCGAAAGCCACAAAACGACGGATGACGAGGATTTGGTTGTTCAAATTGAAAATGGCCCGATTATTTGCATAAGTGGAATCGGAATTTTAATTACGAAATTACCTGCCTTTGGACTTTTATAAAAGTTCAAAAGAATTTATTTTTTAATTTTGATCAAAAGAAAATGCCCCAATTCTATGCGACGTGAAATATCGGTCGTTAATTTGTTTTGAAACATGACTTTTCTGACGTTTTAGTACTGAAATTTCAAATTGTATTAAAAAAAAGCAAATTAACTGTCTATTCCCTACTAAAACTCAGCTTCCCTACTAAATACTTATCGTTTAATAAAGTTTGGTAGCAATTACTCTACTAACGGTAGAATTATAGTTTAGCAAGCAAACCGACTTTAACTCCACTTCCGCTAATGGAATTCATTTACTTTTCAATAGCGTCCATTTCGTTTGAAAAAAGGCATAATAGGGGATCGGACAAATTTTCAGAAAGTGTTTTAAATTAATCTTCATGGATATTTATTCCCATAAAAAATACTATTTTATTTATTTATAGCCTTTTAGGTACTCAAAATCATGTTTTAATATTGTTTGTTTGAAAATGCCACAAAATGCCGCCAAAACGCCACGATAGTTCATCTGAGAGCGCGTAACGTCATTTGTGGTCATATCATAACAAAACAGCTGCATTGGCATAAGACAATGATTGCCCACAAATGACGTCACGCACTGTGATTGGTGTTTCAGTATAGATTAAAAATATTGTAAATAATAAAATTTTATTTCTTCATTTAAAAATATTTATTATTCCATAAATAAACGTAAAAAATTATATATTTTCTTTCTAAGTACATTTTAGATTTTAATCTGATTACTGTCCGATCCCCTATTGTACTTTCAATTAAGAACACTTCTAAATATAACGCATTTCTAATTTTGTTTTTATAATTTTTGTTTTTTTTTTATTAAATCAAGGTAGCGCTTGACCACTATCTCACCTGATGTGAGGTGCAGATGTGGCCGAAGGTGGACCACGCTTACCTAGTAAATGCCCATTTACCTTAGTTTTGAAGACCCTGAGGTTGTAGTTCTGTGGGAACACAGACGCAGGCAATGAGTTCCACTCCTTAGCAGTCCGAACAAGGAAGGTGGAACTGAAACGCTTTGTTCGTGATCGAGGAACATTGACCACGAAGGCATGGAACCCCTGCCCACGTCTAGTGGTCTGCAAGTGGAACGGTTCCGGTTGGATTAATTCGTACAACATAGATGCACACTCTCCATAGTGTAGACGATAGAAAATCGATAGGCACGCTACTTTTCGGCGATGCTGCAGGTACTATACTGAAAAAAGCTATTAATTTCTAACCCACTGCTACGATACGAGGTGTTATGTTTTCGTCAGCGTCCCTTTTTCTTAGGTGTTAATCACAGAGCATATACAAAGAGAAGATGTTGTTATTGGATTTTCCTATAGAGCGGTGCGTGATTACTGCGCTGGGCAAAGCGGAAGTTAAAGCCCGCCCAATTAGCATCCTTTTTACCCACTGATGTATAGTTACAGGATTTTTAACTATACCCGCAACTTTGTCCGAGTGGAAAAATAAAAATAGGTATAACACTATTGATTGCGCCCTCTATTATACTACAATAGAATTAAGTGGAGCGACGACATCTGTCGGATTCAGGTAGAACTGCTTGGTGATACACCTTTGCATAGTAGTCTCCGATTAACCCTCGGGAACCTAAGGATAAAACCTTAACGAATTTTACACTTATAGATTCCTCAGGAATCACTCTATTGATAGATGAAAACTGCATGAAAACACGTTTAGTAATTTTTGAGATTATCGTGAACATAGATAGTCTGACGCGGCGGAGACTTTGTTTTGTAAAAAGTAGAAAATTGCGTATGATGCAACCGAGTGAAGCCGGGGGGCGTCGGTCTAGTGTGTAATAAAAGACAACATTATGCATTGGATATTTGAGGTTAATTTACCATGGCAGGTAAGTCGTAGCCGGTCTCCCAGAAACCGCCGAATGTTTTCACATACCTACGTTTACAATTTCACACCCCGTTGCTTCTCTTAATTAACCCCGTTCAGCGTATTTTAAATGAGTTGTGGCGTTCATACAAGTATAAAACAACCTTAACGTAGTCTTGAACCATAATCAGCACTTTGTTTGAAATGTTAAGATTGGCTTAAAATAATTCGTTTGTCGGTGAAGTTGACTAATTATAATGCTTATGGATGTTTCATATTGAAGCTTATATGTTTTTCTACTCAAAAAACAAAAGCAAGGGAAAATACACTCGAGTAGACTTTTTGTATTGAGGTATAATTTTCTTTGTAACCCAAAATGTATTATTAAATCGCAATATCTGAGCACAAAAGCCGTTGTGTACGAAACGGTGTTATTGAATTACACAGACCAGCGCTCAATCCTGTAAAGTTGCCATACTGATTAAATTATATTTTAATAAAATCAAATACAAAAGTAACAAAAGTATCTAAATGTTAAGCAAACTGTCAACATGTAGATAGATATTATTGAAGATGACCGTAGGCCCTAGTCTATACCCTAGTGAAAATACCCTAGTCCATATGATTTGCGTCTATGCGCAAATCTCAATACAACTGGACCAATAGGGTTATTTTTTTCAAATATCAAAGAACAATGGCGAAATAATTGTTGAAAGAATTTTCAAACGTCTTTAAATGTCATTAATATAATAAAAGTTTTTTCAAGTTACATTAATGCATGGAAGTATTATAGTACTTATTACTTCCATGCATTAATGCCACATCTAAATCTGGAAATTATTATATATATTAAATTAAACAATGAATAAATCGTCATTAGTCTAGTATTTGTAATGACTTAGTTTTCTTTGTGCACTCTGTGGCTTAACTTCACAACTTTTAAGCAAATACTTTTTCACAACATTAGTTTATTTTGGAAATGTACCTTTTAAAATAATAAAAATCGAACACACAACTAAATGTCATATGTTATATATACGTAAAAATATTTAGTTCTGTACCAATTTAATCTAAAAATACGTTAACCTAAAAAAACTTTAAAAGAGGATATCTTTAATTGCAGACTTTATTTAGTATTAAACCAAAGACCAATCAGTTCAGGAATCAAAACTCTACACTTTTCAATATATTTCATACATAGACGCAAAAAAATGAAGTCAACAAAAATTTGTATGGGAGTTCGCCATTGTTCTTTGATAAACTGGAACGATGGGATAAATTGGACATCCATGGGAACGGTTCGCAAGTATTTATAATTGTCTCAAAGAGAACCCTATAGCTAATTAACTAATTGTTTTTTGGTTCATTTGGTTCTCGTGTATTTTCGATATTAGTTTGACTGTAATTGCAAACAGTTTTAATCACAAAGAGTTTCACTGCAGATTATTGTAATTGTTTTTGCTGTCATGAGCTATCAAATAATGTGATATTTATTTTATAAATGAACTGTCAGAAGACATAAATATAATATATTACGTAGAAAAAATAAAGTTAAATCTACTTAGTTATGCTTTTATTTATATTTTAAATTATTTTTTATTGTTCTTTTTCTCTTAAGTTTACAATTTTAGTAGTATAACTTATTGTTCAGAACTTCAGAAGGTATTTCTTTCTTCCATAATTTAATACGTAATGCATATATGAGTAAGTTATTTTTATTTATTATATCTTTTAAATTACCCTCATATTTGTAAAATCAAATGTGTTATTTTAAAATGTGTGTAAAACAGAATGGATTGTCTGGAAAAAACTAGCGCCTAAGATACAGGCTCGGCCTAGTTTAGACGCTAGTACTCAAACTAATTAAATATTTAAAATGGGACTTATAATGCACATGTTTATAGATTTGTTAATAATTGCTGCCCGTTAACGATTATTTTTAATTAAAAAATAGTTAAGGCTGCAGTCTGTTAATAATTAACTATCGTTGAATTTTTGGCGCTGCTGATAGCCATATTTTCTATTAAAATAAAGGAAAATCTACAAATATATTATATAATATATACAAATAAATTGAGTGGAAAAAAGAATTTATAATATAATTAACAATCAAGTATTTTTTAAACATTAATTTATGTAAATATCGAGTTAAATATAGCTCTCTCAAGCCCGGCAGCATTCTGACCTGTTTTCGTCGACTCAATACTTCACAATTAATAAGAAATAACAAAACCTGTTTAGAGCAAAATTATTTCTATTTAGTCGTCTTTAAAATGTGCTGTTTATTTTCTTCAAAAACTTTTCCATTTTCTTAATATTACAATATTGTAATTTATTCTCTCAAAATCATAGTTCTTTTTTAATATATCTAGGCAACAAATAATGGTAATTACCATTTATTCTCATAAAGGGCAACTATTAGGTACATAATTGATATAAAAATCTAGATAGGATGGCAACGGAGGTGCTCCCCGCGCGCACGGTCTGGGGTGTCCTTTATTTCTTCGTTTCGCACAGCGAGACTTGACCCTTAAGTGCTTATTTTTAAAAACTTATTTTGGTTCTTGAATCAACATGAAATGGACATTAAACAAAACTAAAAAAAAAAGTGTGTGTGTTAGCTTCGACGCACGACTCCTTTAAATATATAAAATTTCCCTTGTGTCAATAGATAGCTGGATATTTAATTACTTTATATTATTTAGTTACATTCTGCATACTCAGATGTCACGTGTTCCAACAAAAGTTATCTTACTTGCGTTCGGTATAGACAGTAAGTTCAAATAGTTCACTTTTTCGACGACAGATGTCGCCGCGCCAGCAGGTTATAACGCGCTATCGTTTCGTTCCTCAACGCGGACTACACTTTTCATACAAGATTTCGACGTTAGAATAGAGCCTAGAGAATAGAATTAGGGAACATAAATACATACGTCAGTTGTGGCACAAATGTCAAAGTGACAATAACGTAAGGCTTTTATGGTTAACGCTTGTATTAATTTCCATATTCTAAAATTTCTCATAAAATTTCCATACCGGCGGCCTTATATGAAGAAAAATAGTTTTTTAAGAAATAAACAAAAAAAATTGGTTTCTATCAGTTTTAAAATAAAAATTACATAAACTTGGTTAGTAAAATATAGCTTAGATATTATATGTAAAATGTTAAAAGCCATGTATTATGTAACCGAATGCTTTCATTGGCCATAAAACAATTCAAGAGATATTCAAGTTTCGCACTCGGGTAATTCAGAAAGAGTTAGGTATAAGTTATAGAACCAAGCTACGTGACTTTAAGAGAGCAGAAGTTGACTGTATTATACATTAGCGAACTTCCGGTTAAGCCGTGTCTAATTGGGGAAGTTTCTGCTAGAATTTTGGTAATAATATAAAAAGGAGATAAATACTTTCCGACTTTTTTGTCGTAATCCTGGCTTGAATTTGAGTTTAGTTTGTAGTATTAAACTGGGTATCCCGTCTGACGACAGTAACGACATTACGAAATGTCGTGATGCTGTCGTGTAATCTAGCGAGATGGTCATCCACAGTTAAGTATACCATTGGTGGAATGGTTAAGGTGGAGACAAACGCTAAATACTAAAAATATCCATTGTTTAATGAAGATGTTACAAGAAATAGACAAGACAATTGCTTTGAAAAATATATATATTATACTTAAACATGTGAAGAACCAATTGTATTAATTAGAATTTTCGTTAAAGTAATAGAAACTCCACAAAAAAAGTTAGAACACAAGAAGAATTTGACTTTTATTGAAAATTCTCTCGAAAACGACTTAATGCACGCATATGAATCCTGTACCTATTAATAAGTTAATGTCAGTTAAAAAAATTGTATTAATAAAAAAAAATTATTTGCGTATTGTTCTAATGGTAAAAACAAAAAAACACCATTTCTAGGCCTGTTGAATTGTCTCTGCCGCCAGCGAGTTCTATTGTAAATGTCATTTGTCTAAGTGAAGCCCTTAAACGTATAAAATTAAATGTATAAACTTTTCCTCGTATCAATAGATAACTGAATACCTAATTACTTTATATTATTTAGTTACATTCTACATACTCAGATGTCACGTGTTACAACGAAAAGTTTTGTTAGTTACGTTCGGTATACACAGATGTCACTACGTTTTATAAGTTCTAATAGTTCATTTTTTTCGACGACAGATTTCGCTGAGCCGGCAGGCTATAACGCGTTATCGTTTCGTTCCTCAACGCGGAATACACTTTTCATACAAGATTTCGACGTTTGCTTTTATAAGCCCAGAGAATAGAATTAGGAAACATAACATGCGTCAGCTGTTGCACAAATGTCAAAGTGACAGGTAACGTAACGCTTTTTGGTTAACGCTTGAATTAATTTTACTACATTAATTCTACATAAAATTTCCTTATATGAAATTCGATTCTCCAAAAAGTAAACGATCAATTTACTTGTCACATTTTGTGAAGAAAAAGAATAACTCCCAGCTTTCAGAAATCTTGAAAAACGAAGAGGTACGTGTTGATATCAGTGTATGTAATTTTTATATCAAGCAATATTTTAAAGTAGTTGTAGATATAACCAATAATTAAACATTGTTGATTAGAAATGCATACCATATATTGTCTGCGTGCGCCACTTGCGCTAAGTTCCGAGTGTTGGGTAAAGCCGTATAATTGGACTCGAACCTAATGTAACGTGCACATTATACAACTGTGAAAGAGTTTAATAACACTTTTTTATGGGAAAATCGAAGCATAATGATGTTCCACTCGATGACACGTGGCTACTGAAGCCTATCTATAGACGCAAACAATGGTAAGGAACAATATGAGGATATGGAAGTGGGACAGCGCGTCCCTTATTCGCACATTGCAATAACACTCTAATATATATAGGTACATACTTATAATAAAATCGTAAACGAGCCGTGATACAAACAGTTTTTAAATTATTTGTCTGTTTGTGCACGCTAATCTCAGAAACGGCTTGACCGATCTGAATGCCGTTTTCACTGATGTATTATAGCAAGCTTTCCGTAACATTTAATGCAAATTTACAAACAAAAAAGGTCTATACCGAATACCACGCGTACCAGCTAGTAATGAATAAAAGTTTATGTGTAAGAAAAAGAGGCCCGTACGAAGTCACGGGACACAAGCTAGTAATTTCATATTTATCCCGTTATAAACATTACTCCAGAATAATGATGTCAAATAAAAGACAATATTCTTCGTTCTTTCGCCATCTCTAATCTAATGGCAGGATATCATAAAAATCACTGAATTATTAAAAAAATAAAATGACACAAGTAGAAGAATATTTAAACGAGGAAATAAGAATCGAAATAACTCTGCTATTTAATACTGTGTAGGTACTCCGGCGTAATATGTTAATTTTAATATAATTAATGTAAAATGAATAATAAAAGAGGAAAATTTTCCTTAAATAACTTGTGATTTCACGTAGTTACATAAAAATTTGCAAAGTACAGGGAAAGAATTTCTCAAATTAAAATTCGCAAAACACTCAACATAAAAGTGGCGAGCTACAGAGCTCATTCATTGCGGCATTTTTATTACGTAATAAGACAGAATTTAGATGGATAATCTCGTGTCATAAACGGGCTAAAGAACACGAGAAGTGTGTTTGATATGTCTCGTTCGTGTACAATATATGGGGAGTAATGGAAAGCTTTAGCTAAAAACCCAGCTTTTTTAGATTTTATTACACTCGCAAGTTTCTGTTTCTAAGGTAAACTTCAAGTTTATGGCCATCATTGGTGTTGTAGATTTTAATAGGTTTGGGAAAAGTTTCTTCGCATTTAATATATTTTTTTCAAAGTTTATTTACGTGTAATTAGAGTATATATGTGACATTTTGTTCGATTACTTTTTAGCATCTTGTAGGTAGTGACATGATCCGTTGCTGTAGAAATTTTGGGACTTTGATAAAAAAAAAACGCGACAAGTAATTTTGGTAGTCCTTTCTTGATGTTAAACTGACACTGTGTAAAGAAATCTGAAAGTGCAAGGTCAGGCCTATATAGCGGATGCATTAACACCTCCCACCCAAACTTTCTCGATTTTTCCTGAGTGGCTAAAGATGTGTGTAGTCTAGCGCTGTCGTTATGAAAGACCACCCTTTCTATTGAACAATTCCTGCCGCTTTCTCTTAACGATCCGAATGAATGGTTCTGTTCGGCGGTGAAAGCTCATAATGAACAATGCCCTTCCAATCCCATCATATACCCGGCATCACCTTATTGCCAGTTAACCCGGGTTTTGACACAGTCTGTGAAGCTTAACCGACCTTTGACCGTGACCTTTTTTGGATGTTCAGTTATCAATCTCTTCAAAAACGGCTCGGTTTCATTACGTCTCAATAAAGAATCGCAAAATTTTTTTGCGGCTTGCGTTGAATTTTTTCTTATTTTGTAATAAAATTTTAAAATGTATCAAATTTCTTCATTAGATTCCCTCATTTTGACAGAAAGAAAAACAAATGAAAAATAGCTGGAAACAACATTTTACTAATTTGTTTATTTTTTTGTCATCATAACCAGCCAGATACAAACAGTACAGCCAGAGATTTTATTAAAAGTTTATGCATAATATATGCAAAAAGACTTCTTCTCTGACTTCGTAAAAAGTCCCCGAAAAGACTTTTTACGAGTACTTATTTTCGTCACTTTTATCCTTCATTTCTAAGTAGATGGAGGGATCTCAAAGGGCAGTATTATAAGTATTGGTATATAATAACAGGTGTGCTTAAATGACTGAAAATTCAAAGCAATCGTCGTATCAAAAATCTAGATGTTATGTAGGTACAATATATTCTTAATTGTACCAACACATGGATACAGACGTAAAAGTTTAATCGATTTCATTTTCATCGATTTTAGTTCAATTAGTAGTTTAACATTCATGAGCATTCAATAGCCAATGCATAGTGTATTTGATTTACAGTTTAATTTGTTTTCAGTGTTTTATTTAATAATATAAATTAAAAACACACTTGTTTGCATTTTTATATATAGTTCCTATTAGTTCGTTTAATTAGAGCCTTACATAATACTTGAGACGAGTTCAATGTGAACGTGTCTTTACTTACATTATAATGTCACTTGCATTGTAGCGAATTGCGACTTAAGTTTTCGAAGTAGAAACACACACCTGAGCCTGCGGTTGTCACGCGTTTAAACACTGCATTACACGTTCAAATGTAGCAACAAGACTTCTACTAATGACAAAGTTAACAAATATCACGGGTAAAGGCCGACCCATGTCGTCGTTTGTTTGCTCACGTCATAGACTCTACTAAAGTGTCACTTTTTTTACTTTTACAATCTTCTTTTATGTGTAGGTCGTCATCGAGGCTGACGATCCATTTGATGGAAGCACCTACAGTCACATGCAGCCCAAATGACGGCGAAACGCAATGTACCTTGCAATTACTTGCAAGACCCAGGTCAGCGATAACTATCAAAAGTTCATTTCCATAATTGGTTCATAATTCACTAAGACATTTTTTTCCCATTTTTTCTTTGAAAGTACCATAATTAAAATTGAGTTTTAAATTATACTACTGCGACATCGTACGCGTCTCTTTATAAAATAAAATGTTATTCGTGGAAAACAGCAATTTTGTATGGAGGGGGTAAAGGGCGAGATGGGGAGAGGGTGTGTAGCCTATGTTACTCGCTGATAATGTAGTTTTAAATTTTAAAATCGGTCCAGTTGTTTTTGAGATTATTCATTACAAAAATACATACATACATACAAATCTTTTCTCTTTATAATATTAGTGTACAAGCAGACTAAACTGGGCAGGCCTTTGGTCCACATTAAGGTTTACTAACATCGTAAAGAAGAGTACTGTGAAATGACAAAAAGTGTGCTGTTGTGATTCGGTAAATGAGTACTACTCGTTCACCGAATTTCTCCCCCTATCCTATCCTTCATAATTTTTATCCTTATCTTTTAACACATCATGTTATAACCCTTGTCCTTCAACACATTTAGTCTTCAGCCTTCGGCAGCGCGCTTTCAACCGCCATTACGTTGCTTGCGATCCATTTTATTTCAGCAGCATTCCGCATCTAACTGCTGTGTTTAGCTTGACAAACGCGTGGTCTTCACTAAATAAATTCATGTGTTAAATTTACCAATACAAAATCAATGCTTACAACTGACTGCAATGCCAGTAAACCCTTATCAGAGCAAATTGTAGTGGTAGGGCACACTGCGTTTCGCAGTCATTTGGGCAGCCCGCCTGGCGGCAGTGACCACCCCCTTACAGAAGACCACCGTGAAATAACAACATATACGTGCTGTTGTGTTTCGGTGAGTGAGTAAGGGATGCCAGAGCCCATTTCCTTATCCCCCCCTCCTAATCCCTTATCCTTAATCCTACTGTAGTCGGCAGCGCACTTGTAGCACCTGTAGCGTTGCTTGTGTTATAGGCGACGGTAGCCACCTACCATCAAGTGGACCGTCAGCCTGTCTGTCGACATAACATAAAAAAAATAATTTCTTTTTTAATTCGAGATCAGTAGATAATTCGCATCCGAAATTGAGGCTTTTAGATAAGCAGTTAAACTTTTACGAATTTTGCCAAATTTAGTGAAATTATATTACGTTTCTCGTTGCTATTCCAGAGCATTATTTTTCAGTTCAATGCACTAAAACTATCGATTGCTATAGAAACACAGTTGAGTCTGTACCCATGATAATCCGCTCTTATTATGCGGGACACATATACTGAAATAATGTTCGCACTACAAAGCAATCGAAATTCTCTTGTTGTATTTATTGTCACAAGAAACAAAATAGTTTTTACTAAAACACAACTAAAGGTCCCTATTAATTTCATATCGACCCGCTAAACAGAAAAAAGAAATCAGCAGTCATATTGCAAAACAATGGTGTTAATTTAAATGTGACAAATATGAACTCTGAGAGGGTATAATAGTAAGTTATATGAAATTATTATTATTTACCTAATGCGAGACGATAATACGAGTTTAAATTAATAAAGAACTAGCTGTTGCACGATACAGACGAGACTTCCTCCGCATCTCTTTTTATAAAATATGACTCGCTGTTACGAGTATGTATGTGAAAGAATTTTTAAAATCGGTCCCGTAGTTTTTGAGTTTATACATACACACACACACACACACACAGAGAGAGAGAGAGAGAGAGAGAGACTCAAATCTCCTTTTCTTTTTAATGACTATTGCTTAATTTTTAAATTTTATATCTTGTTAAATTCTGGCCTTTACAATTCAAGCTATGCTTAGTGTAAAGGTCACCGAATAACCTATATGTGTAAACTATCTGTAAACTTTAAAATAAATAAATAAATAAAAATACATACATACATACAAATCTTTTCTCTTTATAATATTAGTATAGATATAGATACGAAAATTAAAAAAATACTTTTATTTTTTTACAGTACAAACACTTTTACATTTTTCGTTTAGAGCTCGTTTAAAAACAAATATCTTTTAACAAAAATATCTTTCTCTATGATTAAAAAATATTAATATAGAGTAGGTACAGTAACAGACTACAAGAAACCATCCAGCCGATTAATGAAGAGTTGAAGCACTACTGTGATTATTAGACTCTCGAAATTTCGACTCTATGAAAACGCCTACTTTACGAGCACACACATTATAAAGAAATTTAATGAAGCAGCTGATATTAGAATAAGGAGACGCGTCGCGCTGAAACTATGGTGTGATGAATTACCCTCCCATGCCTCCCACCCACAAAGGCCGCAGTAACGCGATGACTTGCGACGTTGTTGTTCGACTTGCTAATGAGTTCTCGATTTAGCCCGAGATCGACATCCATTCGAAGAGGCACGCGTTTTCCTTCTCATTACTTATGATGTGTTGTGACATTGCCGAGCAACTTCGACGTAATAGACGTTTTGCTAAGGCGTCGAAGTGGACTGATTTATCTAATAATAGGTAAACATTTTGTAGCGTAAAAATATTTACCAGTGAAGAAATGACTTAAGTCTTCATTCAATTTTCAATTGGCCTTACTTTTTAAACATTGCTAGATTGTATTCTTTTCATTAGAGAGCAAAATGCTGGCTAATGGTCTACTTGCTGGCAATAACAGATGGACCAACAGTGGTGAATTGGCGATACCAATGCTCAGGTAACCCAGCAATCTTTACGAGCTCCTAGGTATAATACCAACATGGAACCCATTTTTTCTATAAGGCTGGATGCAAACCAAAAACTAACTTAGTTCAGCTTAGTTGCCATATTTATAGTTTATACAGCATATTTCAGTTTTTCGAAATGGAGATAATTTGAAAATTCAATACTTTCAAACTTAAATATCTATGAAAACCCATTACCAAATTACAAGATATTTTGCCAACAAAATCTATAATTTCTTCTTACCTAATGGTACAAGGTTCAACCGATAAAACGAAAATACCATACACCGATGGCCCGATCTCCATAAAAAACTGATTGATCTCCTTTACGTTATCGAAATATACTCTAGGGTCAGCGCGTATATAATATACAACATAATATCCAATAGGTATTAAATTTTATGTTCAATTTTTTTAATTAAATATCTGGTCAATATTATAATGTTTGTTATATTTTTTCGTTGTCCTCTTTTTATTATTAAAAAAGAAATGTATCTTTCTTTCATTATTATTATTGCCGAGTAATTACTAAATAATTATTTCCTTTTATTCCAGATTTCCAAATGACAAAACTGTCAAAGAAAAATGGATACCTGCAACTCGTAGAGGACCCGAACGGTGGCCGAATGTGGATTTTTATTAAATAATAAATATATTTTTTTTAAACCGACTCATCTATTTTTATTTTTATTTTATCCCTAATTTGTTTATTTTAGATTAAACAAGAAATTGTTTATTAAATTGATTATCACTGATGTCTACTTGTGTTTATCCTACAAACACTTACAGTGTTATTACAAAAAAAAATACTAAACTATGTCTCAACACGTGTTTTGTCAAACAGCGTCTAATGACATTTGTATACAATTTCACAGTTTAAACCCTGCCTCAAATAATGTTTAACCTTCGCTATTACAAAATAGTGTTTGTCCTTTGACTTACCAAAACATCGCTAGGCAACCTATAGGCAACCAAATGTTGCTATTTTAAAATTATGAAATAGCAAATAGTAACAATAAAATAGCAACATTACAAAACGTTCGTTCAACTTCATTTGGTTCAATCCGAAACGTTCCTTTCTATGCAAATTTGTTATGTGCTAAAACATTTTTTTAGACACATGTTCAATGTATGTTTATCTTTTTTGTAATAACACACTTATTCGTTATCACTAGTTAGGTAATGAATAACCTTTTATGCCAAATTTAACAAACGGCTTTTTAAAAGAATTAATATGTTTTAAAAAAAAAGATTACAAAAAGTTATGTGGCGCTAGGCATTCAGTCTTGTGGAATATCCACATTGCAAACCTGTCCTGTAATATCTTCATTATTAATTTTTTTGTAACAATTCGAATAAACTTTATTGAACGCATTTTTTGTTTTGATATTCCTAATATTTACAAAATGGTTCCCTTTACACAATTTTCGTGACATTTAATAAATTGTAATTATACACTTATGGTTTCCGTTTATCTACGTACACATTTATAAATAAACGATATGACAGTGAAACAAGAATTTTTATGGGTTTTTTTTCTGATAATTAATTAAATTTCAGTTATCGACTGTCAATCACTTTTGAAGATGTGAAATCGTTTATAGTGTACGGTTTTATGGAGTGGTAAGTTGTGTGTGCCAGTCAATGGGAGCATCCTTTTCAATTTGTGTAGCTTTACAAGCTGTAACCAATGCGTGAAGTTTGTGCACTTTTCTCTGAGTTGTCAATTATTTTGACCACATCAGAGCTCGAACGAATTCAACCTATCTCCCCTTAATATGTCTATGATCTCAATCTGGACGATTTTTAAATATTTTCTCAACAAAATTAAAATTTTATAATATTTTGTTATATTGTTTTAAAGTAAACTGTTGTGAAGCCAAATTTTAATTAGAATGGAGCTGTATCTTGCTCGTCTTTTTAATGTTAACCTTTGTGAAATGACACCGAGGTTCAGGTTTCGTAGGTGTTTTCATACATATAGATGTGCTTACTCCACGTCGATAATCTCATTATTATGGATAATGTTGGCTTTATTGTGTTACGGACATAAGGGTCTCGCTATTGTCACACTGGAAAAGAAACAGAATTTCTTTGTTGGGATTTCGTTAGAATATAAATAATAGTATTAACATTAAGTAGTGTTTTAGGATTTAGTTGGGCTTATTTCTCTCCTTCCAATATACCTATAAAGTAAATTGTGTGCATACCTATTCATCCCATACTTTATTTGTTTCAACCTAGGCGGATATTTACATTGCGATCACATGAAACTAGCTGATGCTCGTGGCTTTTGTCGCACTTATTTAAAAATTTAACTTTACTGTTAAATTCACGCCTTGCTGATACGTTTTGTATGTAGTAAATATATAATACATAGAAATAGTAGAATTTTTAAACCAAGAAAGATCTCTCTCAAATTCAATTCGGTAGTCATCAAACAAAATCATCATCATCAACCTGTGTTTCTCCACTGCTAGATTTAGGCCTCGGGGAAGGGCCGTCCGTGGTGGCGAGTCTTGGAGAGTCACATCCATTCGAGAACTCTTCTACCGCTAGCGACAGATGTGACCGGTCCATTGCCACTTCAACTCGTTGACTATGTCGATCCTTGATTCTTCTGCGAATTTCAGAATTTCAAGTTAATAGTGGCAGGGCACTCATGAACTGTAGGTACAGGTCGTCTGGCGGCAGTAACCACCCTTTTACAGAAGACCACCTTCAAATAGCAACAATTTTCTGTTGTGAATCAATGAGTGAATAAGGGAGGATGCCAGACCCCAATGCCTCTTCTTATCCCTTTTCTTTATGTCATTGTTAGCGATGCGCCTGCAAGCCCTGTGGGGTTGCATGAGCTAAAAGGCGACGGCTGCCACATACCATCGAATGGTCTGCCAGCATGCCTGTCAATATTTACATAAAAAAAATATCTTTTTGCACTTTCACATTCGCAATATATTTGACGGCGCTTTTGATTAACGAGAGTAAACAGCAATGACAACTGTCAGTTGTCAACTGGACAGCGGGATCGGAATGTCATTGTCGTTGACTCTGACACAACACCGAGCGCTAGCGCAGAGGCATGTCGGCTGAGTGGTACCTGAAGAGAAGGCAATCGGCTTACATCAAGTGAATGGTGCTACGTGTTTGATGGAGTGTTATCTGATTTGGTGTGATTGGCTGGTAGACAATGCGATCGAGGACTTATTTTGTGCCGATTATAGCGTTTGGTTTAGAATTACAACGCATGACCTAATGTTGAGTACATTCGCGCTTATATGTGTTGATCAAATAATATGGAGACCAATGATAAGGAGGACCATAATCATGTCCCTTCAAGACCAATGATACCGAGGACCCTAATCATGTCCCTTCATATTATATTTTAAACAATAATCATAAAATAAAAATAATTACATATTTTCGAATTATTGACCTCTATAGCTTTGAATAAATAAAGTGTTATAGTGTATCTACTACGTAGGCGGGATGATAAGTAACTAGCCACTGCTATTTAAAAAGTTAAAATTAAAAAAATATATATGTCATTTTTAAATTCGTGTCTCTGGCAACCTGTGTTCTAAATTTGAATTTGGTGGCGTGAAAATTTTATTGATTTTTTTTCATTTGAAAATATATTTCGTTAACTGTTTTCAAAATGGATAAAATTGAACAAAGAGCGGTGATAAAGTTTCTTCATATGAAGGGCATGAAGGGGAAAGATATCTATTACGAGTTAAAGAATGTTTTGGGTGAATGTGCTCTTTCTTATGCCACAGTAAAAAACTGGGTGGCTGAGTTTAAACGCGGTCGTACATGTGTCCAAGATGAAGCCCGCCCCGGACGTCCAAAAAGCGTCACGACTCCGGAAATGGTCGTGAAAGTACATGATAAAGTTTTAGTAGATCGAAGATTGAAGTTATCTGAAATAGCTGACACTACAGGTATCTCAAAACAACGGGTACATCATATCCTAAGTGAGGAATTAAATATGAAAAAGTTATCGGCCCGTTGGGTGCCGCAATTGCTTACGCACGATCAAAAAATGATTCGGGTGCAAAACTCCAAAGAATGTCTGGACCGTTTTCAGAGTAATAAGGCCGATTTTTTACGTCGATTTGTAATAACAGATGAAACATGGGTTCATCATTACACGCCAGAATCAAAAATTCAATCAAAACAGTGGACTCAATCGAGATGCCCGGCTCCAAAAAAGCCAAGGCTGTAAAGTCGGCTGGAAAAGTGATGGCTTCCGTCTTTTGGGATGCAGATGGGATCTTGATGATAGATTACCTTCCTAAAGGTCAAACAATTAATGGAGAATACTACGCTAATCTTCTAGATATGCTTCATCAATGTAATCAGCAAAAACGACCAGGTTTGGCGAAAAAAAAATCATCTTCCACGAAGACAACGCTAGAGTTCACACATGTGCTAAAGCTATGGCAAAAATCAACGAATTGAAGTATGATTTGCTGCCCCACCCACCTTATTCGCCTGATCTAGCGCCATCAGACTTCCACTTATTCCTTAAGCTCAAAACTTTTTTGGGCGGACAGAAATTTGCCACAAATGATGAAGTCATGGCCGCTGTAGAGGAATATTTTGCAGGCCTCGAAAGAAATCATTTTATGGAAGTCATTACTGCTTTAGAACGAAGATGGAATAAGTGCGTAGAGGTTCACGGAGACTATGTCGTAAAATAAAATTAATTTTATCACGGAAAGTTAAGTATTTTCTTATTAGGCTAGTTACTTATCATCCCGCCCTCGTATCTACCACAGGGTGCATAAATAAATCACTTCGCTTTATTCCTTTATTTTGAACATAAACAACCGAAACGTCTTTTCCGTCCCCAACTGTCGATAGCAATGAAATATGCCTTTATGCATGTATTTATCGAAAAATATTTCAGTAAACGCCAGTCTACGACCCAATCAAAAACAGATAGCGAGCTCACGAGACAGTTAACTTAAAAATAACTCGAACGCAAGCGGTAAGCATACATTTATTGAATATTCGTTCAAGGGACGATATAAGTTCATATTTGATTGTAACATATATACATATATTTAATATTTATTTAAAAACTAGCTTTTTTCCCCGGTTTCGTCCTGGAAACTATTTCTGAGGTTTTAAAACATTTATTCAAAATTTATTGCTCATATATTTTTGTCAGGCGTTGATTTTTTGGAGTTTACCGGGTACATGTAATCAAATCAAGAGGAAATGAAGGAAATCTGCCACCTACCTCGTGAATCACCAGGTCTTCCAGCGGCGAAGATTGCAACGCGCCCGCCACACACACAGAGTCCAGAAGCTTCAGCATTTCACCACTTCCATTATTACACTCGTGAAGCGAGAAGCGGGACCAATTAGATAAATTACAAGCACAATACCTGATAATATTAGCGGAATTTAAATCCCACACGGATCGAGAGCGGCGGGATGAGTCTGTACGCGTGTTATCGATACGATGTTTTGCTTAGACTGACTTCGGTTTTAAATGGCCGCTCATGTGCCTTGCGATGGCGACATATTAATTATTAATTAATATTTATTTATCAATTAGGTTTCTCCAAGAAACTCTTATGATCGTCATTTGGAATTACCAGTTAAATTTAAATTTACCAGGGTTTCGGAAAAAAAGCCAAGATGACGATCCTGAGAAGAAACCCCGAAAGAAATTCAGGATACTATTCTTTTTGTCATCTTTACAATGTAAAAATTACAACAATTATAATCATACACTTAATACCTAAGGTAAATATACAATACTAAGCATAGTATGAGCTCCGAATCCAGGCTTTAATTCCAGGCTTCATTGTCACTTAAATAATCAGTAACCTTATAATAGCCTTTCGAGAGGAGTTTGGTTTTAATGACAACTTTAAATTTATTTATAGATAAGGTTCTGATCATCTCAGGCAGTTTATTATAAAACCGTATACACTGACCCATAAAAGAATTACTTATCTTGTGGAGTCGCGTCTTATGTAAATCTAAATTATTTTTAAACCTAGTACCTATATTGTGTACATCACATTTTTTATTAATATATATGGTATATGCTGTGGTATGTGCGAATTAATGATTAGTATAATTTAGTATAAGGCCATATTTTATAAAAATATTGACTTATTTAGTTATAAGTATCGCATAAGTTAGTGAGTAAAATAGGAGATTGCATCTTGTTAGTCCAGTAATTTAAAAGATAATTCCTTTACGGGTTTATTTTAGCATGGCGAGCGAATTCGGAAACCATTTGTTATTATCAGAGTGGTGGGATCGGGCGCACCCGTTGCTACATTACGGCACTCCTGTGGCCTGTTACTAACATCTCTTAGAATTAAGTGATTTACGTACCTTCTCGTACGTAACAGACTCGCATGCTGGCCGTATTTACTTACAGGCATTAAACGGAAAAGAACAATATATTCAAGTCTATTCCAAAGAGGAAGGAAAGTAGGGTTAAACTTGTTAAAAAATAAGGGTCAGTTCATACCGAAACGCGAAATTTGTAATCAAAATTTGTATTTATTTATCAAGTTAAGTTTACGAAAACGCTACAAGTTACGTTCTACGGATGTGTCATCCATACCGGTAGTTCGTTCGTTAATTACTATTTTTAAATTATAGTTTTTCAAAACACAGCTTATGTTGACAACCCTGTAATGTAAGTACGCTGTATGTAATATTATAATAATAAAACTGAAGAGTTTGTTTGTTTGATGCGCTAAACTCTGAAACTACCGGAATAACCAACAAAAACTGAACAAAAAGAAAAAGAGTTAGAAAGGATACTTACTCGTAGTAAAAACGAAGTTATAGCGGGTGCGAGCGATAAGATGGATAAGACGCGTTGGGTTAGGAGAAGAGTCGAAATGTGCATGCCTTTGTCAATTTCAATTAAACGGCGGGTGAAGCCATGGGGCACAGCTTAGCTTTTTGGAGTTTACTCCTTAGAAATCGATTTTCATATAAGGCCTCCGGCATAGAAATTTTATGAGGAGTAAAATTAATACAAGCGTTAACTAAAAAGCGTTACAAGCGTTACGTTATCTGTCACTTTGACATTTGTGCGACAGCTGACGCATGTATTTGTTCCCTAACTCTATTCTCTGAGCTTATAAAAGCAAACGTTTAAATCTTGTATGAAAAGTGTAGTCCGCGTTGAGGAACGAAACGATAGCGCTTCATGAGCGACATCTGTCGTCGAAAAATTAACTATTTGAACTTATAAAACGTAGAGACATCTGTGTATACCGAACGTAACTAACATACCTTTTTTGGAACACGTAACTAAATAATATAAAGTAATTAGGTATCCAGTTATCTATTGAAATGAGGAAAATTTTATAAGTTTAAAGGTTACATACTTTAGTCATGCATCGTGCAGTCTGACATATACATTTTTTATCATTTAAGTGGATATTGAAGGTGTCTTCGCTTTAATATAAAAACGATAGCAGCTTAAACTCTACGGAATCTCTTAGGCTACATTTTCACTTCTTGCCTCACTTGCTTTCATAGTAGCGGTTAAATTCTAGTTCAAAACTAAAGATATATTTGTTCAACTTGTACGTCACAACATCTAAAAAATTGAACAAACGACATTTTAATTGAGAAGACTAAGCACCCGTTGATACGAAACTCTTTGTTAATTAAATTATTTAAATAACTTAAGTCCATTAAAGTGCACAGTACCAAATTATTTGGTACAATTAAGTCCGCCGAAGCCTTTACGGTTTTCAATGACGCTTTTAAAAGACGTCTGCTAAAGTCGACGTAATTAAGACGGCCGTAGGTCTAAGGTTTCCCCCTGCTTAATGCGGGACAGGCCGACCGAAGACAACGGGCGGTATTATAATTTTTGTTACGACAATAGGCTTAAATAAAAGGACAATCAGAGATTTTATGGTTAACACAAATTCCCTTTACGCCTCCTTTTCTTTTGCCTTCTTCAGAGACAACTCTTTCATTGTTTCATTTCTTCGCTTGAAATGTCCATAAAATATTAACTCGATTACATAAACTGCATTGAAATAAAATTGGTGTACGCCTCTGTTTGTTTCTCCGCTAATTTCTTCTAAATCACCCAACCGATTTTGATACAGTTTTCACGAAGGTTAGCGTATAGAATTTAATTTGCATCCATGCGAAGCTGGGAATGGTCGCTAGTAAATACTATAATAACGTTCGATGTAAAAGTTGATTAATCTGTTAATAGTGTTGTGTTAGCCAACTGACTCAAAGATTGTGATTCAGATAAGGTAAACTATATTTTTAATGTAAACATCGACAGACAGGCTGACGGTCCACTTGATGTCATGTCCACGGTAGGTGGCCATTTTTAATTTTTTAATTTTTTTTTATTAAAGAAGGATTTGCTCTTGGCCAGAATCTATCCGTGTAGGAAAGATTAGGCCGACCATGGAACGAGCTCACCCAGAAGATGTTTATTCACTCGAAACTTGAATAGATTTGGATTGTATAAGCTCGGAAATACAGATGCCGGCAGTAAGTTCCAATCCTTAGCAGTGCGCATTATAAAAGATGTTTTAACGCGCTTGGTCCAAATTAGAGGGATTTCGACAAGGTGAGGATGGTAACCAGCCCTACGATAGAAGAAAAGCCCTGCGTCTGTGTTCCTACAAAACTACAACCTCGGGGTCTTCAAAACCAGGGTAAATGGGCATTTACTGGGTAAGCGTGGTCCACCTTCGGCCGCATCTGCACCTCACATCAGGTGAGATAGTGGTCAAGCTCTACCTTGATTTAATAAAAAAAAAACACACAGACATGCAATTTTGCGTCTAGTACCAGGCTCTGCAGCTTAGCTTAGTTCTTATTAATGTACCGCCGCCAATGAACCTCCTAGCTCTGCGATCCACCGAGTCGAGCTACAAGACAGGTGCTGTTATTTCACGATGGTCTTCCATAAGGGGCTGGTTATGGCCGCCATACGGGAGGCCAATTTATGACTGCAAAACGCCGTGTGTCTAGTCAACACTATAATAACGACTAAGTATATAAACTGTCAGATGAAGTAAAATGCTACTCACAGCTTATGTGATATTTTAGGCTATGTTGCTCACAAGTAAAAGTTTAGAATCCTGTACTTTCAAACATTAGATACATATAAACGAACAAATTTTACCTCTCAATAATATTAAAGTGTTTTTACTTAACTTAATGTAGCACTTAACTAATAAATGTAAACTGTAAATAAAATAGCCCGGGGTTTTCTAAGACCACTTATCTAATGACTCTCGAGAAATTGTCGCTTAGGATATCTAATTTACACTGATATTTTGAACGTATCTATCCAATGAACCTTTAGGGATCTTATCCCATCTTTCTTTACGAAGCTGAAACCTGGTCTCCAAGACTGCAAGACCGTCCCAGGATTGAAGTACTGGAGATGTGGTGCTGGAGACGCCTCCTAAATATCTCATGGACAGCGTTTCGCACCAACAAATTAATTTTAAAGGAGCTTAAAGTTAAGGACAGCCTTTCGTCGGTTGTGCTATTGCGAATACTAAAGTTCTTTGGCCACATCTCTAGGTAGGAAAATTCGATGGAACGGCTTGTGATTCAAGGTCAGGTGGAAAGAAGACGCCGAAGAGCTAGATCGCCTACCCGCTGAACAGACCTAATAAAATCCACAACTCTACAATGGTACAGTGTCCTCGAGACCAGCGGACAAAAGTGGAGAAGCATCGCGAGAGCGGCAGTGCGGCAAGCCATGGAGAGCGAACACGACCATCCTCCGTGTACCGTACGACCATCTGCACGACCACGACCACTCTGACAAGAGTTTGCCACTTTTATATCCAATGAATATTAAAATCTTGTTTGCATTTTATTAAGTGTTGATGAAAGGCATTTTGCAGTTATAACTTGGAAGCTTACGTTCCAGCAGTAACCGCCCTCTTACCAGAAGAGGTTATAGTTAAATGACAAAATCCTAATCTATATAAAAATGAATCCCTATTTCCCTTGGTCACGGCATCACGCGTGAACGGGTAGACCGATTTTAATTCGGTTTTCACTAATTGAAAGAGGGATAAACGGGAAATGTTCTTATATATAAAAATTGCAATCCGGGCGAAGCCGGGGACGGGTCACTAGTATTTTTACAAAATGAAAAAAAAAAAACACAATGAGTAATGAAATAAAAAAATGAGTGTATTGTATATACAATTAATTGAGCGCTTACTTAGGAGCATTAATCTGAAATGGCATTAAAAAATTTGAACACGGGAAGAGATATTCGAAAACATAATAAATTAAATTATGTTTTTGAAATTTGTTGACAAATGCATTATTGCTACTACTGTTAAAATTAATGAGGTCCTCCACTATTTGGTTTCGTTTGGTCGTCGATTACTGTGACATGCATCATATATTCTCAAAATACAGAATAAGTCAGAAAGCGCGTCTCTCTCGCTCTGCTAGTGGGTGATGGTTCATCGCACCAAGTCCGTTGTATCATTTTGTGATAAGAAAAAAAAACAATTGTTTAGGCCTCAGAAATCCCGGTTTAGCATACTATCATAACAGCATACTATTAAATTATATTTAATGTGCAAGCGTACCCAGCAGACGTTTGTTATGCCCGAACTGGAAAAAAATCGTAAACCCAATCGTAGAGCCACGTGTCCTGTTTGATTGTGAATCTAAACTATCCAAGTATCCATTGAACAAAATAATCGGTCCAGTTCAGTGACATACACGCGTACATAAGGATTAGATATACATATATAATCAAAATGTATAAAAATATTCAGGTACTTAGCCATTATTTTTATCGTATAATCAACAATAATTATGTATTTATTGTTATGATGTTATGATTTTACAGATAAAGGAATAACATTTTCCTTACCCCAGCGTGCATGTTTCATAATTTTTTATTTCCTAATTTCCTATTTTTAAATATCTTGGACACTGGGTAACCTCTGACTTGAAGGACGGTGCAGACATATTATAGAAAGAGAGCGCAGGGCGCTGTCTGTCAGGGCTAATATGATTGCTCGCAGGTTCGCCAGATGTTCGAGGGATGTCAAAGTGACTCTTTTTAGAGCATTTTGTATGTCTTTCTAAACGAGCAGCCTGTGGGCGGAGTATACCCGAAGGCAGTACAGCGCTCTGCGAGTTCAGTACAATGATGCGTTTAGGGTGCTGATGGGACTTCCACGATTTTGTAGTGCATCGGGGATGTTCGCCGAGTCGCGGGTCGACTGTTTCTATTCGATAATCCGGAAGCGGTGTGCATCCCTGGTGCATAGGGTTCGGGCCAGCTCCAGCTGCATCCTGAGCGCATTTGTTGCTAGGCTTGACTGTCAGTACCTGAACCACTGTTGTATGGTTCATGTACTGACTAATAAACATATGTAATACTAATATAGATTTTAAGTTGTTACTAACGTAATATGATCCTTGTTGGCCCAAATAAATAAATTATTATTATTATTTCATTTATTTATTTCTTTTCTTAATTTTAAATTTTTTACAATATATATGTATATAAAAACAATAAATATTATAAAAAAACTTAAAATTAGGTGTCCACTAGTAGCGGGGCAAGGACCAAGCTACCGGTGGTTAGGGCTGCAGAGTGAGGAACCTCCTGACAATTTGTGCCGTGTCAAGAAGTACCGCCTTCTGTATCTGTCCCTTGATCCAGCCATCTAGCGAGAGCCTCTTAAGATGTTGGTTATTATTATTATTATTACACACATATGTATAGCGCCTTTAATCACTATAAATGCATTTAGCATTAAACGAACGCGGACGAAGTCAAAGGCAACACTTAGTAATGTTCTGTCGTAGTCTCGTGTCGTATATACAGAGAAGGTAGTTCTATATGTAATGGGCAGCACGGCGTGGGGTGGCGTGGGTCAGACGTAAAGCCGTGCCGTGATAGATTAGACTTGCTCGCTTCACTTACTTTATTAATAAACTGTCCCAGACTCATTTTTAACTGTCATTTGATACGTTATATGACGTGAACTTGCGCACTGAGCTTTTTCTTGACAACACTGTATTTTCAGAACACTGTATTTACCATTTTTAATATACCTATATGTATGGTTTTTTATAAAAATTGTTCATTTGAATGATTACCGACCAACATTCAGCTTAGCTTATTCGATACAATTTTATTTACATTAAACGGATATTCACTCACATAAGGGCATGAAAATCGCATTTTTTTTAATGATATTTGAATATATAAAGAAAATTTATTAAAAATCTAATTTTAAATAAATAAATATTCATTTAATAGGTTTGATGGTATGTGTTTACCGTCGTTTATAAACATATAGAACATCAAGAAAATGCAAATGTGCTGTTGACTGTGATAGTATAAATGGCAAGGTACAATGTGGAGGGCTAAGGGACTAAGCTGTGGAAATGATCTCACAGAAACACCACCGAAAATGCTGTTATTTTATTGCAGTCTTGAGGATTATCAGTTCCGGTAAAAAACAAAAATATAATGGGAATAAAATTACGTTTTCCTATTTAGAATATAAGTCATCTATCTATGACTCAGAGGTCCCCTAATGTTTTGTTTCGATGTCATAGGCCGAATATGCATAGAATAATTTGGGCTTACCTAGGAATACATAACTACAGCAGAGTCTAACTAACGTAATTATTTGATATAAATTTTATAGGTATATTTATTTTGATGTTAAATTAAAATATACCATGAGATTCCTTGAAGGTTGAAGTCTCAGTACTATTCCTGCAATACCGTATGATACAAATATTAAAAATGTACAATGTAGAAGCAGTAAGAGCTGCGTGTAGAATTCGGAAGATAATCCATGTCATCATTTTACCAGTTAATGGGTAGAGAGGAGATGATAAGAACTCCGCCCGAGGCAAACGATATTGTTAAGAAGTTTATGCTCCGATATGTCGTTCAACTTCTCCGTGAGGTGCTCCGCCCTAAAGATCCTTTTCCATAGTTAATGTTAATTTATTACCGTCCGTTTGCTCTGGTTTCAGGGAAACCAACTACACTCGCGACCAAAGAATTCGAGTCGCTTTTAAAAATGTCAACTTTAACACAACCCTTCTTTTTATATAAGCTTAGAAAAATTTTGACTTGTGAGTTTCACAGAACTATAGCAAGTTCTAAATAAATGTAATAAAACTGCTTGGATGTGATAATTGAATATGAATACTTATATAATAGTTATCACAAATTGATAATTAAAAAATTGATAATTACAATTCATCGCCGTTTAGTTAAAATATCAGCATCACCATCACTTAAAAAAATCAATGTCACACACGTTTCCAGTACATAAGTTTTGTAACGCATTTTGTAATAGACAGTCTATTTGCCAAAACAGTATTCCGTTTAATCCGAAATCATATTAATTAAAATTGATGTGATTTCAAATTAGCTATGTAATTTGCTATATTAAAATACACTTCACATTTTATGAAAATTTATGTCTTTTCTGACGATAAACATCTGATAGTAATTCTTATGCTTTCTGCAATACTGCGCATGATAAACAATAATATATACCGCAACGAACGGCGATGAAATGGCCGGCGATGAATCGGCTGGCGCTGAAATGTATTGGCGGTGAATCGGCCGTCCCATCCCGTGAAATAAGAGCACACAACACATAAGGAAACCCATGTCAATCCAGTCTTTATTCGTTATCCTTTAAAGCAGTGACAAGTACCCTTGATATGATAGATAACCTTCGCGTTAAATTGATTTATTTACAATTTTACATAAGACGTGTGTTATAAACGTATTTTTTAATATAACTTAACTTTTTAATATTATTAATTAAAAATTATGATTGAATTTATGATTGACGTAAATAGAAAGTTCATTCGCTTCTAATTATAAAATGGCTCATTTTAAATTATACAGAAAAACACAGAAAAAGTTTTTCCAGCAGTTCGGAAAACTGTACTCGGTTTTTTTCGTTGACATAGTGCGCCATAAAAAAGTGATAAAATTTCAGCGCTTGTTTTGGCTTCATTTCTCTGCTTTCATTTTAATTATTTTAAAAGTTAAATGGACAGACTGCAGAACGTTTTTTTTTAATTGTGTTTTTAAATGTTTGACAAGAGAACATAAAAGTCTAATATATTATGTAACATAGTTATTATTTTTCATAAATTGATTAAAATACCAAAAATTAAAAGAATTAATAACTAAAATCTTGCAGATTTCGTAGACCACTTTCAATGTGTTTATTGGTTTGTTCATATTTACTGGTGACGACAGTGGGCCGTCAGACTGTCTTAAGTGTATTACACGTTACACTTTAAAAAATTTTTATAATGCGCTTTACTAAAGATTGGAACTCCCGGCCGGCATCTATATTTCCGAGCTCATACAACCCAAATCTTTTCAAGGTTCGAGTGAATAGGCATCTTCTGGGTGAGCTCGCTCCATCGTCGGCCTCATCTTTCCTACAAGAATATATGCTGTCCAAGAGCAAATCCATCTTTAATTAAAAAAAAAAAACCAAGAATATTTATTTCTTTAAATGGGACGACGTGTCGGTTTTAGCAGAACAAATATAGAATTTAAATCCTCCGAATTCCACTCGAAAGTAAAATATTAATAGTATTACAAGACTCACAATTTCTTCGGACGCTCTGAGAACTCAGAACGCAGTGCTCTGAGTTAATTATTGTAACGGTAAGTCAAAGAATTTGTTTAACATTTGAGGAATTATGTTCATCTATGTCTAAACATATGATAAAATTAAGTCGATTTTGATACAGTTTTCACTGATAGAAAGAGCGAAAAACGAGGAAAATTTGTATATATTGTTATGACCCACCAGGAAACGTTCTAGTTATGACTCACCATGGAACGTTATAGAAAAGCGTCTTCGTCTGTCAACAAGTCTGGAGAGTTCCGCCGTAGAATAGAAGTCACGCCACTCTCCGGTTATTGTCAAGGGAAATTGGTCCTTATGCACACAACATAGAGCTCACATTCAACAGAAATAACGTTCCCGAACTTTCAATGATCTTGTTTACAATACGTGTTACTTGTTTACTTATTTGTTTACCTACTTGTATTTGTTTGTTGTTTGTTTGTACTAAATTCAAGAAAGATCTAGACGACTGGCAGCGGATATAAATAGGCGAAGTGGCGAGCTAGCGGTACAGTTCGATTCTGCGTTTCGAAAGCGAAACTTCGGAACTTACCTGCGACAGCGACTCATAAGGGAATCATTGACGACTCTTGGCAAGTTTAACGGTTGTATCGGACCTTTCGTTTAGCACTTTTGGAAGTCATCTTGGTTTGTGGAAAGAAATAGTCGATTTTCGCCCTTACACGGCAGATTGACTCACCCCACACATAACAATATAATTTGTTAAAAAAAATTTGTAGCCGTGCGAAGTTGGGAGCCTTTCTCTTATTATATGTATTTTATTAGAGTAATTTCTCACGAGTAATTCACGTCCCCACTTAGAACTGGCGCATAGAGAAATACTTGGAAATGGCGGAACACCCAATCAGTATCCTGGCGGCAATTAGTGCTCAACGTTTCCATTGGTGCGGTTTGTCCATTAGGCGGTTTAACTTTAGCGTTTTCTCTTAGGTAATATTACTTGTTAAGCTTATAATATATTTGAATCTGTCTGTTATTTTTAACTAGAGGCTCGCCCTTGGATCCACTCGCACGGATCATATCATATATACAAAAATAAACGAAAAACTAGGACGTTTATCGCTTTTTCATTAGTGAAAACTTTATCAAAGTCTGTTGGGTGGTTTAGAAGAACGGGACAGAGGTGGACAGCGAATTATTTTATAATTATTTCATTCTTGATTGAGCTTTCATCAAAAATCGATTCGAATCCTGACTGTTAAATAAGCAAAGAAGTTCTTAAAAGTTCAGGTAGTTCTTCAAACAATTTTATTGGTGATTGACTTTTGACTGGCCCGTTGGATAATGATGATGCCTCTGTTATAGGGTTCCCGGGTTCGATTCCTGGCAGGGTCAACTGGAAGTAGTGGCAGGGCACACTGCATTTCGTTGTCATTTGGGCAGCTCGTCTGGCGACAGTGACCGTTCCCTTAAAGAAGACCACCGTGAAATAACAGCACGTCTTATTTCCTTTATCCTTAATCCTAATGTAGTCGGCAGCACTAGGCGGCGCACTTGCAGCACCTGTGGTGTTGCTTGTGTTATAGACGATGGTAGCCGCCTACTATCAAGTGGACGGTGAGCCTGTTTTTTCTGTCAACAAATTAGAACCGGCTTTGTAAGACTTTTTTCTATTCCTAAGATGAAGAAAACTATGAAGAAAATAAAAATTTGTGTCTTATTGCTGTCCATTTCCTCCCGTTTCCTATTATATGATTCATCAAATTTATTTTGGAATGTTAATAAATCGGATTCTTTTTCGAATACATCTTGCGTTTTTAACACGTATAAATTCAGTGTTTGGTGTTATTTAAAAAAATCTCCCAACTTGTTTCACTGTATATCCAATACTTTTACATAAATATGTATATAGGTCAGTACCGTAACGGTTGAAATACGTTCCCAATTCAAATTAAAATTTTTTATTCCATATGTATTTATTGACTGTTGTTTTCGAAGTAGATTCACGGAAGCAAGCGAACGCAATCGGTCGGTGATTTTGAGAGCGCGCGGCGTTGATGCATAAGGGGTGGTGACGCTAGGGGCGGGCGGCGACCCAAAACGGCCATTTCAAACTTCGTCTGAAATGGGGACGCTTATGGAATTAAAACGGGGAACGTTTGTATGCATCCCACGCTTTTATGCGTCATTAATAATCAGAAAACTTTTATTTTTACATGTTTTTCCAAAATATAATTTTCGTTAAATCAGAGCGTACCCGCTCTTTGTGATAAGCTCGTAAGAACGTTCGGTAATTTATCACGCAGCGGGAAGATTGTGATTGCCACTCCAATATTAGGTATTTCTAATACAAAATTCGCTTATTCATATTGAAACCAATTATTTTTCACCACGTCGAGTGAAATGAAAACAATGGTGGATGGAGCATTCATTTTGTTTTTATACGCCAAGGTTTTCAAGAATGAATTCCAGTTTAAAGTTGCAAATGAAATAACTGCGCAAGTACTTTAAGAAAACTAAGATGTGAAGTTTAAATAAATTCCGTTTGCGTTTAAACAGTTAAATTAAGCATTAAAGCCGCGAAGTAGTAAAAACGAAATAACTGTTCTTGTTGCTAAATTATCTAGACTAGAGTAAATATTTGTTAAAATTTAAAACGTTCTCTTTTTATTTTCCTTTTTATGCTGGCAGGCAGGTTTTCTTCATGACGAACGCTTACAATGTTTGAGGGAAAAATCTGTTTAAAACTACCATGAATAGAAAATCCCTAATGGCTTCTGCTAGCAACAATTATTGCGCGGCTGGCTCGCTCCGCAGACAATTTTATTCCTTTCCATTTTGTCCTGACCGAATTCAATTTTGCTACACACATTAACTTGAAATTGATTTTCTTACATTAAATACTAAATATATATTACGATCCGTCTCCGGCTTCGCATGAATGCAATTTTTATATTTACAAATTACATACACAAATCTTCCATGTTTCATCAGTGAAAACTGTATCAAAATTTATTTAATAAAACAACCCAACGGAAACAACGAACGAACAGAGAACGACTTTATTTTATATCTGATATCTGATATCTAATTAATGCCATCAATGGTCGTGTGGACTGCCCTGATATTCTCTCGTTGATTAATTTCAATGTACCAACGAGATCTGTTGGGTCATTCTACCCAATTTCAATTCCATTTGCTTCTTCTAATTGTAGAAAGAACAGCTTTCTTTAGCGGGCAACTACTAGGGACCTCAACACGTTGTTCGGCAGGCTGGGTATTGATATATTTAAGTGTAAATCGACGCAAGCTAAACATAAATTTACGGTTTTCCTTTTCTTAATATTTAAACTTATTTTTGTAATTTATTATTCTTTGAACAAGATCAAAGAATAATTATTTTATTATTCTTTGATCTTGTTCTTGTTTTCAGTTGTTTATTGTTTTATTTTTATTTATTTATTCCTTTTCTTCTCTTTTTAAGGAACCCCTTACGTCCGAATAAAAAAACGGAACCCCTTCACTCGTATGTCCGTCTGTCTGACCATCCCCCCCCCCCCCCTTATTTCCGAAACTACTGAACTTAAAATTTTGAAAAAAAAAATAGAGAAATTAGAGTTTTCTACTTATAGATTATAGGAAAACCTATAAGAAGTCCATGATATTAAAATAACATGGTAAATCATTCCATATTGTGCGGATAGGTAACATCGTACGGAACCCTCTTCACGCGAGTTCAACTCGCACTTGTGCCGTTTTTTTTTTGTTAATGCTATGCGTGTATCATCGATCGTTTCAATTTCTAATTTGTAGTTTATCTATGCTTGCCTTAAAATTGCCTTGTGTTACCTATACCTATGGTAAGCTTTTCTTTATTTGTGCTGTTAGTGTACCTTTTAGTAAATAAATATGTAAATAAATGTTGAAAAATGACTATATTCTAATTGTGACAATAAATATCTTACTCATGTAACGGCTCACTTCCGCACCTTCATTCATAAAGAGGGTGGCCGGCATGCAGCAGTAACTTACATACTCATGCCTCTCTCGTATTCTCATATTATACGTTCTTCATCTTCCCCTTCTTTGTAGTTGTTATTCCCTTTAGTAAGTTGTCCGAATGAGAATCAAATCATTATCACCATCATTATCGTCATCTCAGCTGCAGGACGTCCACTGATAGACTTAGGGCTAGTCCATAATTTTTCAATAGGATCGATCAGAAGCACCTAGTCTAATTTAGTCAAAAAATAGGCAAGTACATCTACCAAATCTTTTAGTCAATTTAGTTTTAGAGTAGCTTACGTCTACCAAACAGTTATTTGCAGCTGTGTTCTTAATTTCTTATTGAAAGTGTTATCCTCTTTGATGCAATAAATAATAAATGTGCATGTTGAAATTGGTCCTCCTGGGAAAGTATCTATTACACTTCAATTGACCAATTCTATTGACATAGTCATATGTCGCTTCGGCAGTAGTTACTGGTTTGGTTCATAAATGAGTTAGCGTCGTAAAGATTGAATTATTTCCGTGTTTACGAACAACATCAAAGAATGAGCAGTTAGAAAAATGGCAGTTAGTTTAAATAGTGTTAGCGGAGTGTTGTAATGTTTAGCGTTTGTTTTACACCAAAAGCGAAGCTGATAATTAAGTTGCACGGTCAATAATTATTACTAAGATAGAGACCCGCTCCCGGTTCCGCACGGATACATTTTTTTTTCTGCAAATTGCATACATTAATACTCTTTGTATTACATTAGTGAAAACCGTATCAAATTCCGTTGGGTGGTGTAGCGGCCGCTTGTTGTGGGATGAATCACAGGCTCTAACACGCACTAAATGAACGGACTCACGACACGTCAACTCTCGCCGATGGTTCGTGCATGAGACAGTGTTGCCAGAGAGTGTGTGTGTGTGTGTGTGTGAGAGAGAGAGAGAGAGAGAGAGATAGATAGATAGAGTAAATAAATGCATACACTACATGCAGGTGGTTTGAAGAAGTTGACGGAGAAAGAGATAGGCGGACCGCGAGTTTGACACTTATCACATTATATACTTAACATATTAAGTATTATTACATTCGCTGTTATTCGAATGTATATAGATGTCGGACGCTTCACCAATTATATCGGACCTTTTTAAGACATTTATTAGTGATCAAAATTAGTGCAATAAAGACATCCGAATGTGAGCCCTAACACCTGAATTAGTTCAACAGAAATTAGTGTAAGTGAGTAATGGACAGATCATGAAGCATTTAGTTAGATCATCAACTGTTAAGTATATGTCAACTGTTAACTATTGTTGTTACTGACGCTTTTTCAACGTATTCAAATAAATACATAAAAAAATACGTAGTCTTTAACTGGTTTAGTTACTAACATTTGCAGTGTAGGAGAGGGTTTAAGATGCTTCGAGCGCAGCCCTGGTCCAAATGGGCACTTTAAAACGAGCCGCAACATAAAAGCGCCGTTGATAAGCCGAAATCTTTCACCGGCTGCATTTACTACCAACACTTCGTGGAAGCATGTAGTTTGCCAAAAAGTTAGAAGTAGTTGCATAACCTCATATCATATAAAATTCTTTCCTCGGTTTCGTTTCGTTTTTACGGCTTCGTTTAATTTTGTAAATATTTTCTCAAAAAATTTTTAGTGTATAAGTACCTACCTTTATAATCAGTTTTAATTTCTCTAAGGATAAGTTAAATTTAATAAGTTAAATAATAATTTATTAAGTTAATAGGATAATTTATTAAGTTAATAAGTTAAATTTCTAAGTAGAATACATACCTAAGTAGTAAAAATTTCATAAAGCGCGCAGTTCATATCCACGGTGAAAGGCAGTTCCGCTGGGACCGGAAGGTTCTCGAGTGGAGGTTGGGGACCGGTAAGCGCAGAGTAGGACCCACGAGGTGGATAGACAACCTGATAGGGGCCGCAGGTTGACAGTGGATCCAACTGCTACTGAACGGTCTTATTGGAAAATTATCGTGGAGGCAGTGCGTTGAGATGAAGATGACATTTTTATAAAGTTTTAGGAAGAAAAAAAATATTATTTGTTTTGATTTTTAAATGATACAGTGCGGCAGGCAGACCAACGGTTTACTTCATGGTAAATAACTACCGTCGCCTACGTACAATAGAAACAGAAGGGAGATGTAATCTTTTGCTCACATATAGCGTGATTGCACTGTTGTGATAAAGCATGTATGCTGTAGGCAGAAACATACAAAAAACAGAATTTAATCCATGTTAAAAATCATATTACGATTTGTACAGTTCGACAATGATAGAGCTATCACTTTAGGCAGATGAATTCCATGTATTCATTTTTATTACACTTATATTAAACATTAGCTGAACTCGGCCACGCTTCGCTGCGGCCCATACGGCGGCGGCGTGCGCATGGGGCGCGCGGTACTGGACACTGCTTATATATAATACTATTTATCGTAGCGTGATGTTATATAGCCTATAGCCTTCCTCGATAAATGGACTGTTCAAAACAAAAAGAATTTTTCAATTCCTGAGATTAGCGCGTCCAAACAAACAAACTCTTCAGCTTTATAATAGGGGAGATGCGGGCAAGACGGGGTACTTAACGTTTGATGGGAAATAAAACTGAAACTATTGTACTTATATACTCTGTTTTATTACTATTATTTTCTTTGTTAATTAGTCTTTCAAATTTCCATAATTTTAGGAACAATTGTAACATAATTAATTTTTTAACAATATAAAAGTAAAAAAACTCCACCCACCCCATCTTGCCCTCTAGGTAGGGTAAGACGGGGTACCCCCATCGGGCAAGATGGGGTATAGCAAATCCTTTACTGTTCTTCGCAAAATTCGCAGGTGAATGTTGCTTCATTGTCCTCATCATCCACGCCAGCACAGGAGCAATGTGCCCAATTGCCACATATAGAACACGCAACCCAGCCTTCATCGGAATCCAAATATAGTCCAAATAATTCAGTGGTCATCCAGCCCGAGTCACTTACAACTCCCCATGCTCCAGGGGCAGCATTAAGCATTAACGAGGGTCCATCCTTTTTCTGGGGAATACCATCATAGGGGGCATATATTGCCCACTGGGCCCCCATATTGCCTACTTGTTTTCGGCCTCTTCTCGCTATAATTTTTGATTTGGTTTTAGGTACAACTGAAATGCCAATTTCGTCGCAGTTGTAAATGCGGTCTGGTGTAAGATGATTTTCATCATAGATATTGCCCAAAAAAGTATAAAATTGATCAACAACTTCTTTGTTGAACCCGGCAGCACGCGCAGCTGAAGTGCTTTCGGGTTTTCTTATTGACAACTCCGGATGTCTGTTCAAAAAACCTTGAACCCACTCCTTGCCAGCTTCTTGTTTTTGAACGTTGAAAGGATGTGGTTTATTATTTTTTACTGCTAGATTATAAGCTAATGCCTTTAGGTCTTTGGTTGTAAGACCGTAAAGTCGACTCTCCATGTCCATGTCTACAAAGCTCTTTCTCTTCGTCTTCTGTAAAAATAGGTCGCTTAGGCCCTAAAGGAACTTTTATACTTGCAATGAAGAAGCAGCCAAATTCTCGCGAGATGCCTTGACTTTTCTTTCTAAAGTTGTCTGAGGAACTGAAAATGTCTTCGCTGCTAACATATACCCCATTTTTCCTTCTATAACAGCATCCACAGCTTTTGCCATACTCTCTTGCGCCCAATCCCCTCTCTTTGTTTTTTTCTTATACGTTTTCACCATTCTAAAACAAAATAACATTATTATTGATTACACCGTCAATACACACTCCCTTGCACCCAAATCACCCACTACCCCACACACTCATACAGGTGCGAATCATAAAAACTTGCGATATAATCAAAAACCACGAGCGGGCAAGATGGGGTATACAATACCCCATCTTGCCCTCGAAGGCCTAATTTTATTTTAAAAAACACAAACGGAAAACAATACACAATACAGAAATAAACAAGTTCTTACCTGCTAGCTTAATCGTTGACGCATGAGAATAACTTTGAAGCTAATATAGTCTAGTATTATTTGCGTAGTAAACACGTAGTAAATGAACTTAAAAAATAAGAATCAAACTGCCAGAAACCACTTTTGTCTCAATAAACAAAAAAATACGTGTCGCAGCGAATCACTCAACGGACGCACTGACAGCCATCCTGACGCCGCATCGTCACGCGCTAGAACGATCGTGAGGCCAATTAGAAGTCCTTATAATACGGGTGCCCCGTCTTGCCCGCCACCCCGTCTTGCCCGCATCTCCCTTATTAGTATAGATTTAGAAATGTTTCGGAAGTAGAATAGATAGTAGATTTAGAAATGATAAAACTCCCAGCAATTTCCATTATTGTCCTCTTGGACAATGCTGGCGAGCGGACAGAAAAGAATTGAATGTGGTATTCTTTTTTTTAAATGATGAAGCTATATCTAAAATTTCTTTGTTCAAATTAAAATAATTGTATAACTACTAAAGTGGAAAGTTTGTACAAGCGAACCTAGTTGTTATAAACAGGCATTGTTTACGATGCCTACTTTGTACAGTTTTGAGCAAGTTCGAAACGGGTGCACTGCTGTTCATTAATTTCGCAGTTGCAAACAACTCGGTTAACGCATAACCTTTGTTAAAAGCTCCTCGTGGAGCGGTAATTATTATTATGGATGTGAAAAACGCTTTTGAAAAATTAACTAGATCTCTTTTCATAGTGTAGATGAACCAAAGTGCACTGTGTCAATCCGAGGGTCGAGAAATTAGTAAAATGGAATATTTGTGTAACTAACTAATTAATATAGTAAAATGATTATATTAAAGTTAAGAGCCGAGTATTTTGCATGTCGATATGTCGACCTCTCCACTACATGCCTATTGTAACATTTCTAAAATAACAAATGGAATACCTAACTTATCTCTAGACCGCCCGTCCGCGATCTTATAATAAAAGACTATATTCAACTCTGTAAGAATTGTAACATTCAAATGAAAAGTCTATGAAGTTGATGTTGATTAAAATTTGCTCTCCAATTAGTATGGCGCAGTTTGTTGCTGCGGTTAAGTTATACTTTGCTTTTATTTGAAAGGCAACGTAGAAAAATTCAATGATCAAGAACTTAATATTCACGGAATTCAATTTTTTTTAAATTTCCCATTAACACCGAACTTTAAACTACTAGTATTTTGTTTTCTACTAGTAAAAAAAATTTCCATCTGGCCGATCCACATAAATCGAAATTAGAATCCCTGTTTGCTTTATCTCGCGTCACGGGTCCAAACTACATCCAGTAAAACGTTACAAAAGTCGCACTAAATCAATATATTATTAACTTTCAACAATTAAAATTCTTCCCGATAAAGAAACACGCGCTTCGTTTTCATATCAATTTCGCCATCATGGAATTTTACAACTGGCCACCTCTGGCCACAGACCACCGCAAGTTGCACCGCGTTGACATCTATCTTCGCTATTCATTGACATAGAACATATCGACGGCAAGTACATAGTGATAAAAACAGAACAGATAGATTTTCTTATCGGTTCTCGCTTAAACTAGTGAACGTTTTTTGATAATACTTTGCTAGTAAAATATATATAATCATTTTAAAAGTAAACAGACACATTATATACTATGTTTTATTAATAAAAGTATAACACGAACAGTATACAACAGTATAAAACAGTATAATAGTAATAAAGTAAATGTATTTATAGGTATGTTGTTAAATTTTCATTTATCGTAGAAAGTCATAAAGTAATATCCGGTAAATATCTGGTATGATCATAAGTAATATAATGGTCAAATAATGTTACAGTCATCGATGAAGTGCTAGTCAGGTCGATTTCTCCGCGAAAATACTCCGGAGTCATGAAAATACTACTACCTCGCAAAGACCTTCTTTAAGATTACTGCACAAATCAGTATATCCTGATAAGTACAAAAACTGTTTCTAGGCGTTTATATCGCTTATGCTGAGTAAACTTTAATTGATTTCGCTTTTACTTAATTGCTTTGTGCCGAGCCGGGGCGGAAGGCTAGTAATCAATATTTACCACCTGAAACACGTAAGAACAGATAGACGGATGAAATATTTCCTCTGACAGCACAGCTATAAAGCGGATGGATTGACGTTTCATTTACTCCGAAGTTAAAAGGCTCCGAGGCTTTCATCACTGGAATTCATTTGAGATTCTGCTAGAGCTCAACTTAAGATTATATAATATATCAAAGATTGCAGTACATTTGACATTTCGCTTTGAAACAATATCAATTTATATCATTTATATAAAGTTTTATACATATTTCCTACAATTTAGAAGAATACCTACAATTTACAATTCTTTTTAGAAGAATTTATATTTTATTTCTTAATTTACAATTTTTTTTTAATAATACTTTTTTTCTTAATATATTAAAGTCTTCCATATATTAAGAAAGAAGAAAAGTAAAAGAAGAAAAGCACTCGAATGGTTAGTATTTTATTTTAAAAAAATTATATTGTTATTTCATTCTCACAATAAAACTCAATCATTTTTATAATGAATTTATTTTAATATAATCACTAAACGATTTTCAAAGTAATTTATCGCACTGCATTCACTGTAGAAAAAGAAATATATATCTGTTTAAATACATAGTTTGCATGAAGTAGCTTAACCCCATGAACCTCGACCCTTGATTTATAAGCCTAATCTCTCCCAATCCATGCAAAGTACTTAATAATGCTTACTTAAAATATTGAATAAATCAACAAAGTTAAAGAAGTCTTTTCCACGTAACTTATTAAAACACAAAGTGAATATAAAGATTGGCGTAGTTGCCAACCGCTACGATTTCTCGTAGCGCGGAAGGCAGCACCCTCGCTACGCGGCTACGGCGCCATTGTGCTAGACGAGAGCGTAGCACTCGGTCGTGTGTCGTGTTGCACGCATCCGAACTGTGGAATGTAGGGCACTCCGCCAAATACTTTCACTTACAGACAACCGTATACGCCACGAGAGAACAATGCTTCTATTTTGTTTGAAGGCTACAAAAAGTTACATAAGCCTAGTTTTCGTAGAAGCAAGAATGTTTTGTCTTCACTTGAGTAGTGAATGTAGTATTTGTGAAGAGTTTTTCTTAGATTTTGACATCGTTTCGTATTTTGTTTAGATGATGGCTCTGCGGGAGCCTAAGCTTTTATATCGCGTAGCATTTGCAAAGCACAGTATGATTCAGTATGTCCACACGAGTGTAGAGCTAGTTTGATACTATATCTATACTGTAAGAGTTTAAGATATAAAAAAAAATGAAAAAAATCGAAGAGTTCTCTGTGGGACGCTTAGGAGGGCATTGTGTTTAAGTGCCATACGTTGATACTAATTATAAGATAAACTCTTTCTTATTTAGATTTTTCAATATTTTTATAATAATCTAACATATTTTACTGAGCTTGATCAATAATTATAATTCAGATATGCAACATTAAATTATTACCTAAAGCATGGTTTAATGGTGTTTGCTCTGTTTTGAAGATTATTTTTTAATTTTTTATTAATAAATAGTTTCTTTGGTAAATATTTTTTTTTAAACTTTTTAATGGTTTTTAGAAATTAATTAGATATTATTTAAGAAAATAGGTTTTGTATATTTTCCAAATAATTCCAAATAGCCAAATAGCTATTTATTTCAATAACCAAATAATAAGATCAATCGGTACATTGAAGATAAATTACCGTTGATATTTGATTTTCTGATACGCAGAATATTATATCTCAAAGACCACAATTGAATTTCCGTGATAAGTTTAGCAAGTAAAGTCGTAAAAGCACAAAATCATAAATATGTTATTTTACAATTATGAATATTCTCACAGATTTGGAAAATAATTTTTAGATGAAAATAAAATAACCTATATTATATAAAAATGAATCCCCATTTCCCGCATCACGCGTGAACGGGTAGACCGATTTAAACGGGGAATGTTCATATATATAAAAATTGCACCCCGGGCGAATCCGGGGGCGGGTCGCTAGTTATTATATAAAATTTACGTGTCCCAGGGGACCAATATTGTTCGAAATATCGTATTATATAATCTTTCAAATTGAGGTAGTGTAACTTAAGGAGCTTAGTCAATAGTATAACATTACAAAAACTCCAGATATAAGGCTCGAAAATGTAACCGAAGACTTCAATGAACCCTAGAGCGTTGATACCTAAAAGAGAACTCTATTTTCTGCAATGGTATTAAATATGTACGGGGGCTGAAACCACGTTGCAATACTTCTGACTTTTTACTGTAAATAATAAGGTGTGTTGTTTGTTTCGTTCGGTCGACACAGTGCAGAGTTATTGAAGCAAACAGCAACGTAGGCAGTGTTGATATTTCCCTGCCTCGCCTCGTAAATACAGTTAACTTGAATCGTACGCAAACTATGTTTGAAGTCGGCAAGCGTCGAGCCACATTAATACGATTGGACGCTTTTTTGAGAACTTCGTTCAACAGTTTCGAATAACTTTAAGTATGTAGATTTATAAGTAGAATAACAGAAACTACGCAGAAATTTCGTAAAATTTATTTATTTATTTATTAGGCTCACTTTTTTTTTTTTTTTTTTTTTTTTTTTTTTTTTTTTTTTTTTTTTTTTATGTTATGTTGACAGACAGGCTGACGGTCCACTTGATGGTAGGTGGCTACCGTCGCCTATAACACAAGCAACGCTACAGGTGCTTCAAGTGCGCTGCCGACTACAGTAGGATTAAGGATAAGGGATTAGGAGGGGATAAGAAAATTACGTTTACTACATTACATTTAATTGTTTTCCAGTCTGAAAAGTGGTTTATAGGCCTAGTGATTGCTAATTAAGTATGTCACTTCTCTTAAGAGCTGAATAGTGATGGACTAATATTATTAAATACCAAATTTTGTATGTTTGTTACTCAATCACGCCGAAACGGCTAAACAGATTTGGATGAATTTTGGCACAGAGATAGTTTATTACCAGGATTAACATATAGGATACTTTTTATCCTGACAAAATGTTACGTTCCCGAGGGATTACTCATATGTTTATCAGGTGTTATATTTTTCATTTATCAACGCAGACGAAGTGGAACGCGTTAAACTCTAGAACTTCTAATCAGATTTAATAGTTTTTTTTTGCATTTGTTAACCCACTGCCTCAGGAAGGTTATATATAGGCCATGTATTATCTCGATATGACACTTTAGAAGTAGAGCAAAAGGAAAAAAGTCTGAGACTAAGTAGCAGCGCGTGTGGGCAATGAGATGCGACGCGTTGGTCGAGGGCCGAGGGCGGCCGCACGACGAAGAACGAATATTACCGAGAAAAACCGACACGTTCATACCTTTTTCAATTGAAATTAAACGGCGAATTAAATTGCGGGCCACAGTAGTTTTTAATAATATTAAAAAGATGAAAGATTATAAAGGTATTTTGATGTTTGACCTCCTTTCAGGAAATTTTTTAATTATGAATTTAAGAAACATTAAAATAAATATAATAATGTATGAATTAAAACATTATTTTGTTATTTAAAAAAAATATTTGGAATAATTATATGGTAAGAAAATAATATAAAAACTAAAATTACCTAATCTAAAAATAAATTAATACTTTAACTAAGACTGAGTGCATCAATATAAAAATGGATCCTGCGGCATTGTACCAAGTGCGCCGGCAGCATTTCCTCGTTGACTAGGTCATGCGTTAAAGACTTGGTAATAGTATTCACCCTGTTTAATAATAAATTATGTATCTAAAAAAAATCCTTGTTCCAAAAAAATTATGGATAGACGTGATAAGCACAAGAACTTGGTAAAGTAATGGATTCTTCTAACAAAATACTTCGTTAGTACTTCGTTTTTGTTTATTTACAATTTTATGACACATGAACACGCGAAGAATAGAAAATCTTACTTATATAACCGAACAATATCTTCCTAACTTCGCCTATGATGAGATTCAAGATTTTCCATGTGATATATTAAAATGAAGAAAAAAAAGAATAGTCTGAAGCTCTGCTGGTCGCATCGTCATTTTAATATGCAGTCTGAATTATGCTCTTGTGGCTAGTGAAATATTCTTGCCTTGATTTTTTTAAAAGTACCTTTACACATGTTATCGATAGAACTTAACTGATTTCATAAATATAAGCAAACAAAAGCTATATGTATTGTTTTTTATTTGCTACTATGTATGCGAGTGTTTGAAATCTCCGCTTGCCGTCTTTCTGTAGTATAAGGCGAGAATTCTTCCTTTCTGCCATGCGAACAAAATATATGGTCCCTTGTCTCTTTGTCGCCTTACAAAAAGGACGATGATAGTTTTCACCGCACCAATGACACTGAATTTTAATGTGGGTGACAAATTGGTGTAAGTGTTCCACCTTGATGGCCCTTATAGTTGAAAATAAATCAAAGAATGACATTTAAGTGGGGAAAGTGCCTTTCCTTTTATTTCTCTATAAATCCTAATAGATAGAGTGCCGCATGTACACGAGGTCCATGTACAATATAAATTGTAATTATCTTACACCGCTCTATTCGCTACTCGCTGCTTTTATTGCTATACAAAGATGCATACAGTCCGCTCGTAATTAAACCCGCTTCTAGTTTGTCTGAAAACTAAAATGTATAAAAAAAATCAACCTGTATATATCTGTTTAACTATAATAAGCCTTTTCTCAGTACGATGAGTATGTAAGATCTTCTTAGAGATGCAGATTTCCCTAAGAAGTTTTTCTTTACCAGAGAGTAATTATTTCCAATGCGTACATGAATTCGAAGAGATGCGTTTGTTTATTTCTTACTAGCGACCCGCCCCCGTCTTCACCCGGGGTGTAATTTTATATATATATATAAACATTCCGGTGAAAACCGAATTAAAATCGGTCTACCCGTTCACGCGTGATGCCGTGACCAAGGAAATAGGGATTCATTTTTATATATAGAGACTAGCGACCCGCCCCCGGCTTCACCCGGGGTGCAATTTTCAATGATCACGCCATTACTAACTTTTCAGGTGTGTCTGTTCTGTCTGTTGCGCTTCTGTCTGTTTCTCCGTTAACTCTTCTAAACTACCCATTTTGATGCGATTTTCACTAAGTGAAATAGCGATAATTTGTTCTGCAAATTATATATTCATCCGTGTAAAACCGGGGCAAGTCGCTGGTTAAATATAAAATTAAATACAGCCGTTTGGAGCTATAAATGTTAAGCGACGAAAAACACGTCGAAATTACTTTTTAATACCAAACTGCCAACGAAAACTGTTGCCGTCCGTCGTGTTGTGTCATTATTTAGTCGTCACTTGTACCGTGTCACTCACATCTGTGACTTCACTCAACTTCACTGTATACCTACCCTAAAGTTACTTCATGCGATCAGGTACTTTGATTTTCGATGTAACCTTCCAGCTTTGACGTGGCGACGCTGACACATTTCAGCTTACGGTTTTAGTTACAAGTTGAAATGGGTAACAGTAATAATTTCAACATTCTCAGAAAATTCAACACATCTGTAATAGAAATGCAACATTAAAAACAACTCATCTTGCAGAACAAAACCTAGCTTCATTTCCGTGATGTAATTGGAATCTTAGATCGCGATTTACTCAGTCTGCAAAGTTTGCATTCACCGTGAAAAATTGATATTTACTGATAAAAACATCGACTTCTCTAAATAATTTTAAAAAAATTGTTTTACTCATACACTTATGAACTTTTGTAAATTATTATGAAATATGTATCATCGGTTTTTTATATATTTTGACCACCCCCTTGGTTGAGTTGTTAATGCTTACCTTAGCTTTCCGTTTCAGGGGTCCCGGATTCGATTCCCGGCAAGGTCCACTTTGGATGTCAAGTTTTTCTTTAAAAAGCTCTTTTTTAGGGTTCCGTACGTCCGAATAAAATCACTCGCGATGAGATTCGTTCTGAGAGGGGGGCAATGGTTGAGCGAATTGACTCAACCTTAAATCTTGTATCCCAATGGGGAGACAGGAATCTGGTTGATTTTAACGCCACCAAAACGCAGGCGTGTTTGTTCTCTGCAAAAAGGAGCCCTTTCGACTTGGCTCCAACTTTCCGAGGTGCATCCGTACCTGTGGCCAATGATCTTGAGCTTTTTGGCATGAGGTTGTGCTCAAATCTCAACTTCGGTACTTCTATCGAGCCCAAAGCCCAAACAGTGGCCAAAAAGTTGGGCATCCTAAATAGAGTGAAGCGATGCTTTACATCTGGACAGCTCCTCTCTTTATACAAGGCACAAGTCCGATCCTGCATGGAGTATTGCTGTCACCTTTGGGATGGCTCAGCAAAATACCAACTTGCTGCACTCGACTCGGTGGATCGCAGAGCTAGGAGGCTCATTGGCGATGATACACTAATAAGAACTAAGCTGCAGAGCCTGGCACATAGACGCAAAGTTGCCTGTCTGTGTGTATTCTATAAGATGTACTTCGGAGAGTGTGCTCGAGAGCTGCATGAGATCATATCGCCTTCCCCTTTCTTCTATCGGACATGCAGACGTACGGCTGGTTACCATCCTCACCTTGTCGAAATCCCTCTAATTCGGACCAAGCGCTTTAAAACATCTTTTGTGATGCGCACTGCTAAGGATTGGAACTCCCTGCCGGCGTCTATATTTCTGAGCTCATATAACCCAAATCTTTTCAAGGTTCGAGTGAATAGGCATCTTCTGGGTGAGCTCGCTCCATCTTCGGCCTCATCCTTCCTACATGGATAGATGCTGGCCAAGAGCAAACCCATCTATAGTAAAGAAAAAAAAAACTCGTGTGTCCATTCCCCCCCCCCCCCCCTATCTCCGAAAGTACTGAACCTAAAATCTTGAAAAAAAAATACAGAAATTAGTTTTCTACTTATAGATTATAGGAAAACCTATAAGAAGTCCATGATATTAAAATAATATGGTAAATCACTCAATATTGTGCGGATAGGTAACATCGTACGGAACCTCGTACGCGAGTTCACTCGCATGAAGAAGGTGAAGAGTTGAAACTCGCACTTGTCCCGTTTTTTAGTTCTGGTCTGGGTCTAGTAAGTAATGGTAGGGCACACTACGTTTTCGCAGTCATAAAATTGGGCGCCCCGTCTGGCAGCAGCAACCACGCTGTTACCAACAGTACCCTTAGAAGACCAACGTGAAATAATAGCACGACTGATGGTGTTGTGTTTCGGAGAAGTAAGAAAGGATGAAAGAGCCTAATTCCTCATCTTTTCCTAACCTCTTATTCTTAAGGCTACTAAGGCCGGCAGTGCACTTGCAGCACCTGTGGGGTTTATTTGGTGGTGGGAAGACACCTCTACCACCAAATGGACCGTTTGCATGTGCCAATGAAGTGTACATTGTGTTGGACATCTAGCGTGTGACAGGCCTGTCTTCATCGCTTGGAAGACTAAGGACCTGGTGATTCATGAGGTAAGTGCCAACAGCACGCCGACTTCTTTTCTTTCCCGGCCTCTTCGATTGCACGCATCAATAAAAAATACAGTCCACTTTTACCATCGAAGATACTCGAAACATATTTGGCGTGATCAGGTGTAATATTTGTATATTATAAATAATAAGTCCTAAAGCCCATCACACACGTCGCTATAATATACATTAATATACCATACTATAATATATATTATAGCAAGCTACCACACACGAAGACGATGCTATAATATATATTTTACTTTCATTTCACCGTCGTATGGACATTGGAACACGCTGTACATTCAAAATATGTCGTAATATGTCTTGCTATACTATAATATGCAATAATATAAATTACGGTATGCGTTGGTGACGTCATAGAAATATATATTATAGCTGCGCCTCGAATATTTGTATAGAAAATATATAGTAATATGCCTTGCTATAATTTATATTAATATATATTATAGCTACTTGTGTGATAGGCTTAATACTGGGCAAAAGGTCTTTAGTGCCAGGTCGTGTCAACTATGATTCACCACCCTGCAACATTGAATATTTTATAATATTTCAATATTTCATCGACGATTCATAGTTTTTTTTCATACGATTGCAGGTAAAAATAAAAACTTTTTTTATTTAGAAATTAGCAAATATATACATAAATCCCCTCCGTTTATACCTAGTGAAATCCTTATCAAAATCCATAGGGTGGTTTAGAAGAATTCGTCGGAAAAACAGAGAGAGGTGAAGAACGACTTTAAGTGTATGTTTCAATATCTATACTAATATTATAAAGCTGAAGAGTTTGTTTGTTTATTTGAACGCGCTAAGCTCAGGAACTACTGGTTCGAATTGAAAAATTCTTTTTGTTTTGAATAGTCCATTTAACGAGGAAGGCTATAGGCTATATAACATCACGCTACATCAAATAGCATATATAAACAGTTTCCAGTACAGCGCGCCCCATGCGCACGCCGCCGCCGTACGGGCCGAGTTCAGCTAGTAAACAATATATTTATAAATTGAATGCATCTCAATGTTACATCGGTTGTAATAGTTGTTATAATGGATAAAAAGGCTAAAGTAAGTTTAAATCTAATTTTTTTATTATTTAAACAAAATTTCAAGTTATTTCGTTGTGATTTGCTGAAGTACCAAAAATATATTTCATGATTTATCCAAGTGACATGTAGTAGGGACATTTCCGTTGAAGTAGATTAAGTGTAAAGATAGAATTTAGGCTAATTGAAGGAAGGAATCAAAAGAAACAGGAATTAATTGGAGTAGTGACACGGCGTGAGGTCCATTCCTTTAGTCAGAGGATTGATTAAAGCTAGTAATTAATTGGACGCATCGGACGGTCTCATTCAACTTTTTCTCTTGAGACTGATTAACTGGATTGAGTTTTTACGATGACGATTGCAACAAATCTCTTGTTCGCATCAATTTAATTAGAGTCATAACGAAACGCGTTAAAGGATAGTAATGTAATTTAGTTATTTGAAATCTATACATAATAATAAAATCGTAAACGAGCAGTGTCTGTACCGTGTTAAACAATTTATACACGTTGTACTTATGTTAATGAAGTCAAAAAAATAGTTTTTATAATTTTTGTCTGTTTGTCTGTGCATTTGTGCACGCTAATCTCAGAAACGGCTTAACCGATTTGAATGCAGTTTTCACTGATGTATTGTAGCAAGATTCCCGTAACATTTAGTGTTTGTTTTATTCCAATCGGTTTACAAACAAAATAGTTATGTAAATGTAAAAAATCACGTCCAACATTTTTCGATAAAAATGCAATAAAATAACTCTTTGGTTGAATTGACTGGTTGGTTGAAACTTTAGTTAACCATATATTATCATCTGTAAAACGATGATGATTGAAAGTTTATATAAAGTTAAAAATAGTCAGTTTAGGTGATTTTGAAAGTTCTAATTTAAGTTGACCTCAGCTTAGGCTGGTGATTCTTCATCTCTACAGCGAGCGTAGCGTTATATTTTTGGAGTTCACCAAACTGTCCTACCGATAGATGTCGCCGCTTCACCTAATTCTACTGTAGATGTCGTGTTTATTTACCCTCTTTTCAGTAAAGTCCACTCCTGCGTCGAAGCTGACACACACACTTTTTTGTGGCGTTTACTATGATTTTGACAAGATTTTGCTTTCTAAGTAATTATTGTGTTTTTTGTAAAGTGGTTATCTTTAAAAACTTTTGTAAGTACGATTGTGCAATAAAGTTTAAATAAATAAATAAATAAGTATTTATTTTATACCTACTAGCTATGTTCGCGGGTTCGTCGTCTTTAAATTTCAACTTCCTTTTCTTTTTAAGCCTTTAAAATGTAATATTCCAAACAGAGACATTACACAAACTGTAAATTCGATAAAACACAAAAACTCTATTTAGTGGAGCGCCCAGGGGTTTTGACCTCGGAAAATGGTTACAGTGAATGAATTTTTTTGGTTGAGGTGGCATTTTATTTTTTATACTATAATTTGCAAAGTTTACCAAAATTTTTTTTGTGCTTTTAATTTTTTCATTATTTAATTGTAAAAAGATAAAAAATTAATATTCCAGCATATAATTTAACTTCAAATAGCATTTTTTTTTGTATACGTCGAATTTGACTCGAATACGTATAGAAAATCATCTTTTGGAGATACCTGTGTTTATGAAGGGTCGTAGAGACCTTGAGTCGTGAACGGGAAGGAGAGAGGGAAGGTTGAAGGGACGGCAGCGGCAGTTGCAACGTGCAACTAAACGGACATTTTCTGGATAGCTTAGTTTTAAATGACATGTGTCCTGTATATGTTGTTTATTTAAAAGTGAAAATTGTGTGATTTTACGACAATTTACTATAATGTTGCTAACGGGAAGTTTTATTGGAGACGATTTTTTGGTGTTGAACTTTTGTTCAAGATTTTTTATTTCTTCGTGTTGTAATAAGATAATTTGATTTACAAGAATCAGCAAAAATATTTAAAAATGTCAATGAAGACTCCAATAATATATTTCAAGCAGGTGTAGCATGTATTTTGGCTTTGTATGGAGCTCCGGCAAAAATTAAAGACTTAAATACATTGAGATACAATTTTTTCATTAAAGCTACAACTGTTATGTCATTACCACTACAACTGATGTCATTACCACTACAACTGATGCCGCATGCCTGAAAAGAGTGTACCTGAAAACCCAGATATGGTTAGGAAACGACGTAAATATTGGAGATTGGGGGTGGAAGTATCTCAATAACATGTTTATCCCAGTAACGATGAACCAATTACCAGCACCGGATAATCTACTGCAAAAGGGTGTGGAGCTGCTTGCGGTTGTAGGAAGAGTGGTTTATATTGTAGTGTAGAATGTTTACAGTGCAACGGAAATAGTTGCCCTAATACTTTACCTACCATTGATGCAGATCAATAATGTAAAATGCCTACATAAACCAAAATTTTATTTTAAATGTTACTTTTTTTCGATTTTCCTTGAATTACTCCATTTTCCCACTTATTATGCTTATAGAACAATATACATTAACTTAATTTTGATATAAAAACCATTTTACAACCTAATATGCCTCCATACTATTTGAATTATTATAATTATCCAATTTTTTTTTAAAATCAAAAGCACAAATTTTCAATAGGTAAACTTTTTTATTTATGTTATTAGCTAAACATTCCATTTTTTATTTTATTTTTTCATCCACTGTAACGGAAGTCCGAGGTTTGTATGATTTTGACGCTCCAGGCGCTCCACTAATTAGCGATATTTTTCATAGCACATTTATTAGATAAAAAATCTAATAAATGTGTGTGTGTAAAAATCTAATAATCTAATAATGTGTAAAAATCTAATAAAGACACGTATCCGAGTCCAACTGGTTCAAACTTTTAAAATTAACCTTATGAGTTAGATCTGTATTGCTCAATTGTTTAACACAATTGAACCCCCTTACAGAAGACCACCGTGAAATAACAGCACGTGTGCTGTTGTGTTTCGGTGAGTGAGTAAGGGATGCCAGGGCCCATTTCCCTATCCACTCCTAATCCCCTATCCTTAATCCTACTTGGCAGCGCACTTGCAGCAGCTTTGGCGTTGCTTGTGTTATAGGCGACGGTAGCCACCTACCATCAAGTGGACCGTCAGCCTGTCTGCCGACCTGACATAAAAAAAAAATGTGTACATACTTACTCAATTCGCCCCTAGCGTACATATAATTTGGTTTTCATAAAATAGGCCTAGTTTTCTTAAAATAGTTTAAGGTCATATCTTTCCGTAGTTTTTGGTTTAGGTACTAAACCATTTAATGTTTTCAACCAACACAATATTTTAGTTCAAAAATTTTCATTCGTTTCTCTGTTAAATAACACGTAAGAGGTACGAGTCATATGTGATTTCGCGTAAACGAAGCTTGGCTAAGAGAGCAAATTGGGCTGTTATGGCTGCACACTGCGACCAAATGGTTGCAGCAAACGAATGGCGGGTGGTTGTTAGTATACCTACCTACATACCTATAAAGAAATAGCGGGTCTGCAGTTTGTATCGCGTCGACTAAAATTTTATAGAAAAATCCCCTTAAAATCCTTACGCTAGGATGTAAATATTTCCATGTATTTCAGTCCTTGTGCAACCAATATTATTTATATGAAAATTTTTATTCCTATCCGCATAAAAATCGTAATTTATTTGCGAAAACCGTAAAAATTTCGGCACACCGGCGCGGCGCGGCGGCCGGCGGCCTCACGAGTCGACATATTAGAAAAACATTGTATTTTATTTCGTAATCCTTTGTATTTTATTTCGTGTTTTGAAAAAAAAGGATACAACTGAATAACGGAATAAAAAATGCGAATAAAGCCTTTTTAATTAATTACGATACTATAAATATTGCTCAATTTACTAGAAAGTGAATCGAGAACGATGCAATCTTTTTGCGCATGTAAAATAAAAGTATTTAACAAATGTAATTTCCTCATATAAGCAAAAACATTAGCCTGGTCGTCGCAAAAGACCTTTTTGTATCTTACTATTCTTGTTGTACTACAGTCACGTGTAGGGCCCTTGACGGTACTCGTAATCAGAAGATCAAACTAGTAAACGAACACTGTATCACATGCGATGCTATAAAAGCTCGAATGATCCTACCAAGGTCTGCAGCTAGGGTTGCCAGGCCTCAAAATCGAAAATCCGGACACAGACTCATATTTAGCCGGACATTTTGCCACAAAAGCCTGACACACGGGTTTTTAAAAGAAATAGTTCTTTTTATTTGTGCATTTATTACTTTAAGACTTGCTCTACTCTTTATTATGTATCACATATTGTTTTCTTAAAGTAATTTGTAAGATCGCGAATCATGCATGTCCGTGTGTTTTTGGCTGCTGCGGGGTTGGCCAAATACTAACAAAAGCCGGACATGTCCGGCTAAAGCCGGACACCTGGCAACCCTATCTGCAGTGCATGTGCAGCACCTGTGGAGTTGCACATGTTATCCTACCATCAAGTGGACCGACACCTTCTCTGACCTTTATATTAAAGACATGTTGTAACTTAATCTATTAAATATTAACTGTAACAAATCCCTCAAAACATTTAGCATTATATTGAAATTGTTTCGTGTATAACTTTGGTGAGAACTATGTGTTCCAGTTTCACTTCATATTATTATGACAGAGCCGTTGACAAGTCTGTTATAGCGACGGACCTTCGTTATAAGTTGGACACGGTACGCCGCCTTTTCTGTAACATCGCAAACTTGATCAACTACCGCGTTTATGCCCCCTTCATATTGTATTAACGTCCAAAATTTGTTTCAAACTATTGTTAATACAACATTCCACAATACACACTCATACACAGACATTTCGTGATATTGGACGGGGTTTAGCGATTCATTTCCAAATATGAAAATAAATATTATAGAAAACAAATAATTCATTTACTCTCTGAGTTCTAATGAACAAATTTTAAATTAAGAATTTAAAACTTAAACTCGACAATAACTACGCTTCAATTTTATAAACATTAGAGTAAGGTTGAATGTCGATTGTCACATTAGGAGTCACGAGGTGGTGAATGATAATCTTCTTTTTTCTATATATAAAAATGAATCCCCATTTCCCTTGGTCATGGCATCACGCGTGAACGGGTAGATCGATTTTAATTCGGTTTTCACTAATGGAAAGAGGGATAAACGGGGAATGTTCTTATATATAAAAATTGCACCCCGGGCGAAGCCGGAGGCGGGTCGCTAGTATTATGCCTATAAATATTATAAACGGTAAAGTTTGTCTGTTTGGATGTTTGTATGTTTGTTACTCAATCAAAATTTGGCACACATATAGTTTATTATCAACGATTATTTTATACCACTTTTTATCCTGGAAAAATGTTAGGTTCCCGAGTCTCAGGTGTTATATTTTTCATTTATCAAACCGGACGAAGTCGCGGGCATCAGCTAGTATTATTATACTTAAGAAAACATTTGAAACCAAATCCCGTAGTGGCAGACAACATGGCGTTTCTCATGGAGTGCCCTGTCTGCAATAACCATTCTTATAGCGAAAATTAACGATACGATATTTGCCTATCCCCGCATTGTCACTTCTTTATTAGACAACGGATTTGCCTTTCTATGGTGTTGCTTCCTCCCATCAAGTGGACCGTCATCTGGCCTGCCTCATTTTCTTACATAAAAGCTACGAATTATTCTTATTATCTACTACATTAAAAATATACATACCTAAGTAGTTTTAATAAGAAAAATTTGAAATATTCCATTCCAAAATTGTTACTAGTTAAAACATGGTATTAATAATCACGTTATTGATAACATCCGTAGATATAGTCATTGATGGGAGATGCTCCCTTAAACACAAATATATAATTATATATTAATATTAAGGCTCATACAACGTTCTTCCAATTGAGAAATTTATTTTTAGTAACACTAAATAAGGCGACCAACTTTCTGGAAATTGAATGCGGGACTTTTTGTGGATAGGTAGGGTATGGTGTGAATGCGAATGCAAAGGATGAAGTTTTGTCAGTATACCTACCAAAATTACATAAAAATACAAAACTTACTGAAGTCATTTATTTTAAAAATTGTATTTATCACTAGAGTGACACTTTTTTACAAGGTCAGAGTTTTTATTGAATATTTCATAAAAATCTTCGCAACTGCCCACATATGTATGGTTATGTAGTAGATTGAAAAATAGGCATGGTACGTCATCGTCAATGCATTGAATGAATAGGCATGCGGGACATGTCCCGCATGTCCCGCATGCCTATTCATTCTTCCAACGTTTTGCGGAACTATTTTACTAATTCTTGCAAAACGGGATTACATCCAGCATTACGGGACGGTCCCGCAGAATACAGGACGGTTGGCCGCCTTACACAAATTTAGTAAAACACCTAAAAAATAACACAAAATCTTTCAACATTAAATATGCCTTTATTATTCTGTTGAATCCATTCAGTATATTTTTTAATAATCCCTTTCTAAAGAAAAGTTTGCCTAATAATCACGGAGCCTAAGTTTATAAATACAAACAACGATTATCTTGAGCTTGAGCAAAGTTAACCTAAATTGGTCTGTAAATTTGAGGGATTCTCTCGGACAATAATTTATACATAAACTTTATTGTAGCTACCGCGTTTCCATTATTATAAATGTTTCCGAGTAAAACCTTCTTTAGTTAGATTATAATGTGTATTTAATAAACAAATTAAACTATTTCGATCCTTAAAGTCAATTATGCTTATGAGTGTTGAGTTGGCAATTAAACCAAGCTTAAATGTACTAAACGAAGTTTGATCTGTGGGCAAGCCGTAGAGTTTGTGTGTATGACACCGAGACATTGTCATAACAGTTAACAGAGGAAATATAAGATTTGTATACAGAAGTGTTCAAAGTAAATTAGTAAATAAAACAGTTAATCATAACAATCGGGGTGTATCTGTCAAAATCTCCTGCTCCGGAGAATTGAACGGAGAGATAAACTGTCGTTTATAAAAGCATCGTTAGAACCTGGATCTATTAGAAGAGATCCAGGTTCTTCGATCTATTAGAAAATGTGTAGAGTAGTATATTGCACAAATAATAGTGGAATAAGGGAATAGGCTCTGAAACTCAATCGTAAAAGAAAATTTTGATTAAATTTTTAAGTTAAATAAAACACTTAAACATGTATTAAATGAATGTCCGTCATTTAGTACTTACGTCGTTTATGACCCACGACCACGACCAACTACATAGTTGGTCCATGGGGAATTGAAAACATTACCTTAAAAGTGTGCCCCACTGTACAACTATTTTTGCTTGATCAACGAACACAACCACGAACCAAGCAGGTGGACGATTCAATTCAATAAATGTGGCTCCTAACGTCCTATATACACAAGCACCCCAGGAGGAAAGCAAGTGTGTTGCTTACTGTGAGAGAGTAATTCTGTATTGGGATACAGAAATGGGCTCCGGCATCCCTAAGTCATTCACCGAAACACAGCATCCTCGAAGCACTCACTGTTATTCCACAGTAGTATTTTGCAGGGGCGTGACTACTGCCGTCATTCGTGCTACCAGTTTTCGACTGCGGTACACTGTATGCCCTGTCCCTTTTAAATCCACTGCTGGATAGATAAATTGATCTCAAATGACATCTTCACAAAGTGGCATTGACTTGAACATAATAGTCCATCAATATATTGTGTCTATCAAACTATAGATACAGCTAAATATCTATACCAATATGTATAACATAAACTAATTAATAAAATTGAAGTGTCAAAATAACTGCTTTTTACTTAATGAATATCAAAGTATATTCGGCACTTATAACAAAAAAAAATTGACTGTCTGTCTGCTGATACTGTAAGGAGTAATTTAGGCTACTTTAATTTTAGAAAAAAAAGTACGCAGTCCAGTAAAAATGAAGTTTAGTACCGCGGGCGCCCCACGCGCATGCCGCAGCGAAATGCAGCTAGTTTTAAAATAAAGCGGGGTTTCCAGTGCGAAAGGCTAATGAGAGAGAAATGACTAGCGGGACATACTCGTTTTACATAAAATAATTTTACATTTCCACCAACAAAGAGTTTGATCAGTTGATTCCCACTGCAAAAGAGAATGAGAGAACAGGAATGGAAAACATTTCCATAGAGAGAGAGAGAGAGAGAGAGAGAGAGAGAGCGAGTTCAGTTGAGTTTTGAAGAATCAAATCAAATAGGTGGTTTGGAAGAATATACTAAAATAATAACTATGTAGATCCTATACTGCAGTATTTGAAATTGAACTGAACTATTTCTATTTTTTAATAATAACAATCAGTATTTCCGTGAAAACGTAAGTTCACGAAAACTTTGCAATTTTTTAAAGTTTTACATAATGTTTATAATGTATTCAAACGATATTAATTTAACAGTCACTTTTTTTCTTTTTATTCTTAACTCTGATAACTGTGATAACCTCATGATCTCATTAAATTATTTTCTTTTATTTTGGCGGATGTATGAAATAAATTAATATTTACTATCCATTGTCATCCAATTAAGTATTTATTAATATGTTATTTACTACTAAGAAAGGGCAGACAGGATATCGGATAGCCGCGGCTTAAACCATTACGTTACCCTAAAAAGGTAAAATATGTATTAGCGTTCATGTTACTTTTTAATTAATCCCTAAAACCTTCAATTTCGTTTCCTCTGCAAAAAAAGTTAGTCTTTTGTTTGTTTCCTTAATTGCTTGCTTAATTGGCGACGGCAACCACCTGCCACTAAAGTTCACCTTATTACATAAAAAACCCTAACAATATTTACATAAAAAATATTGTAAGGTAAATGTTGGTTAATCAAAATTTGAAATCACATGTAGGTACTAAAAGATAAATCAAGTCGTCTCCTAATGCATGGCCATTGCTCTTCCTGATTTATATGATTAGGTCGGGGAAACAGTCTTTTCGCATATGCATAAACTTAAAAATAAAATCTCTTGGGTTATTTCCAGCTATTTTTCATTTGTTTTTCTTTCTGTCAAAATGAGTGAATCTAATGAAAAAATTCGATACATTGTAAAATTTTATTATAAAAAAGGAGAAAATGCTACGCAAGCAGCGAATTTTTTTTTGTGACGTTTATGGACCTAATGCTGTGTCAATAAGAGTAGCACAAAGTTGGTTTACAATGTCGAATATGCACCTCGCTCTGGTAGCCCTCTCACGGATAAAATGGACGCCATTTTTAAAAAAGTGGAGCAAGATCGGCATATCAGTAGTTACGACATAGCTGAAGAACTGGGAATTGACCACAAAACAGTTTTGATCTATTTGAAAAAAGCTGAGTACATAAAAAAGCTCGACATTTGGGTGCCACACGAGCTCACTGAAAGAAAGCTTATGAATCGTGTACTCATTTGTGATTCTTTATTGAGACGTAATGAAACTGAACTGTTTTTGTACCTACGACAAGAACGTGCGTCAAAGGTCGGTCAGGCTTCACAGACTGTTCCAAAACCCGGGTTAACAAGCAATAAGGTGAAGCTGTGTGTATGGTGGGATTGGAAGGGCATTGTTCATTATGAGCTTTTACTGCCGGGCAGAACCATCGATTCGGGTCTCTACTGCCAACAACTTATGAGATTAAAGCAACAAGTTGAGAGAAAGTGGCCGGAATTGATCAATGGAAAGGGTGTGGTCTTTCATCACGACAACGCTAGACCACATACATCTTTAACCACGCAGCAAAAATTAAGATTAATTAATTTGGCTGGGAGGTTGATGCATCCGCCATATAGCCCTGACATTAAACTTTAGATTTCCACCTGCTTCGGTCTCTTCAGAATTCTGACAAGTAAGTAAGTAGTTCTGCCAAAACTACTTGTCGCGTTTTTTTAATATAAGAAGTTCCAAAATTTCTACAGCAACGGGATAATGTCACTACCTACAAGATGGCAAAAAGTCATCGAACAAATGGCACACATATACTGTAATTAAATGTAACTTTGAAAAATGAGTTTTCATATAAAATGCGAAGAAACTTTTTCCTCAGCGTATTATTTCAACTACTTACATAAAATATATAAATCGACAAATTAATTAATTAATTAATTTCATTAATTTAATATTTTAATTTAACATTTGATGCAAATAGTGATTAAATTACATATAACTCAAATTTTCGAATAAATATTGAAAATAATCCATACTGGTGAGTCGGCGTGTAAATAGACAACCACCAGCGGATGCGTAATTCGATAAAAAGCGAGAAGAGTAAAAGTGCTTGAGAAGGCGGTTCACCATCACGTTTATCCTATTCTCTGTAACTCAATCCCTGAGCAACAGCATGGTTTTATTAAAGGACGATCGACAAACACTAATTTAGCTGTTTTTACTAATGAAGTTCTTCGCGGAATGGACGGCGGTCATCAAGTTGACGTGATATATACGGATTTCGAAAAGGCGTTCGATCGCGTTGATCACGTGATATTACTGCGAAAGCTCCAGGAACTAGGAATCCGAGGTAATCTGCTTCGATGGTTTGAATCTTACCTTCGTAATCGAAGTCAGGCTGTTGTGGTGGGCGGTTTTTGCTCAGATTTCATTGAAATCCCATCTGGGGTACCACAGGGATCAGTCCTTGGCCCTTTGTTATATTTAGTATATGTATATGATATAGGAAGGTACTTGATTCATTCTAAGTACATCATGTATGCGGACGATACTAAGATTTATAATATAATCAAGAGTGAATCAGACTGTGAAAATCTACAGGAAGACCTGCTTCGACTTGAAGGCTACTACAAACGTAATTTAATAAATATTAATGTAAATAAATGTGCTCATATTACTTTCACTCGTAAAATTAACAAATTATCATTTACATATAAAATTAATGATTTAAAAATTAATGAAATTAAATTAGTTAAGGATTTAGGCATTTTATTAGACACTAAATTAACATTTTCCGAACATATTGCATTAATTGTTAACAAAGCATTTAAAAACTTGGGATTCATTCTACGCACGTGTCAAGCTTTCTCGGATACAGAATGTTTAAAGGTCTTGTACTATGCTTATGTCAGAGGCAACTTGGAATACTGCAGTAATATATGGAATCCCCAGTACAAGACACATGTGCAAAGTATTGAACAAGTGCAGGTTAAATTTTTAAAACACCTTAACTACAAGAAACGTCACAGGTGCGTAAGCAGTACTGAATCTAATTTGTTTCATGGCCTAATGACACTTGAAAATAGACGCTCCCTTCTGGATATGCTATTTTTATACAATGTTTGCAATGGAGTTATTGATAGCCCTGAACTGACTACTCTTTTCCTCCAGCTGCGTGCTCCTGCTGTTAGAACAAGACACACTCCTTTATTCCATGTCCCTACGTCATATACTAATTATGCCCAAAATTCTATAGTTTGCAGAATGCACAGAAGTTATAATAAGAGATATGCATCTTTAGATTTATTCAACTCTAAAAAGGCAGTATTTAGGAATGAGCTAATAAAAGTTATCAACAATGAAAATCTGAATGTCGATGTATAAATAATCGTTCCATATACCATAATAACTGTATTGTGGTATAATAACGGTATAATAATAAAACAGTATAGGTAATAATAGTATTTCTCACCTACACACCTCATACACACACACATGCACACACGCACACATGCACACACGCACACACGCACACACATACACACTATGCATTATACACATACACATACGTCTCTTCTTGATATTTTTTATTTAATGTTTTTAATTAAGATCATGTTCATATTTATTTTTAAGATAAAAAGGAAGTCCGTTATTGGCATTAAGATTTAAATCATACATATTTATGTATTTACTTGTATTTTATTAGTTGATAATAAGTGCTGTGTGACTTTGTATTCATTAAAATAAAAATAAAATAAAATAAAATAAAAAAAGAAATACCTTTGAAGGGAGCGTACGAGCCAATCCCTAAGGTATACTATGGCGACAATCTAATACGGTATGTAATGAGCCAAACCACCGACCTGCAATCAATCCAGAGCATCCTCAATGGAGAACACACGCAGGTCGTCGTCGTCACCACAGCGGCGGAGATGCACACAGTCCACTCGTGTACGATAAATAGTGTTGTAAACAAACAGTTTTGCGTTATCACATCAATCACACACAATCTGAAGAAGGATCCTCAATGCTAGCGGGCGGTAGCAGCGGCACAAAGCGTCGCTTGATTAAAATGAGTAGCTTAACGGAAGGCGTTCAAAGACATACTGGCCTTGACCTATATCCACCGAGTCCATGTCACTCACTCAACGCACGCACACCAGATGGCGTCCTGCGCAACTGGAATCAATATACAAATGCAATGGAAAGGCTCAAAAACCAGATGTCGCCATAGTCCATCAACAAAAATGTGCGGTTCTATTAAATCAATTTAATTTATTTTAAGTAGCTTCACCACATACATATAATAAAATCGTAAACGAACCGTGACTGTACATAAAATATTTTTTCAAAAAAACCATTTGTACATGTTGTACTTATGTTACCGAGGTCAAAAAAATAGATTTTAGAACTTTTGTCTGTTTATTTGTCTTGCGTTTGTGCACGCTAATCTCAGAAACGGCTTAACTGATTTGAATGCGGTTTTCACTGATGTGTTGTTAGCTTCCCGTAACATTTTGTGTTTGTTTGATTCCAATAGGTTTACAAACAAAAAGGTTAGGTTAGTAACTTACCATTAATTATTTATTATATTGACATCTGCCTGGTAATGTTTAATGCAAATAAAGTATTTGATTTGATTTGATTTGATTTAGGTGCTATATCGACTACCACGCGTACGAAGTTGCGGGCTCAGCTAGTATTACAATAAAACGCAAAGAGCGAACCTTTTATACTCAACCTTTTACTAGCTTTGTTCTTTAACGTAGGTATTTTGCTTGTATTTTAAGTACAACTCTCAATCAAAGATTACTTGAACAAACAAATAAAAGTGAATTTCACAGTTCATCAAATAAAAGTGAAGAGAGACCCAAGGTTGATATTTTCTAGCAAAATAACAATTTATTTTCTGCGTCGCATATCAACCGTGAGCCGAGACAGTCGGTGCTTCACTAGAATGAATCAGAGCGTGAGAAAAATAAGTCTTAGGTAGCTTTACGCTTACCGAATCCATGTACATAATAATAGGTATATAAGAGAATACATTGCGTACCTAATCTGAAAAGGAAACTAGACGTAGACAAAGAACACATATGACCTTTATATATTTTTATAGAGGATTGAATAGAGAGGTGGCATTACGTCACAGGTCAAGATTATATCGCCGTATTCACGCAAATACTCAAAAGAATTGGTGTATTCTTCACCCTGAATTTCTATATGTTTGGAATACACGTAGCACAAGCGGGAGATGAAAAAATAAGTCATTTGATTCTGAATTAAAGTTGTTTTGACTTGTATTACTTTTGCGCTGCGACTTAAATATTAGTAGCAAGACAGTATTCAAATAGATGTTTTAGTTCATTAGATTTAGGTTAGGGTTTTCACTTTTAATCTTTTTTTTATGTTAAGGTCGGCAGACAGGCTGACGGTCAACTTGATGGTAGGTGGCTACTGTCGCCTATACTACAAGCAACGCCAAAGCTGCCGCAAGTGCGCTGCCGACTGCACTAGGATTAAGGATGAGGGATTTGGAGTGGATAGGGTAATGGGATCTGGCATCCCTTACTCACTCACCGAAACACAACAGCACACATGCTGTTATTTCACGGTGGTCTTCTGTAAAGGGCTGTAATCATGGAAAATAATATATTTGAACAATATTTCAAAGTATTTATTTACTTACAGAGATGGTATTCTCTTTTACACTATTTTTTAATTTGGTAGATGTTTGCTATAACAGTCTATGGGGACTTTGAAACAACATCCACCAATACATTTTCACTTACAGTATAGTCGACAAGCGTGTTCACTTTTTACAGCAAAATGGATACAAAGAATTTGGTTAATGCGTTTCCAATACGATTTTGTATAAGGCCGCATGCGATCTTGGCGAGCAGATTTTTTTGAAAACTCGGCGTAGCTATTAAGCGGAGCAAAGATGCTTCGTCTCTTCCGATACTGAGGAGTACTTGCAAATATTTCATTAGAATAATGCCTACTCGGACGATTGGAAGGACACAGCGCTTTAAGGAGACAATATGATTTCCTAATGAACTTCTAGACCTAGTCCTATAGAGTTAGACACCGTAGTGTAAAACTGCCTCTTTAATCTATTAGGATTATAAATTAGTAATTACAAACGTAAAGAAATCGCAATACTGTAGATAATTGTTAAAGAAATCACACACAAACACGCACACACGTATAATTTATTATATTAATATTTTAATAATAATTTAAAGCATTATGATAGCAAACGGTTAAACCTAGGTGGTTTTTAATGCTATCATTATATTAATGTATATTTAGTTTTCTTTTTAAATTGTTAAAATTATAAATAAAAAATATAATTAAAAAATTTACTTCTTGTAATGTATTAGATATAAGTGCGTGCGTTGTCGCGCGCAGCCAGTCCGGAATAAACGGTTAGACTCTTCACACGTCTTTAATTTACCAGTGGCGACGAGAAAAAGTGCCTCAATCTTGTTTAACTTTTTTATTTTATTAATACTTAAAAATGTCTATCGGTAAAGTTAACGAGTTCGTTATCAAATGTGGAAACTGGACAAACTATATAGAAAGAATAGAAATGTACCTTTTGGTAAATAATGTGAGTGACGATTTAAAACTACCGACTTTAATATCCGTAATGGGAGATGAAGCTTACGAACTTTTATCCACCCTAGCGAGTCCTTTAAAACCGTCGCAATTAACTTATAATAGGGCAGTGGAATTGCTCACCACCCATTTGGAACCGAAACCTTCGGAATTAGCAGAAAGGTACAAATTTCGGCAGCGTCGACAGCTCAACAATGAATCCATAGCGGAATATATAACGGAGTTGAAGAAATTGGCAAAATACTGTGAATTTAATACGACACTCGATGAAAATCTTCGAGATCAATTTGTATGTGGTCTTAGAAGTGAAATAATTCGCCAAAGATTATTCGCCGAAGAGAAAATATCATACACCCGAGCTATTACATTGGCGTTATCATTGGAGGCTGCAGAACGCGACGCGAACGTGGTGGATAACGAAAGGGGGCTGGAAGAAAAAGTTCTCCAAGTATCAATCTCGGGAAAATGTCAAAGATGCGGAGACAAGAGGCACCGGGCGGATGATTGCCCGTATAAAGATTACGTGTGCAGTGGGTGTCAACAAATTGGTCACCTAAGGAGGACGTGTCCCAAAATAACTTTTATTCAGATGAGACGAGGGCAGTCTCGAAATGACGAGCAGAGAGCGATATTCGGAGGGCGCACGGCACTACGTGGGGCGAGCGCAAGCGGCCGGGGCTCGGGAAGAGGCTCGTGGAGGGGAACGCGGAACGAGCGAGGACAACGCAGAGCGGGGTTCGCGGCTTCGGTGAACTCGCTGGAACAGCAACACGACACCGTCAGCGATGAAGAGGCAGAGAGCGAACAGGAACCTATGTACCAGATGTCTTTAAGCAATTATAAACCGGTGTGTATTAACGTTAAGGTTCATAATTGTTTACTTAGAATGGAAGTGGACACCGGGTCTGCCTTATCGTGTATCAGTCGGAATGTTTACGATGAATTGTTTAGTAATTTGCCATTAAAAAAATGTTGTTTGAGTTTGAAGTTCTATGACGGTTCAAGTGTCCGACCGTTAGGCTACATCGAAACGAACGTTAGTTATAAAGGTATAACCAAAACTTTAGATCTTTACGTTGTAAATCAAGGTAGCACTAACTTATTGGGTCGGCAATGGTTAGCGGAATTAAATATCAACATACCTAAAGTAAACTCTCAAAGCAATAATAATTACATAGGCGAAGATTTATCGATCAAACAAAAAGACCAAATAATAAACGATTTTATTTCTAGACATGAATCTCTGTTCGACGGCACATTGGGTAAATATAAGGGAGGCGAGGCCGAGCTGAAGGTGCGCGCGGGAGCCGAACCTGTGTTCTGTCGCGCGCGGCCACTGCCGTACGCGCTACGCGAGCGCGTAGATAGCGAACTAGATGCCATGCTGCGCGCCGGCGTCATCGAACCGGTAGATCACTCCGACTGGGCTACTCCTCTAGTGGTGGTACGCAAGGCTGACGGCGGCCTAAGATTATGTGCGGATTACAAGGTAACCCTCAATCGAGTCCTAGCAATCGACAGATTTCCGGTTCCGAAAATGGACGACTTACTTAGTGAGCTTAGCGGCAATAGATTTTTTACAAAGTTAGATTTATCGCAAGCATATAATCAGGTAATTTTGTCTGAGAGCTCGAGACAGTTTACAGTCATCAATACACATAGGGGGTTATTTAAATATTCCCGATTAGTTTACGGATTATCATCCAGTCCGGGAATTTTTCAAAAAATTATGGTAAATTTGTTCAAAAATCTGCCTAATGTTACGGTATTCTATGACGATATTTTAATTAGAAATAAAGACTTAGATAGTCATATAAAGGCGGTCGATCAAGTTTTAGAAATCTTGGGAAGCAGCGGGTTGAAGATTAAAAGGGGTAAGTGTGATTTTTTGACAAAAGAAGTAAAATATTTGGGCTTCATAATTAATGAAAAAGGAATTCGAGTAGATCCCGAAAGGGTGCAAGCGATCAGTACTATGGTTCATCCGCAAAATGTTAGTGAATTAAAATCATTCTTAGGAATGATAAACTTTTATGGGAAATTTATTAAAAATTTGAGTTCATATTTATCACCACTCTATGATCTTTTAAAGAAGGGAAAACATTGGAATTGGGGTCAGGAACAGAATACCGCTTTTGTTAAGGTAAAAAATTTTTTGTGCAATACTCTTACACTTGCCCACTTCGATATGTGGCAGGAAACGGTATTAACGGTAGACGCCAGCGCACGGGGCGTAGGCGCGGTGCTGGCGCAGCGCGTCCCGAACTCGTCCACGGGTGAGCGCGTCGTCGCTTATGCCTCGCGTTCACTCAGCACCCATGAGTTACATTATAGTCAGATTCACAAAGAAGCTTTAGCAATTGTTTTTGCAGTAGAGAAATTTCATCAATACTTATATGGAAGGAAGTTTATTTTACGCTCCGACCACAAGCCTCTCATTAGCATTTTCGGATCCAACAAGGGAATTCCGAGCGCCGCAGCTAGTCGCCTTCAACGTTGGGCAATTAAATTATCAGCATATGATTTTACGATCGAGTATATTAAAACTGATAAAAATACGGCCGATGCACTTTCACGTTTGATTGAGTTCCAAAAGAATGATGTAATATCGGAAGAGGAGGATTTACCTGAACAAACGTATTTACACTTCTCGACAGACGCGTTGTTATTAGATTACCATTTATTAAAGAAAGAAACTCGTTCCGACCCAATATTAAGTCGCGTTTTAAGCTATATAGTGGACGGTTGGCCTCCAGATGTGGAGTTAAAAGAACTTAAACCATATTTCAATAGGAAAAATGAATTGTATAGTGAATTAGGATGTATAATGTGGGGTCATCGTGTAGTTATACCGTCGTCGTGTAGGACAAAAGTAATTTTAGAACTACACGACCCACACATGGGAATAGTTAAAACAAAGTCCCTTGCTCGCAGTTACGTGTGGTGGCCGGGAATCGACGAGAGCCTGGAATCGGAGTGCCGAGCTTGTGCAGTGTGCGCCGCGGTGGCCGACGCGCCGTCAGGTCACACCCCGTGCTCGTGGCCGTGGCCATCTCGACCCTGGTCCAGACTACACTTGGATTTTTTAGGGCCAATGAGTGGTTTAACATATTTAATCATCGTTGATTCCTGTTCGAAATGGGTAGAAGCAATTAAGGTAAAAAGAACCACAGCCCAGACGATTATAGCGATACTTAGGGACTTATGGGCCAAATTTGGTCTTCCGAAACAAACAGTTAGCGATAATGGGCCACCGTTCACGAGTACAGAATTTCAAAAATTTTTAAGCCATAACAACATAGAACATATTTTTACAGCTCCATATCACCCGGCTTCTAATGGCGCAGCCGAAAATGCAGTAAAAATGTGTAAACGCGTTATCAAAAAGGCATTAAAACAAAATCTTGATGTGGATACTGCTTTATGTAGATTTTTGCTAGCATACAGAAACACAGAACACACCACTACCGGTGATAGCCCGGCCAAAATTTTACAGGGGCGCAGTCTACGTATGAGGTTAGATAATTTAAAACCAGATAGGGAAACTGATGTAAGAGCACGCCAGGAGCGTATCGAACTGGCGGCGGGCGGGGCGCGCCGTCGGTTTGAGACGGGGTCTAAGGTTTGGTATCGTGAGTATAGGGGGCCAGAGAAATGGGTGGCCGGTACGATCGTGGAACAGTTAGGAAGTACAGACTACCGTGTAAAGTCCGTTATCGGAACCGAAAGTCACAGACATGTCGATCAATTAAGGCGGAGGGATGTGAGTAATAATGACAAGTGCGTTCCTACTTCTCCAAACATAAAAACGAGGTTTGACCAACTACCTAAATTGCTTGCCAGTCAACAGTCCCGGAAGTCTTTAGCGTGTTCAATAACTGGACAAGAAACTTCAGCACAAACAGCCGGCATTTCGGGTGAAAAAGGTTCACCCATGCGTATTACGGAGCCAATAGAGGCACAGGTCGCAGTTGCTCCCTTTCCGTGTACTACGGGGTCTCCATGCAAACCCAATGTGTCGACCGATTCAGAGTCAGGGGTTAAGGTACAACCTTTTAGGAATAGGAAACCACCAGTGCGCTTTGGTTTTGAATAATTAAATAGTTTATAGTCTTATTTTTGTATACATACGCACTATTTTTGTAATTACTATGTTAAGTACAAAATGGTTAATGTTATATTTTATTTTTTTTAAGTTAAGTCAATGATTAAGTAAGCTTATTGTAACTATTTCGCCTTCATAGGTAATCTAGGAAATAAGGGTGGAGGTGTAATGTATTAGATATAAGTGCGTGCGTTGTCGCGCGCAGCCAGTCCGGAATAAACGGTTAGACTCTTCACACGTCTTTAATTTACCACTTCTTTGAAATAAGCCTTTAATATAGGTTTATTTAATGCTTATTTTTTAAAAGTTTTGTGTAGAAATTGAAAATAATGCCACTTAACCATTACAAGGTTCAGAATCTAATCTCACGATACTGCGTTTGTTAGTTGACAGCGCTTTTAAGTCATTTAACAGACTGTTAGAGTTGGCGAGTGTCCCACCACGTTCTACAGAATGTTAACTGTAACTTGTATTTCTTACTCACATAGCAGCACATTTTATTACACTTAACACAATTTTTCCTTCCTTTTAATCTAATATAACTCGCATAATATCTTACCTAACTTTGTAGCCTAAAAATCATTTACGTGTACATTCAGCCAAACCATATGAACGCGCCACTTGGCATAGCGCGGAGATATCGTTCTTGTCCGCTAGGTGGCGCTTATTAAGATTTTTATTTTATAAATTTTCATTTTTCGTGTGGCGGTATCTTGATATGATCGAGAATTCGCGTCAGTACCATAGACTATTACAGTACCGCGCGACAGTTTTTTGTGATAGAAGCAGACAGTTGAATTTAGTATTTAAAAAGGTGAAAAATTAAAAGTCACTGCGTCCCAGTGACTTTCCGCATATAAAATAAATCACAAACTGAGTTGCTGCAGTTTTTACACTTCGCAATTATAAAAATTAGCTAGGTACACCACATTAATACATACAAACATAACACTGTACAAAATCGTCGTAGCAGCCGCTGACGTAAGGGTAAGTTGTGTGTTTGATACGCATTCGCATTATCGCAAACCCGTCTGGAGTCGCCTACCAGCGGCTCCACCATACATTCAATATCACCGCAAATCCATCATCTGCCTGACTTATGGTTGAAATCAGGGAATGAGAGAGAGTTTACAATGGCAGCACATTCGTCAGAAATCGAAAAACAAAACACATCATATTCATTTGAATGAGAAACGTTTACAACCTAATTATGCATATTAATTTCATATAATTGATTATCTGCTATATTTACAAGACCATGTTTTTTTAAATGTAAAGGTCATCAGGGAAGCTGACAGTCCACTTACTGATAGGTGACTATCGTCGCGTCGCACAAGTGCATCAGGTGTGATTCCGACCATAGTAGATTTAACGATAAGGGATTAAGAAGGAATAGGAAAACGAGCTCTGGTATCTTCACTCACCGAAACACAACAGCACATACGCTGTTATTTCACGGTGGTCTTCTAAAAGGGGTTGGCCCTGTCGCGAATCGAACTCGAAACTCTCGAGACAAAGTATGGGCTCGTCATTGTCATTAAGTTGGTCCATTGGTCATGTGAAAATAGTTGTCGTGCAAAATGGGTATTTTTTTAATTCCCCACGGACCAACTAGACTAGTTGACAGGCGAGATGGTCAGTGGGTCATGAACGAATATTACAATTACTATGGTAATTACAAAAGATCTTGTAGTTACAAGATCGAATATTATGAATTTATGAATTACTCGTACACATAGTTTATATTAATACATAAATAAGGTTGATCTCACTATTTTAACCATAATACAAAAGCCATAGGACATTAAGACAAAAATTATAAAATAATTATATATTTCAAACAATATTTACTTTAATTTTTTTTAAATTAAATCTGTTAATTAGAGAATTCCGATTAATTAAACATTTCTTTGAATATCTGGTCCCTGGCAGAATATCAGTTGAGCCAGGATTCCTTTTCCTCTTCTTACTTGTTTATATAGGTATTTGTTTGTTTGTAATTATTTTTTTATTTATTTTATTTATTTATTTATTTCTACGCTTACAACTATTTTTACAGGACTAAGCCTAAAGACAATAGTGTAACTATTAGTACAACTTACTTTATTTCTTACAACTGTAGCATATTATGAACAATGCTGACTTTGTGAAGTCATTCAGAGTTTTTGTTCATATATTGTTTGTATTAGAGGAATGAAAGAGGCTTTCTTTCTTTCTTTCTTTCTATTAGGTTTAGTTTTTCACATTTAAATATAAAATCACAAACAAAGACAAAACCCTTTATAAGTCACAATAGGAAGTGGTTCAAAGACTTAGTGACAACTGAATATCTTTAATATTACACCTGAAATATATATCTAAATCTATCTATCTTCTATATATAAAAATGAATCCCCATTTCCCTTGGTCACGGCATCACGCGTGAACGGGTAGACCGATTTTAATTCGGTTTTCACTAATGGAAAGAGTGATAAACGGGGAATGTTCTTATATATAAAAATTGCACCCTGGGCGAAGCCGGGGGCGGGTCGCTAGTATATTATAAAATAAAGACACTGTCCCGCTTTTGTCTGTTTCTAAGTCAATCGACGGATTTTGATACCATTTTAACTAATGTAAAGAGCAATCAATTAGGAAGGTTTGTGTATATGACTACAGAAAAAAATATTGTATTCGTGATATGCCGGAGTCGACAGTTAAATGTAAACAACGGTTTTAACGTCAAAAAGGCGGCAAGCTGGCTAAATGTGGCTGCCGTCATCATCACCTCAGTTGTCGTGATCTTGCGGATGACGATGTACAGAATATACACGGAGGATTTTTGTGTTCGCCCCTCCTGATACGCATACCACCCCTGCGATGCTTCTCCACTTATGTCTGTTGGTAGCGTCACGAGTAGGTGCACTGTACCGCAGTAGCTCGAGTTGTGGATCTTCTTAAGTCTGTTCGACGAGTAGACGACCTACCACCTGGGCGTCTGCCCTCCAACTGACCCTAAATCACAAGCCATTCCATTAAATTTTCCTTCCTAGAGCTGTGGCCAAAGATTCTTAACGTTCGCAATGGCACAAACTACGAAAACTTGTCCTTAGTTTTAAGCTCCTCTAAAATTGGTTTATTGGTGCGGAACGCTGTCCATGCTGGGATATTTAGGAGGAGTCTACAACACGACATCTCCAGTGCGTCAGTCAATTTTGCGACGACCAGGTTTCAGTCGCACAAAGAAAGATCGAAAAAACACAGGATTTCATAAGATAACGCTAGTGCCTAGATAAGCCTACGCTGCCTGCGTTTCTTCCTTGAAGGGCCTCAGTGTTGTTGTGGACTGGACACACTGTTTTAGGTTCCCGTCTCCGCGATATAAGTATCACTCATCAAGTGGGTGACAAAACATTGTATCTTACGCTATACTTATTGCGATAGTGAATGAATTAATGTAATATTATATTATGAGATATAATATTACATTATGTTATACATATATATATATTATTAGATAATGCTTATCTTTTGAACTCTGCTGTGTGACCATATTTATCAGACCGTGTCGTATTTGCTCATAAAGTTGTAGTGGGTCGATGTTCTAAGGAGACTAGGCATACATAGTCGTAAACAAATTTTAGAAAACAATTACAATTTTCATTCTCATTATTATGTAATGAGAATGGTAATATTTATTTGTTTAATACAAAGTTTATTACAATGAAAACACAAAACTATTTAAATTTTAACAAAATAATATTATTTTAATACCACATAACATATTCCTATGTATCATTAATTTATCAAATTTAAAAACATTTTTAAATATTTATACATGAATAATTCAAATTTATTCATGTAAAATGTAACTTTTTTACTTTTGTTCTTATTACATGTCAGCGTGAAATATTTAAAGTGTAATAGTATATTTCATTACAAGTGCGGAAAGGCTGTCATTGCAAAGAATTCCGACAAATGTCTACCCGAGCCGAGGCGCAGCCGAAGGCGAGGGTTGACAGTCGGAACAAGTTGCAATGACGGTTCCGCACGTGTACTGAACGACTACTTAATATCTTTCCGCACTTGTAATGAAATATACTATTACAGGTAATCCTTTAATTATAGTAAATAATTTCCCTATCCCTTCCTAAACCTTTATCCTTAATCTTAGTTTGGTCGGCGGCGAGCCTGCAACAATTATGGCATTGTTTGTGTTATAGGCGATGGTAGCCACCTACCATCAAGTGGACCGTCAGCCCGTCTGACGACCTTAACGTAAAAAATAAATAAATAAAACATTGATTTTTTTTAACTGTGAAGTTTATTGCATGTATTTATAGGTTATAAACAATCCTCATTTAGGAGTGAAACCCCTTCACGCTATTACACTGGAATTTAATTTAAAGATGAAATATTTTTAAAAATGTACAGTGTTTATTTTAAATTTTAATAATAGAAAAAGTGGTTCACTTTAACCTGGCTCCTCTGCTGATTTCGTATTCCAAAGTACTTTGATGTAACCTCTGTGTTTATTTGCACAGATAACCTTTATGCAAAACCCTCTATAAATATTTGTAAATGTAGGTATATTGAGGGAGAACCATTCGCAACGTCGGAGTTGACGATGGACACGCAAGTCAGTAAAGTTTCTCCTTATAAATTCAAGCTTGTTAAACACAATGTAGTCAAGTTCGCTTACATGCATTTGGCTGCACTGTATGGATTTTACTTGTGCTTCACTTCAGCGAAATGGGCTACGATAATATGGGCACTGTTTTTATTGGAAGCGGCCAAAATTGGAATTACCGCCGGAGCGCACAGACTCTGGTGTCACAAAGCGTACAAAGCTAATTTACCTCTACAGATAATTCTTCTCATATTCAACAGTATCGCTTTCATGAACACGGCTACGTATTGGGTCAGAGATCACAGACTCCATCACAAATATACGGACACCGATGCCGATCCTCACAATTCAAATCGCGGCCTGTTCTTCTCGCAAATAGGTTGGTTATTTGTTAGAAAACATCCGGAAGTGTTGGAGAAAGGGAAAACTATTTACATGGAGGACATTTATAATGATCCGTTGCTGAGGTTTCAAAGGAAATATGCGATCATTGTTATTGGTCTGTGGGCATACGTGATCCCGACAGCGGTGCCCATGTATTTCTGGGACGAATCATTGAGCAATTCTTGGCACATAGCAACAATGCTACGTCACGTTCTAACAATTAATCTCATTTTCTTGGTGAACAGCATCGGCCACCGATGGGGATATCGCCCCTTCGACAAGAGTATTAAAGCTGTTGAAAACCTTCCCGTTTCTCTATTGACGACTGGCGAATGTTTCCATAACTACCACCACGTATTTCCGTACGACTACAAAGCGTCCGAACTTGGCAATTCGAAATTTAACGCAGCGACTCTCTTCATCAACTTCTTTGCGAAGCTCGGATGGGCTTATGACCTCAAAGTTATTCCTGACAATGTAATACTTGCTAGGTCGCAGCGAACAGGTGACGGAAGAAATCTGTGGGGATGGGGTGACAAGGATCAGACTGAAGAAGAAATTAAAGACATTGCATACATTTATTGTAAGAGTTCATAAAATTGCGAATATGTGTTCGTGGATAGAAGCAGTCCACAATAAGGTATCAGTCATTATTAACGGTTGAATATGTTCATAATAATTATTAACCTAACACAAAATTTATTTTCAAATGTAGATCTCTTTCTGAATCCTATTTTTTTGTTTTTGTTTTTAATTATTTAAATCAAGCAATGAACACATCTCTTCGTCTCTTTCAAAGCGCATAATGTGAAAGTAAAGAAAATATTTTTATTGAAACTAAGACAAATTGAGTTTCAGTAACTTTGTTACCCATTCGGCAATAGTGTAATATCTACTCCTTTTGTTTTCGATCTAAGGAACGTACTTAGTCAATAATTTGTATGCATGGCGGTGTGTATGCGTTAAGTTTGAACATACATTTACGATGTTTACGCATGTATCAAGGACACGCAAGCACAGTAAATCGTTAATCAATAGTTTTAAGCATTATAAATGAAGACAAAAATACAAATATTGTACAAAAAATAGCCTTTAATTATTATTGTACTAGTTTTTAGTATATGATACATAGGTATTGTAATTCTGATTTTTTTTTTGTTTTATTTCGCTATATATTCTGATATTGAATTATTATAAAAACTAACCGTACTGAATAATTAAGTTATCTCTGTAAAGTAGTGGTAGACAATGCGTTTAACGTTCATTTGGGCAGCCCCTCTGGCGGCAGTAACCACCAGTGCACTGTTGTGTTTCAGCGAGTGAGTAAGGGATGCCAGATCCTAATTCCTTATTCGTTATCCTAGTGAGGTCGCAGCGTCAGGATAGGCAGTAGTCCCGTTCCCGTCGACTGTTGGCGCCTGGATTGGTCCCCGGCAGGCTATCTAACAATAAAATTGGTAACCAATGCAGAAAACACGTTATATATATCGGCATCTTGAAATACATCCGGTTGGTCTTCGCACGAGGTGATCCAGAATCGACCACAGGATCATGTCACTCGCTGGACTTGCGCCTGTTGCACGATGCCAACCGGATACCAAGTTTTGTCAAGTCTCTTTTGGGATGAAGTGAGACTTTCCCCTGAAAGGATTTTGTCGACTGCCCTCTCGCATATTGTTTATAGGCGATACTAGCGTTGACGTTAATTATAATTACACTATACTTTATGTTGGCCAGAGCCAGCGGGTGGAATGGTATTAAAGCCTCCAAAAATTAAACTCCGCTGAACCTCAGTGTGTTCGTGTCTCCGACGACGAAGACATATGTATATTATAGAAAGACGTTGACATTAAAGATGTCATGTCCTTCACGGACCATAGACTATTGCCGCCGAGATGGGGTGGTCTGTGTTTGCGACACAGAACGTATTTTGATATTCCCCATTTGCACATAGGGGCGCATCGGTATAGTAAGTAGATGTAATAATTGGTATATTTTAATAAACACCTAATCCAAAATGAAACTTAAAACTTAAAATTGATGTATAATTATTTTTGCATAAACCAAATAATGTGGCTTAATTAAAAGGCCTTTTTACTTTCTTCGCTCTCTAAAGACCTTAATGAGATTTAAAGGCTGTAGAAAAATAAAAGGCATTCTAAAAGGCGTCACGGGAAAACGTTGTCATTATAGGATGTTTACTGAAATAATTTTATTCAAAGCCCATTTATCATCTCTTTTAATAGTGAAATGGCGAGTAAATTATTACAATATCAGACACCAATGAAAAAAATTAATTATATTAAAACGTATAAACATAGTTTCAAGTGAAACATTTGTTCTAAAAGTTAAGCTTATTAATGAAATCGTCTGTCCCGACTGAATACCAACGTTAGCGACATATTGGTATGGCTTAAAATATTCACTAATGATTTTTTTTTAATAACCATTATAAAGTATTTTAATAATTATTAATTATTAGTGGCAGTGGGATTAATTATTAGTGGCAGTGGGACCTAAATCAACAAAATGTTTATTTTTCTCGAATAAAGAGAATAAATATCTTTTTTTGTTCAAAGTAACTGCTCGAGGAAATTACTAGTTAAATTCCTTCTACAGGTTAAGTTATTACCTTGCGATATTCGCCGGCACACGCCCGCAAACTATTGCCACCATTAAACTTTTCAACCATTCAAGAGGATAGGTTACACGTAGATAGCAAGTTTGTTCTTAGAACGTGTCCTGAATCAGGACTTTACGTTAAAAGTTTTTCGTATAACGTGTCGGACAGTATTCAGTTCTTAGTCAAGTTGGGAGTGATGATAATAATTTTTTGTTCGGACTTCTTTACGGAAGCTTTTTGAGCTTATTAAAGTTACAATTCAAAATTCAATTTCTTCACTGTTATCAATAACGAATCACAATTAACATTATGAATGATTTATAAATAAATAAATACTTATAAATGTTCTTGATATTCTTTATGATATAAACGTTCATCTCGGGACATAAGGAGCTATTGTTAAGTTCCTGATGATGAATGGAAGTTTCATACTCTTTCACCCAAAAGCTGCTGAACGAATTTTGAAAATAAGCTCTTAGATTCTAGAAGGACGTCTCAGCATATGGACCACGAGCCAGTTACAAATTTCGTCAATCCAAGTGATAATTCGTAAAATGCTTGTGAGAGTTGTATCATGTAATCTTGTGAACGTCAGCTGCGGCGCCACCTAGGACCGAGCGCTCCCATGCACGTAGAAAAAAAATACTTTAAGTAATTTCCTCCCGATTGAAATATTTATCAAATTATAGTTAAGTTGATATCTTGAAGGAAAAAAAAGTCAGCTGACCATACATGTTTGTTCTGCCCATTAGAAGATGTGGTTATCTACGTATTGATTATGTTTACTTCCAACATAATCAATACATGCAATAAAATCGTAAACGAGCCCTTTATTATACGGAAGTTATAAAAAATAGTTTTTACAATTTCTGTCTGTCTGTTTGTTTGTACACGTTAATTTCAGAAACGGCTAACTAATGTATTAGTTAGCTAACTAATGTAACTCGGTTTACAAACTAATAAATTAAGTTGACTGAAACAATACGTCCTATTTTAGAACCACGTGTACGAAGTCGCCGGCACAGCTAGTATATTCAGAGTTGGTCTATCGACTAGAAGGAAGGCGAAACGAAAAAGTAGCGAGGGTCGAACTGTGAATGACAGTACTCGAAATTGCTAGTTTCGATGATGGCGCTAGAATTTTGAGCTATTGAAAATCGTATAAATTCCGCTTGCATAGTGACAGTTCAACCGTTTCAACTATCTGAGTTATACTGAAATTATTATGTGCAAACAGTTGGTTATGATATTCTCAGAAGATTTCGAAAATTCTATTATAGTTAATAACATAAAATATTATGTTTAATGATACCCTTTAGAAGAGTACATATATACAAATGCAAAACGAAAAGTTCTCTTTAATTTTTGTCCAAATATTGAAAAACCCTTTGTACGGATTTTTCGCAATTTATTCCAATTTCGTGCAACTTTTAAAATTCTCTGTTCAGAATTTTCCACGTTCTCAGTAAAGTGTAGAGAAACGTTCTGTCCGACTTCTATTGTTCCTATTCTAATTGCATTTCAAACACCAATTGCATATGGAAAAACTTTCTGAATTTGTGATTTTCTAAATAGAATTTCAATTGTACAATGTTCTTTTTAATATCTTTTTAATTCTTTTTTAATATCGATTATACAATAAAGTCCCCATCGGCCTTCGTCTGATTCTCCGCTAACTAATGGCTCAGCAAAATACCAACTTGCTGCACTCGACTCGGTGGATCGCAGAGCTAGGAGGCTCATTGGCGATGATACACTAATAAGAACTAAGCTGAAGAGCCTGGCACATAGACGCAAAGTTGCCTGTCTGTGTGTATTCTATAAGATGTACTTCGGAGAGTGTGCTCGAGAGCTGCATGAGATCATACCGCCTTCCCCTTTCTTCTATCGGACATGCAGACGTACGGCTGGTTACCATCCTCACCTTGTCGATATCCCTCTAATTCGGACCAAACGCTTTAAAACATCTTTTGTGATGCGCACTGCTAAGGATTGGAACTCCCTGCCGGCGTCTGTATTTCCGAGCTCATATAACCCAAATCTTTTCAAGGTTCGAGTGAATAGGTATCTTCTGGGTGAGCTCGCTCCATCTTCGGCCTCATCCTTCCTACATGGATAGATGCTGGTCAAGAGCAAACCCATCTATAATAAAAAAAAAAAAAACTTCTATCGTTTTTGAAACTGTAAATTACAGAAGGGTTATTTATGGTTACTAAAACGGTTAAAAAGTTAATATTTGAAATCACAGGACTTGTGACTTCAATTATTAGGTTTCAGATTTTTTTTTTTAAATTTTTCTGATAACTGTCACGAGTTGGCTTATCAATCGTATCCGGCTTGACGATGATTTCTAAGTTAAAATATAATAAATTTTATTATTACCCAGTTATCTGCAGCCGGCTATAGCCAGTTCCGTTAATTCAAATATCGAAGTTTTATAATTTTTATTTTATTTTATTTTATTTTATTGAGACACCAACAGCACATCAAAACTCACTAGTCACATTCATAAATTATGTAGACACGTTTACATTTGTGTACCAATTACTGGTATCTACAGCTATATTACGTCATGTTGTCCCTGTTAAAAATTTGGAAAAAAAATGTCATAATTAATAATAGTTATGTTATTTCTACTTAGAACACATATGTATACATATAAGAAGCAAAATTCGTTCCAAAATCGATTCAGTGAAATAATAAAATTATATAAGTCAAGCAATTTAATCCCCCATCACTTGAGTAAAATGTCATCGATAACGCAATCAGTCAATACTTTTGAATTTTGAAAGTTTTCTTTTAAAACAATTCAAACTGTCATGAAATATATCCAATTCCATGTCAGTCTGGAGAGAGTGGAAATTGGAAATCATACGGTTGACCGGGGAGAACCTGCCCAAGTTTGTACGCACCATGTCACATGAAAATACCTTCGTGATAGGACATCTAGGCACAGCACGGGGCACAGCCACAGATAAGAGACCTAAGACGTCAGGAGACGAGATAATTCCATTGGCTATTTTATGCAAGGTCACTGCATCCGCAATCTCGCGACGTTTCTCTAAGGACTGAAGTTTAAAATGTAGTAATCTTGATTCGTAATTCAGAGATGGGGAACATTGATTATCTCTATGAGCCAAGTACCTTGTAAAACTGCGTTGAATACGCTCCAACCTCGCTATATGTGACCGATACGTAGGATTCCAGATTGGAGAAGCGTATTCTAAAACACTCCTAACCAATGTTTTATATAGATATATCACCGTGTTCACGTTCATAAATTCTCGGCTGTTTCGTTTGATGAAGCCCGATAGTTGTGAAGCTTTTTTAGCTACAGTGTCTATATGTGGGATGAATGTAAGCTTGGCATCCAAAATTACCCCTAGGTCGCGCACCGTATGGACTTCTTTAAGGGGAGTGTTACTGATGTAATACATTGATGGAATTTTATTTATTTTTCTAGTAAACTTGATATGACTACATTTATCAGCATTGAGTTCCATCCCATTCCTTGCACACCAAAGGAGAACTGAATCCAAATCTTCTTGGATTAGTTTGGAGTCATCGTGAGTCTTTACAGCCCTAAAAAATTTGCAGTCGTCAGCGAACAATGCACAGCGGGTATGGCGCAGACAATCTGTAAGGTCGTTCACAAATACCAGAAAGAGCACCGGGCCCAAATGGGAGCCTTGCGGCACACCGGACGTAGCAATATATGATTCCGAAGCAAAGCCATACGCTGTAACCCTTTGTGTCCTGTTTTGTAGGTATGACCGGAACCATACCAGAAGACTATCGTGCACACCGCAATTTTGAAGTTTCTGAATAAGACAATTATGATTTACCTTATCAAAGGCGCTGGAGAAGTCGGTATAGATTGAGTCCACCTGACCCCCCTGGTCAACATATTTTGTTATATAAGAAGTGTAGCCTATAAGATTCGACGTGGTGGATCTTCCATTACAAAAACCATGCTGCCCGGTTGCAATAAAAGTTCCACAGTAAGAAATAAACACCGGATACACAACACGCTCAAAAACCTTTGAGAACACGTTTAATATTGAAATTGGTCGGTAGTTTTGGACATTGCTTTTATCACCTTTTTTATAAATTGGTATTATGTTGGCGACTTTCCACGAGTCTGGGAAAACTGAAGACTGCAACGACCTGTTGAAAATGATAGATAGGGGCAAAGCAAGTGACTTACCAGTCATTTTCACAAAATACGGTGCTATACCATCCGGCCCAGGACCCTTGTGCGCATCTAATGAACGCAAAATTTTGTATATAATTCTTTCATCCGCTTCAATTGAGCCGAGAGAAAGCTGCGGAAAGAAATCCACGCTAGCTATTGTCCCATCAGAAGGAACACTTTCATAAACAGATGAAAATCTTTCGGCAAACAAATTGCAAATATCATCGCCAGAGGAGGCAGTTTTGTCTTCTAATTTCATAACACTAGGCAAGTCCGTGGAGTCCTTACGCTGTTGATTTATGTATGACCAGAACTTGCGCGGATTCCCCGGCAATTCGGATTCAACGGATGCTATGTAGTTTGCATGACATGATCTTATAAGAGCACTTACACGTTTCTTCGCTAGTTTTAATTCATAGATATCTCTAGGATTAGCATACAGTTTCACTTTCTTTCTTAGCTTTTCCTTTTCTGACATTAACTTCAGTAGAGTTGAAGAAAACCAGACAGGTACCTTGCGTTTTTTGTTAGTTCTTCGGTGGAAAGGCACGTAATTTTTAATTAATTTATTAATAATTTTGTAAAATTCGGCAACCATGTCGTTGACATTACAAAACCCTATTTAACCCTATAAAACCCTATTTAAATCATATTGTGATTTAAATAATAAATATTTAAATCACAATATGTTTTACTTATTATGTTTTTTCATGATAAGTAGCTGTATCTTAATTCCAGTCGAAGGTAAGATGGATAGGTAACGCCGTTCAAAAACAACAGCACATCTTGTATGAGACCAACAATATTGTATAGTATTGGCTTTTCCAAAGCAAATTGGTAGAGCGCTTTGTTCAAAATGTCATTTTTAAACGATTCGTTGAGATTGTATTAACTCATCACACGGAAATATTCGTGACGAACATCCATTCTGCAATTGTATTTCAATTTAGCTCGTAAATAATACGAAGGAAAAATCGGAATAGGAATGGTCATATTTTTAAATATGAATTTGTTAAATATATTGTTGCTGTTCCCAACTTTGTTGTGTTCAGTTGTAATGTAATAAAAATGTTTGAGAAAAGAGAAGAAAGAAGCTAGATTGGCTCTCCAGGACGGGTTATAAGGGTTCGAGAAAGATAAGAAACTATGTTATTTTTCATAATTACAATTTTTTCATATTCACTGAGAATTTTGAGGGTTTTTCTTTCTTTAGAAGGTCGGTATCCATTTTCTGGTAGATCAACTTGCCATAGTTCTCTTATATGAATCGCTGGGTTTCCCGAAATTGTATTGTGTACTAACTTTAGCTTGTCTACAACCTCTTTTTCACCATGGCTCCTACGAACCCTTTCCGCTTCCTTATTTTTTCTTTTGTAACAGCTCGCAATGCAGACACGAAGTTGCTCACTTCCTTTTTAAAAGTGTCCTCGTTCAAGTCCATTATTGGGTGATAACTATTACTTTCAGTTAGGTCCAGGCTCTTTCTCTTCTTTAAAATTACCATTTTATTTTTTAATGTTTCGACATGTTGCCATTTTTAATTTTTTGAAGATTTATCCTGTTTTATCTGTAGACAGGAAATAAAAGTCTATCCGACCATATTAGTCAAATAAGCCAACTCATAAAGTAAGAAGAAGTTATCATCATCAACACCAGCCGTATGCTAGGTCCGATCAGAAGCAGCCTGGATCCACCGTCGACCTGCGGCTCTTATCAGGTCGTTTGTCCACCTTGTGGGTGGACGTCCTACGCTGCGCTTGATGGTCCGTGGCCTCCACTCGAGAACCTTCAAGCCCCAGCGGCCATCGGCTCTCCCTACCATGTGTCCTACTCACTGCCGCTTCAAAAAATCTCCTTATTCCTGATTCGATCTCGCAGTGTAATCCCGAGCATAGCCTTCTCCATAGTCGTTCCAAGAAGAAGTATTATTTACATATTACAAATATATAATCAAATATGTGTCAATGTGAGTGCCCAATGTTCAAATGTTATAAAACATTAAAAATTATCCTTAAAAATAATATAATTACTAATTTGTAAATGGTAGTTACAACACAAACAGATATAAAAATAGATCGTTCTAAAGCCAAATTCGGCAAGGTGCACGTTCGCAAAATATTCGAGCTTCAAGCCATAGTACACCTATCCCTTTCAAGGGGGTCGAGTCTGCCAAGAATGCCATAGGGTCAACATCGGAAGAGAAATTGTACATCTGCGATGATTGCAGGCCTAAAGTGCCAAAACGGGACATCTTTAAACATTGGGAGATTCATTTAAGATTCAAGGGACAAGCCTTATCTACAAGCTACATCCAAAAGGAATACTAAATAGATGCACCAATATGTACACAAGTATGTTAAGATATAATACACAGTATCGCTCAAATATAGAACCCACATGAGTGTATCCTTTGTAATTGAAATATCATAACAAAAGAAAGTGAAATTTGATATAATGATTTTCATCTTTTTTATATTAACATCGTCACACAGGCTCAACGGTCTACTTGATGGTTAGTGGCTACCGTCGCCTATAACACAGGCAATGCCACAGGTGCTGTAAGTTGCCGACCATAGCAGAATTAAGGATTAGGGATTAGGAAGGGATAGAGAAATGGGCTCTGGCATCTCTTACTCACTCACCGAAACTCAACAGCACATGTGCTGTTATTTCACGCTGGTCTTCTGTAAGGGCGTGGTTACTGCCGTCAGTCTGGTTGCACAAATAACTGCGATACGTAGAATTCCCTGACACCACTGGCAAATCAATAGTTAAATCTCTGAACTACGGTGCCGGTGATATTAGACGAATCTTGACTTAATATTTCGGCTGCACGATAAACATCACAGTCTAAAAATACAGATTCTTTAATAACAGTAGTGAATTAAATAAATTTATCTCCATTAAAATGATTGTCTACAAAAAAGATCAAATTGAAAGAAGAAAAAAGCAAACGGTATGCGAGTTTATTAACGTAATAAGACTTGTTTAGTGATAAGTGATAAGGATGTATTGCTACAATAGATAGCAGATATTTTTATAGACAAAGTAGTTTACTGCATGTTTAATTTCAGTGTAATTGTAGAATTCGTTATTAGTTCAAATATCCGAATCTTCTGTGAATTTCTGCTTTAAATATTTTCGAAATATATTTTGTAATATATATCTTATAATAAATTTATTAATAATAATAAAAAACTAAATTATTAATAGCTGTGAGAAACGTTATCGATAAAATTGAATTGAATAATGTCACTTCCCTAGTCATGAGATGCTGACAGCTGTCATCCGCACTATGCTATGCTGCGATTTGACTTATAATATTCCAATTGATCCCTTGAATGGTAACAGAAATTTGAGGTCATATTCCTTCCTTTTCTTATGCTGTGATATTGTAAGGACCCTGAAGGTTTAAGCAGTGGCATTTCCCAGTCATTAACTGGAAAACACTTCCTTACAGATGAAGATGATCAATGTGAGTGATTGAGGGAATCTCTTTCCCTGTATACAGATTTAGTCATCAATATATTGCACGTGTCTCTATTAGAGTATTATTAAAAATCAAACACAACTAAATTTAGTTTTTGGCACATTCCCGAAAATACAGAAAATTGTGAACTTAAAATCGCCCGACTAAGCCCTTAACAAGAAAGGAAGCAGACATAATTTCGTAAACACTTTTGTGATGTCGGTCTTTTTAAAATATGGAAATTTCACCACCCGAGAACTGAATTCAAAATCTCATATTCATGAATATCTTTTACGCGGGAATTTTAAGGTACTTTACAACACACTCATAAGAGGGATAAACAAGGCAATAAAGAATCTTAACCGTTGAAATAAACTTCCGGTTTAAAAAATTAGTAAAATTCTCTAAGTAAATAGCTTTAAAATTGCTTAGTTTTTTTTTTAAACAGCCCATTGATCGAGTGAATAAGCCTTAGCGCCTTATTAAAGGGCCCACCCTTGATTTCTCGCAGGGCCAACTTTGCAAATGCAATTTTCTGTTTGGTTCTGCTTTGGGTGTGAAAAGTAGTGGCATGGGACACTTTGTTTCGTAGTCATAAATTGGGCAGCCCGCCTGGTGGCAGTAACCATCTTCTTACAGAAGACATAAGGATGCCAGAGCCCACTTGCTTTCTGATCCCTGTCCATATAATAAAGTCGAGAACCTGTGACGTTGCGTTGCGTGAATTAATAGGCGATGATAGGTGGTAGGTGATAGGTGGTAGGTGCTGGTTTTCCACTTACTATAAAGTAGACCGTCAGCCTCTCTGAAGTCGTTTAAATAAAGAATACTCTATCAATGGAAATTTTTAAGAACATGTTCCGATTATTTTAGATTGATAAAATTTAGCAAACAGATAAACATTACTATTATTAATGTATTTTTACAATTTCATACTTTTCTCAGTCTTAAAAAAATATTAAAAAATAAGCCTTTCTCGAGTATTTCCGCTTAGCAACACATTGAGTGTTTCATATATTTTTTTAATGTTAAGATCGGCAGACAGGCTGACGGTCCACTTGATTATGTACAGCAAAACTATTCTATGAGGATGAGTACATTCTCGTAATACAGTAGAAAAAAATGTGTGAAATAGTATTAAATAAACACTAATTCTGTCTTTAAAATTAATCTATAGTAGAGGTGGCCTAGCGGTCGAAATTTGACGATTAAAAAAATGTGCCAAACGCGTGTTATTAATTTAATTAATTTTGTGTTATTTTAATTAATTTAATGTATTTCTAATGCACATTATATAAAAACATTAGCTTTTTTCGGTCCTTCTCTATATAAACTTTAAGTGTACCAAAGGACATCGTTCAAATACCAGGCCATTTATTAAATAATAACTTACACTTTGGAGATTTCGGTAATAAAATTCTATTTCAGTAATTTCCTGTAAATATTTCAGATCTTCTAAATGGGGATAACATTCCAAAATAAAAATAAAAAAATATTATTTTTTTAATTAAATTTTTTAATACTTTCAAACTTCAAGGTCGGCAGCGCACACGTACCGCCCCTGGTGTTGCTTGTGCCCTTAGGCGACGGTAGCCACCTACCATCAAGTGGACCGACAGCTTGTCTGCCACCTTTAATAATATATATTTAAAAAAAAAATATGTATGAAACCCCATTACCAAATTACAAGATATTTTCCTAAAAAATCTATAATTTTTTTTAGCTAATGGTACAAGTTTCAACCGTTAAAACGAAAATACCATACACTGATCGCCCGATCTCCATACAAAACTGTTTGATTTGCTTTCACCTTCCTCCGTAGGCACAATTTTCTTAAAATAGGATTTTGAAAATATACACACGTGCCAATTTTAGGCGAATTCGGTGACCTACAACAATATTTAGTACACAAACGTTATAAAATCGCATTAATTAAATGACTTTGTATTCCATTAGTCGCTAGTACGTCTATTATGTGTTTTAATAAAGTAAATGCACACTTCATCCTCGGTTACTAGCTCGGCAGAAGTTGGAAGCAAAACAATGACGTCGCACAATTAAAGTTTACGTCGGGCCGGACAGGTCCCAGGAAAACAGAAAGGGCTGTTTGTCCCAAACGGAATAACGTATACACAAATTTCAGATGAGATTTGTTCCCTGGATTTATCTAATACCGCAGCCTTGTAAACGTATTGAAATGGGTATCGTAATGTAAGCGTAAGTATGTCTTGGGATTTTTTGTCCCGCATTTTCTTTGAATCGCAAGTGGGTTAGGGACTGTATACTGCGTATCGGGACACGGATTGACACACGTATCTGCCCGAACATCTGTTTCCTCTGAATAGTATAACGCAAAATCTGTGCGTTTGTCTGTTAGTTCTTTTTAAATAAGATTTTGATAAAGTTACACTTATTAAATTTATTTCAGAAGATTAATTAGTCTAGCCTTTTCCCCTTAGTTTAGCCATTAAGATAACAAAGAACTACCTACATTATACAAATAACGACACAAGAGTCTCTTAAATATATAGATAAAAATCAATTTGCAGATTCTCAAACGGATTGCAGTGGCTCTTTGTAGCAATCTTTTATAGACCCTTCTCACTAAATAGTTCCAAAGCTGGCTAAAACGTGCACTTTGATCATAAAAGAAAGGACTGGTAGTTAATATTTTTAGTAGGTATTTCTTACACTAATTTTGTCTTAATTCTTACACTAATCTAGTCATAATTTTGTGATCAAGATATAAATTTTCATCAATTTTTAATAGAGAACAATTAAATGACTATTATATCTTTATATTATATTTTAATATTGTATCTTTATATTATTAAATAATTAATAAATATTTCACAAAAGTGCTGACAATTTAGGTATTATCATTATTATTTTCTTTAGCTGCAAGTGAGCTGCTGATCTTAAGACATCAGCACAAATGTTAGGGGTTCGTTACTGCTGCTAAATGGGCTACCCAAATGACTGCGGAACGCAGCGTGCTCTGTCACTATTTAAATACCTTTAACATTTCATTTGAATTAAGTTTAAAGGAAGCCACTAAATTGTAGATGCGAACGGCTTCGAACGTTCGATATAGATCCGATAGTTCCTGTTTGCTTTGCTGAACTCCCGAGAAGCGATCGGCCGCTAAGTCTCTGCGGGATACACAGTTGAGCCGGCATTTAACAGCTATAATTTGTTCCGAACAGCCCGAGATAAAATCAACAGGCCGCGAAGCGCAGCGCCCAAGGTTCAACATAAAACTTTAATGAGTTTTCCCTCTTCTTGTTATCTTAAGCCACATTCTGCGAAGTTTCCCGTTGTTCTGTTTATTGAACACTGCACTTACTCTACAACTTATTATGAAAAACTGTTTCATTTTTGTTCACAATATTAGGTAACGTCCAAATAACTAAATCTCATTGAAATACATTTAAATTCAAATGAGATTCCTCTTCGTATGAAATCGGTAGTCATTTCTGTCTCTCGTGTGTCCAGAATAAATTCTCATACTGTATTGGGGTTTTATTAATTAATTCACCAACAATCCGCCAGCTGCTCCGTTTTCGTATAGTTTATCAATTTTGAATAAATTGAGAAATATAAAAATCTCTGATTATTAAAAAAAAATCTCATATAAAACGATTTTGAGATTGGAGATTATAAACTTTTAGGATTTTTCTGGAACTAACAGACACATAAAGTTTTTAATGACCTACAATTTGAACTTTAATTAACAAGCCTGCATGGGTTCAAAACTAAACTGAAAGTCTTCTTAAAGAACCGCAGAATAAAGAAAGTTTAAGAACCGAAATATCAATCATTTAATTTTATCTATCATAAAAAATTAAATAATTTTTGTTGCGCCAAATATGTTTCGCATCTGCGATGGAAAAGGTGGACTGTATTTTTTATTGGTACGTGCAATTAAAGAGGACGGGAAAGGAAAGAAGTCAGGGTGCTGTTGCCACTTACCTCGTGAATCATCAGGTCACGATGCTCTAATTGCGATCTAATACGATCATAATTGCTTTAGTAGTATATTTTATCTAATATATAAAATTCTCGTGTCACAGTGTTTGTAACAAAACTCCTCCGAAACGGCTCGATCGATTCTTATGAAATTTTGTGTGTATATTTAGTAGGTATGAGAATAGATCGTAAAGTATTTTTCACCCATTTTTTAATCGCGATTTTAGTATTTTTGTATGAACAATATCCAAAAAAAATTACCGTCGTTAATTAACTTGAAGTGTAGCGTCATTTTGACACGTGGTTTGAAAATGAAATTGGACCCGATAGGTGGCGCCACAATCGGCTTAGAGAATCATTTTCTGCTTCGGGCAAGACAACGTCTGCTGGGTCAGCTAGTTTATTATAATATTATTATGAACTAGGTCGGACGTTCGTGAATCCAAAACGAGGCCCCCAGCGGAAGATCAGCGGTGTGTGTGGGTTGTAACAGGCGTCGAAGCACTGGTGCACGCACTAGCAAGTACGATACTATTGTAATTAAAATTGTTCTGATTAAAACTTGATTAAATTTAAAACTTTAATTTTAGGTTCGTTCTAAATAAAAATTTTTTTTTTCTTTCAAAATGAACTTATATTTAAATTTTATCTATATATATTTATATCTACGATTTTCACTATTGGAAAGAGTTTCAAACGAGGAAAATATGTGTGCCGGCTTACCGGGAGGAGAAGTGACAATAAGCGTAATGTAAGTTTAGACGTTTTGCAGTCATCTGAAATTGTAACCAAGATACCGAAACCGATTTCCTATCCCAACCTTACCACATATAATTTTTGTTCATCTCCCTCGTGTTGTTTATGTTTATAGGCGAAAACCAACGGCCTTAAAATATAACGACCCATTAACATCATAACGGTTCGATTTCTTTCATGACTGGTGTGTATATACACGATATTTTCAAAGTAGACCATTTTACCAACGTCAAGGTGGTACCAACTCCACCTCCTTGATGTGAGTCCCACAATACAAGAATAACTTGCGGTTTAAATATTTAATCTGAGATCTCACGATGAGATTTCTATTTATTTGATACCTAACAATTCCGATTAAATTTAAATTTTTAAGGCTTTGTCTGTGTACGAGGAATTTTATTTTAAAAAAATCCATCGAAATAGAGCATTTGTTTACAGTACGTCATTAAATTTGATTTCTCCGATAAACTTTTGTTGATCAAATTAAAAGGTTGTTTGAATTTGTACCGTATACTAAGTGAGCTAAAGTTTAATTTACAATTTTGTCGGGAAACAAATTGCCACATGAAACGCTGAAATTTACTGGATCGTAACAGTAGGATAAATTTTTTGATGTTGACAGACGATATGAAATTAAAACGAACTCCGTTATTGCCAGACGGCCGCCAAGTTATTATTACAAAGTTATTAACATAAAAAAATAACAAAAATAAAGTCATATTAAATAGATCTAATACTAATTTGTGTTAAATAAATCAATGGGGCCAAAATGTTTTGATCGTATGTATGAGCGGATCGAAAACGTTAATAGAAAATAAGCACAATTTCTTCAATATTATGTTTTGATATGCAATAAAAAGAGATGAAATAAAAGTATGAATCACTTATTAAAATGAAATATACGTGCGGGGTGAGTCAAACTGCCGTGTAGGGCGAAATAATCAACTATTTATTTCCACAAACCAAGATGACTTCCAAAAACTTGTCCGATAAAGCCGTTAAACTTGCCAAAAGTCGTCAATGATTCCCTTAACGAGTCGCCGGTTCACTGTCGCAGGTAACTTCACAAAAGCTCCGAAGAGCCGCTTTCGAATCGCCTGTTATCGTTCAACTGATTGGATAAGGGGTTAGGAGGGGATAAGGAAATGGGCTCTGGCATCCCTTACTCACTCACCGAAACACAACAGCACGTATATGCTGTTATTTCACGGTGGTATTCTGCAAGGAGGTGGTTACTGCCGGCAGGCGGGCTGCCCAAATGACTGCGAAACGCAGTGTGTGCCCTACCACTACTTTTCAAATACAGTCAATTTTGAAAATTACATTAAAATTTCCAAAGTTGACCCCGGCGGAAATCGAACCCGGGGCCCCTGAGACGTTAGGCAAACACTCTTGCCACTCATCCAACGGGATGAGTGGCGCCAAACGTCTCAATCTATTTCGAATTTACTAGAAATATAAACAAAATTGTAAACATAGATTTTTTTATTCAGTGATGGTGAAATTTTGCATACACAATATCAGGGATATACAGAAAAGGAGATAAGCAAAATTGGCGTTATCTTGTTCATATATTTTGTCAGACGTTATATTTTTTGATTTTTCAATATGGATGGACGGAGTCGCGGACACCAGCGGCAATTATTCTGTGCGAGTGTATGTCACTGAAGTGATTGGATGAAATTGTTTGTGTGTTGATTGGATCCCTGGATGGTTTATTTACAATTGGACCCGATAGATGGCGTTGCATGCGGGTTGTAATTTTTTTTAGGTTTGGGCAGAGCGTCTGCTGAGTCTTTTTTTTTTTTTTTTTTTTTTTTTTTTTTTGTTTCCCGCCACACTGATACATAACTCGCTACTTATATTGCAGCGCTTGAGACTAAAGCAGAGTGCACTAGTTGAGGGGTTAACAATTTACCTTAGAACCCCAGTTCCTGCGGGAATAGGAATGCTGGGGTCCGGTATACCTACTTAGAACTTACAATTAAAAAAAATCATACAAATATATATACAATTTACAATTAAAACTAGAATAAGGTTTTTATGGGACTTCACGTGGGAGTATTACATACACAACTGCCAATCAGCCTTAGATCCTTAGAGCTATGGTTTTCATCAGCCACAATAAACTACAACTAGTTGATTATTCAGCTAGTTTTTTTTTTTTTTTTTTTTTTTTTTTTTTTTTTTTTTTTACTATTAATTACACTTAAAACTACAGATGACAATTTGAAACCATAATACAGATCTTGGAGTGTTGCACACGGAAATATCGCATTACACAGGCATTAAGTTAATTCTAACTAACTCTAATCAGGCAGATAGTATTACGTTTGACAATATCTGTGCAGTGGAAAACAGCTGTTGGAGTATTAGACCTTTGAGCCGTGCCCTCGGGCGACGATTGAAACAATCTTGTCCGCGAACCCGAGGAAACGGCTCCGGGTGCTCTTTTGGCCAATCAGATTTGGGATTTGGGTCGGGACCAGCCGACAGCCCAGCTCGATCCCCAGGTCGACCCTGTCCACCGCGTGGATTGGACATTCCAACAAAACGTGCAGGACAGTTTGATCCGACACACCATCACATGGACATGCTGGGCTGTCCGCCAGACCGAATCTATGTAGATATGACCTGAACCCCCCGTGGCCAGTGAACAGTTGAGCCCTAAGGTTCGTGGCAGGCTGCAAGGCGCGGATGATGGGGTAGGCCGCACGCACGTCGGGGAAGAACGCTTTAGTGACCACTCCAGTTGCCGAAGTAGAGTATCGGAGCTGCCACTCGCTGATTGTTGTATCCCTGATGAGGCGCTTTGCCATGGACAACGGGAACCTGTCATAGCGAGCAACCGTTTTGCTATGTGTCGCTGCTTCCTTGGCCAAAGCGTCGGCACGCTCGTTACCTCTGTGTCCCACATGAGCCTTGATCCAATATAACTCCCGTATTTTGCCTTGCTGCATAGCGGTGGACAGAGATTTCCTGATGTTAAGAACAAGCGGGTTCAGGGATACTCCCGAGCAGATTGCATCCAGGGAAGATCTGGAGTCGGAGAGGATGCGACATTTATTTAATTTAGTCGTTTTTGTTAGGGCTTCATAGATGGCAAGCAGCTCGGCCTGGTAGACGGAGCAGTAGTCTGCTAGTTTGAGCTTGTAGCTGCTGATTTCTACTTGGCCCTTCCAAATCGATACTGCTGCTCCTACCTTCCCTTCTATTTTGCTGCCATCCGTAAAAGCTTGGACCACATCAGCATCAGTTAGTAGGGACATTTCCTCGTCTGTAGTGACGGTACCGTATTCAATTTTCATAATATTAGATGGATGGCCCAAGTCGATTGCCCTTCCTCTGGCTTGGAGTTCTCTGGATGGCAACTCATTTAGAGGATGTCCTCCCTTGATCAAGTACAAGCGCTGAACTTCCCTTGCTCGTAGATCCAGCGGGAGAAGTCCAGCCAGCAAAGTGGCGGAGTTGCCTGAGACAGTTTTATGTGTTTTTGCTATCTTAATACTGAAGGTGCGGGTGAGTCCTGTTAGCTGTTTAATTGCGTACTTTCTGCCCGCGATGCCCGCCCAGACGTTGGCGCCGTACAGAATGATGGGCTCTACCGCTGCGTTGTAAATGGTACGCAAAATTTCGGAGTTCAGCCCCCACTGTGATCTAGCTGCCCTGGTCATAAGTTTACTCAGAGAGATTGCCTTGCCTACTGCCATTTTAAGATGTGGCCTGAAGTTAAGATGACGGTCAAATGTCAAACCCAATATCTTCATTGTGTCGCTGGGAGGAACTATTGTGCCATCGAAGATGACTATTGGGGGGTCGAATTTCCGTTTTTTTGTAGATACCAATAATTTGGTTTTATTTGCTGCAAATTTTAGTTTGTTTGTGTCCCCCCAACGCTTCACAGCGATCAGACTTTTATTGAGGAATGAGGCCACTTGTTCTCCGGTTGATCCAACGGCAATCAGCACAATATCATCCGCAAACGCCTGGAGTCAGTTTCATATATTTTCTTTATAAAATGGAAAGTAACGCTACAATTTGTTCAAGACCAATGTATTGCTATGTGTCAATGAATAGCAATGGAATGGATGTAGTATCTAAATATGTACTAACAATTAGAATGGAAAATTTAAATCAAGAAAAATAAACACTAATAAACTTATGAATGCAAGAGAAATTATGCCGAGGCCGCACGGCACCCAGCATTACCTTTCTGGATCGCTACACTTAATCTCAGAGCGAGGTAATGTCAAGTCCTCTACTGATCTATTTTTACATATAATAAAATCGTAAAAGAGCCGTGTTTGTACATTAAATATTAAAAAAAAAAAAAAAAAAATTATACACGTTGTACCTACTTATGTCACCGAAGTCAAAAAATAGTTTTTAGAATTTTTGTCTGTGCGTTTGTGCACGCTAGTCTCAGAAACGGCTTAACCGCTTTGAATGCAGTTTTCACTGATGTATTCTTGCAAGCTTCCGGTAATATTTAGTGTTTGTTTCATTCCAATCGGTTTACAAACAAAAAAATAATGTAAATTTAAAGAATCACGCCCAACATTTTTTCTATAAAAATGTAATAAAATAACTCTTCGTTTGAATTAGTTAACTATGTATTATCATCTTACAAAATGGTGATGACTGAAAGATTATATAAAGTTAAAATGGACAGCTTAAGTAAGGAAGCCAATATAAGTTGACCTCAGATCTATACGATCACTCATATTAAATAGGGTTCAGCTCAGGCTGGTACCTATCATCATTATAATAAAATCGTTCTTTGCCTACTATGCCTTTGTGCACGGTAATCTCAGAAACGGCTCAACCGATTTTCATGTGGTTTCCACTGATATATATTAGCAAGCTGACACTGACTTCATTTCTGAATTAAAAAGTCGTGAAGAAACATTCTTGTCGTAGAAGAGCATGGGCGGCTAGGATGCTAGTTAGCCAGGTTTGGCTATGATCTTCTCACAATTAGGAGACAGCATCAACATCACCGGCAGAGCGGGTCGTGATCAATATTTAAAAAAAGGTTATTAATTTTGAGTGAACTGATGCAGTTGAAAGGCATTGAAAAAATATTTTCTTGTTACTGTTTGCACTATCTATTTAAGCTGAAGACACTGTCTACAAAATTTAGTCTTACAGAAGACCACCTGAAATGACAGCATGTGTACTGTTGTTTCGGTAAGTGAATAAGGGACGCCAGAGCCAATTTCCCTATCCCTTCCGAATCCTTTATCCTCAACTGCACTATGGCGGCAGCGCGTTTGCAACGTTGCTTGTGTTATAGGTGACGGTAGTCACTTACCATCAGCTATCATCATTAACATAAAAAAAGCTGTGATTTTACTTACCATTTCACAATGAAGTTCTGGATCACTGAGTACGCCTTCACACACATTACCAAACACGGCTTGTACACCTTTTTTAAGGATATATTATCGGACATTGACTTTTTTGATACATGAGGAAAAACTAGAAAAAAAATGGATAAAAAATATGCTTTCAGTAGACCTTTCCATCATGAGCCAAAGAGATTTATTACAAGTTTATACATACTAAATGCGAAAAGACTTTTTCCCCGACCAAATATTTTCTTCTAATAAGTGTTTTTCTCGCCAATTCGACCGCATATTTCACGCGCGTGAGTTGAGCGAGCTCTGCTCTACACACGTGACTATTATAAAGCCTTGCTCGTAGAATATTAACGAGGTACTTACTGTTACCGGTCGCAGTCCAAGCGCCAATTTTTATGTTTAACCAATCTAAAATGAAAATTTTCAATTCACAAGTCAAATATTTTACGGAAACTGCTAACCGTATACGGACGTAGTTGATTTAGGTGTAGGTTTTAAATTATCTTATTATTTTTATAAAAAACTTATAATGGTACTTGGTACAAAAGTTGAGTGAGAGGCACTAAAAAGATGACAGTGTCGTTGACCAGAAAATAAATAGTTCAAAAACTACGTTATCGACATGACAAGAAATGTTTTTAAAGTTCTCGATAGGATAAATAAATAAGGAAGGGATATCGAGTGCTCTCTGGCATCCCTTACTCACATTTATTTTATTATTTCAACTTGTCCGCAGCCGCTCTGAATAACGATCGTAAGGTCGTCCCGAACCGCTCGAGTCCATTAAAAAATTAAATATTTAAATTAAATGTAAATTAAACTAACCTATTTCTACCTTGAAATAAAAAAGAAAATCAATAATAAATACAGGTGATCAATTCAAATGGGTCAGTGAGGGCAAATCTCAAACCATACGAAAATTTGTTCACAGGGATGCCGGCTTCGATTTAAAAAAAATTAAGGTTGCATTCAAACTTTTTCAAATCACGCTCATACGCGACGAGGAATCGAACCCTGTAAAAAAAAATCGCAATTATTTTTATTACCGTAGTTGATAGTGTGGGTCGTAAGGAATAAATTTTGCTATGGAACCTTATAAAAATAATAAACAGAAATGTCTACAATTTAAATAATTGGCAAAATGTTAATAAGTGTCATGTCAGACATATCAGATCCAGAGTCATATTCAAATCCAGAGTTTGGATATATTTTGGATATATTTTAAATTAATATAATATAAATTATATTAATTTAAAATATTATATATTTATTTATTTATTATTACATGGCCTCCAACGAGGCAGGCACCGAAAAAAACACACAACAAGGAACAGGAAAAAATGACATGGCAGATGCCGCCGCAATTAAAGGAGGCACAGCCTACGCCAATAAAAGTCGAAGTAGCATCCCGGCAATAAATTTAGAAAAAAAAATTATCAAAAAAATTATGAAAAATTTATCAAAAAATTTATCAAAATATTATCAAAAAAAAAATCATACATAGAAATATAATTAAATCGGAAATTTGGAATAAATGTCAAAAATAAACTAGTGTTAATTATCTGAACCACGGACAAGGATGAGTCTTTTAATTTTGGAAAATGCGTCGTTAAACAGGTCAACATCGTGACTCAGGGAGTTGGCAACATCCATATAATATAATTATATATTATATTAATTTAAAATATATTAGATACTCATAACTTACTTTACGATATACTTGTCCCTTCAATCTCTCAGGGTCAACAGTTTTTGACCGTAGCTTTGTTTGTGGTGAGAAAATTATACTATTACAGTAGCCAATTATTGTAAAAGAAATCCCTGATTTCGTCTAATTTATGCGTAATATTTTACACTTGCCAAGACAATTTCAACAGCAATATACAAAATACTCACATTAAATATGAATTTGTTTCCAACGGAATGGCTTCTACTACACCCCTGAAAGCGCTAAGCTCAGAGCTTCAAACGTTTACACTTAATTCCGGTCTTCGTTCCTTGGTTTAGTATATTTAAGTCTGTGCTTTTGTTCACACCGGTGTTTGTGAAACTTATTTGTGAAAAAAGTTCTCTGAATATTTTCAAGAATATAAAGAGTCAATGTTCAATTAATGTGTTTTTGTTATTTTTAATTAATTAAATTAATTAAATTGATTTCAAATGTAATCCGTTAGTTGTATTCGCTTCTATCATCACAAATATTTATGTTACTAGATTTTACCTAGACTTCGTCCACGTATTATATACTAGCTAAGCCTTCGTACGCGTGGTATTCGGTATATCGGTTAACTTTTTTGTATGTAAACCGATTGGATTGAAACAAACACTAAATGTTACGCGAATCTTGCTATAATACAACAGTGAAAATCGCATTCAAATCGGTTAAGCCGTTTCTGAGATTATCGTGCACAAACGCACAAACAGACAAAAATTCTAAAAACTATTTTTTGACCTCTTTAACATAAGTACCTACAACGTGTACAAATTGATTTAAAAAATGTTTACTGCACAGACACGGCTCGTTTACGATTTATATTATAGATACTAAAATTATCTAATCTAAAAATAAATTAATATTAAATTGATTAAAAACTAATAATATAAAAATGGACCCTGCGGCATTGTACCAAGTACGCTGGCAGCATTTCCTCGTTGAATGGCCATACGTTGGCCGAGGAAAGTGCCAGCTCTTCGGTCTCCCGTCGCATCAATAAGCCTCTTCGAGATGTCTTTGAAGAGGCTCATTGCTGCAGGGCCCCACGGACCGAGTGTCTCGACTCCGAATGGTACAAAACCATATTCGGCGCCGAAGCCACTATATTTAGAGATTTTATTTTTTTCCGCCGCCTCTGCTGCGGCTGCTGCCTTAGTGGATGTTCCATGGAGATGCGAAGGGGCTAGTGTGTCTACACAAGTAGCATCCCCATATAATTATAGATTATATTATTATATGTATAGATATTGTATATTATATTAGACAAAGACAAACGAAGTTGAATATCAGTTAAAACTGAACAATAAAATCAATATCGTAACATTTACAAATTAATCCCTAGTGTAAATGTTATCAACACAAGGATAATATCAACATTGTTATTACATTTTTTTATGTTAGGATCGGCAGACACGTCGCCTATAACACAAGCAACGCCAAAGTGCGCTACCGACTTTAGAAGGATTAAGGATAAGGAATTAAGAAGGGATAGGGAAATGGGCTCTGGCATCCCTTACTTACACACCGAAACACAACAGCAAACGTGCTGTTATTTCACAATGGTCTTCTTATAAGGAGGTTGGTTATTGCCGCCAGACATGCTGCCCACTGCGAAACGCAGTGTGCCCTGCCACTACTTTCCAGATCCAGACCAGAGCCAAATTTGAAAAGTTCATTTTTCAAAGTTGACCCTGCCGGGAATTGAACTCGGGAACACTAGAACAGAGCGTTAAGGCAAGCACTCTAACCACTAATCCAACGGGATCGTCAACATAATTTGTTAAGGTTTTCTTACTAGTTATTTTACATAAAACTTTCTTACTCTACATAATTTTATGATGATTACAGAAAACGCAATCTTATTTGCTATGAACATTTATATGAATAGAAGCATTGCAAATGCTCCACTCATTTTCTTTTAATACATTCTCAACAGCCTGTTCTAACATTTTCCAGTTGGAAACACACACTCTGAAAGACGCCGGTTTACGCAATAGTAAATACAGAAAGGGAATTAGTATAACCGTGAAAGTCATTGGGCTTATTTTCCGTATGTGCGCATAAAAGTTAACGTTGAGATTGCTAAGTAGTGAACCCGCAAACCGGTCCAGCTAACGGCTGCGTTTGTGCCGCACGGGAGATATTCTCGACTGTATATTTCCAGGGAAAAACACCACGTCACTCACCTACATTCACAAAACAGACGTACATTTGTACGTATGCGCTAAGTATAGCGTACCAGCGCGCACAAAGCGTGTACCTACTTCGCAGAGACGAGACGAGACGTCGAGAACTTGAAAGGATGATCCTGATGTTACGACCGACGATACACAGCGAACAGCTTAAAACATGTAACGCTTTCAACCTTTGTTGTAGATCTACTTCAGATGCTTTTGTTCTTCGCTCGTGATTTCGTTTTAATAAATTCAAAGAACCGAGTAAAGGTGCATGTAGACCTGCAGGTAGTGAGAAAGAGGGCTTTTGTGTCGCATGCGGAATGGATACTGTAACGAGTGTCACTGTCACAAAGCCCGAAGGTCGGCTGCTAGTAAAAACACTAAATTATTAAAGTTTTACCTGCATCTCGCGGCTACAAAGTAAAACCGTTCGCCACTAAATAAACGACCCTCAACGAGCGTTGCAGTCGGTTCCAACTCCTATTTTCAATTTCAAATTTGCTCGCCAACGACAATAGATTTGCGCATTTGATGTGAAAACTTTTTGTCGTGCTTTTCAAATTTAAATCAACCGCATTTAATTCGCACGAAGTGTAACTAATAGTAAATTTACCCTCTTATACATTTCTTTGAAGAAAAGGGTGATTTTGGATTTATTAGGGTTCCGTACGTCCGAATAAAAAAACGGAACCCTTATAGGATCACTCGTGTGTCCGTCTTTCCGTCGCTCATAGTCAATTATCTCGGAATCTACTAGACCGATTAAGTTAAATATAAATTTTTGTTACACCATGCCTCAACGGATATCGTCCCAAATATCAAGATGTATACGATATTTTAGCTTGAAAGTAGCAGAGATTTTCCTAAGTCGCTTGACTTAGTTCAAGTAAACTAATCTATATAAATAAGGTTTGCACCTTTTGAGGTTTTGAGTTTTGAAATCTAAATAAAATGCGAGATAATATACCTTTGACTTTATTAATAGTAGAGGCAGATTGTCAGTTATGGATAAAAGCTACGGCCAAGAGGTTGCAAGTGCTATCAAGATTTACCTATTTCATTTGAATAGCCTATTTTGTATCGTTGTGGCAGCACCGGAAAAGCACCAAAGGCACAAGGTGGTAAGCATTAGGAGATAATTCATCGGAACGGTCTCCATCACAGGTACTTGCATCCGAAAAGATACACAAAGAGATTACATTTTTTCTTAAACTGTTGTGTTTGATTCGATGAAAATCTTGGCCTGCAGGAGTCATGATCAGTTCCAATTTTTTGTACTCTATTTGAGGTCTGAACTGGTTTCTGTAGAAACGTATATCTAGGTGGTTTCTCCAATCATAATAAATTTTCTTACATGAAAAAAATAGGTTCATTCCAAATAATGCATCCACCGACAATAACATTTCCCTTGACGTACATACCGATATCACATCAATAACTCGTGCGATAAAGTGGAACTGTGCCACTTTCCAAATTGCTACGACTATCTTAATATTTAATATTGTAACAATTGTTTTATATGCTACGATTTTTTTCTATGTTAAGCTCGACAGACAGGCTGACGATCCACTTGATGGTAGGTGGCTAGGCTACAGGCGCCACAGATGCTGCAAGTGCGCTGCCGACCATAGTAGGATTAATAGGATTAAGGGGATAAGCAAATAGGCTATGGCATCCCTTACTCACTTACCGAAACACAACAGTACAAGTGCTGTTATTCACGGTGGTCTTCTGTAAGTGGTCGTTACTGTTGCCAGACGGGCTGCAAATGACTGCGAAATGCAGCGTGCCCTGCCACTACTTTTCAAATCCAGAACAGAGCCAACTTTGGACCTACCACAAGCACTAAGTAGAACTACGGTTTATTAAGAAAATTCGTTTTGGTTATTATCATCGCTTATCATATTGCTGATTACAATTGATACCAATTTATTTGCTTATACAAAATGATACTTAAATTTTAAGTTTATAGTACGCGAAAAGTATAATTATTAATTATAATAGTTTTAATTTCTAACTTAAAGAAGGATGCTAGGAAATGAATGAAGTCTGGTAAGTGTTTTTTATACCGTAGCTATTTTTGAGCAAAACAAAAGTTATTATGTGGCCTAGTTCCAAATTTTAGTCCATTCTGTTGTTCTTTAGTCAATAAGAAATTTCTCATAACTGAAAATTAGCCTATTTTCATATTTACTCTGTTGTATAAATAAGCTGACCGTTTGGGATGGGGCAATTGCTACCACATATATATTCGCCTTTTTCCCTGAATTAATATATAAATATAGTAGAAAGGTTAGACTAGTAGCGGGATCGAGTTCTTGTCGAGTGCTATATTATTAAATTGTGTGTCATATACGGTGCTACATAAATTTCACATTAATTTCAGTTATAAAGTGCTATTCTTACCATACAGTTGGTCAAGTAGGTATTGCGACTTTTCAGACTTACATATCGAAGTTAGAATCATTATTGTCATAAAATGATATGAATTCAAAAGCGAGCAGTTTTAATTTTTCCATTCGAATTTTGACATAAGTTATCTTATGTACTACTTATACATATAGAACTGATATATAAATAATAATCAAGATAGTAAAAATGAATCAGTAATGTATATCTTTCGGATTAACCTGTAGAATGATATCAAATAATTTCATTGAATTCCTAGATATTTTTTAATCAAAAGTGATTTTTTATTATAAGAAATTAATTAGATTTTGTGCGCCTTGCCCGTTCTCGTTTCTAGTTTATCATATACAGTGTGAGAGATTCAGCAGATAAAATAAGTATCCCAACTGCTGACAGAACTGTACTTTTACAGAAGACCACTGGTAACCTGTAGTGTTTCGATGAGTGTATCCCAGAGCCCATTTTTCTAACCCTTTCTTATCCCGCATCCTATCAAAATCGACAAGGCAACCCCTATGGCGTTGCTTAGGGGGGACCTACCATCAAGGGGACCATTTGTCTGCCTAACTAACTTGCCTAACAACAATTTCGTCATTTAAATGTAAATTGTACCTACATGTAAATTTTTAGAACACACCGTCGTTGGCTTTTCCACGAAAAGGATCTATACATATCTATACTAATATTATAAAGCTGAAGAGTTTGTTTGTTTGTTTGGTTGAAGGCGCTAATCTCAGGAACTACTGGTTCGAATTGAAAAATTCTTTTTATGTTGGATAGTCCATTTATCGAGGATGGCTATAGGCTATATAACATCACGCTAAGACCAATAGGAGCGGAGCTTCAATGATAAATGTTGCAAAATCGAGAAAATTTGCCCCTTTTGACGTTGCGTGCGCTGCGTAAACGGTTAAAGTTACGTAAAAATTAAGTATGACGGAATTGTTCCCCTTTAAAAGTTCTAAAAAAAAGTCCGCGACTGCATATGTCTATCTTTTAAGGTTGCCTCACTATAATCTTTTTTATAGTAATCAAATTTGTTCTAAAATAATGCATTATTAGCGAAGGTGTTTTTATAAACATGATATTAAACCTTATCCAAATAAATACGTTCTTCATCAAAAGTATTTAATTTTGAACAATATTGCTCTGGACATCATTTGATTTCAATGAATATCTTAGGAGATATCTTAAATTAAAAAGTACGCGGGAGAAAATAAATTGAAGCGGTCTCGCACCAACGCGACGCGAACGACGGGACTCGCTTGATGGAGACGCAAGCGTTATGTTACACATAATATTTTTCATTATTCAAAGCGGACGAAGTCGCGGCCACTGTCTGTTTCTCCGCTAACTTCTAACCAATTTTGATGCTGTTTTCACTGATTGATAGAACAATCGACGAGGAAGATTTGTGAATATAATTTGTAGACTCGCTAGTTATGACATAAAAGTGCGTCTGCGGAGTACGTCACCGTGTCTTGTGGCAATTTCGCTCGTACGTGAGCTCTAATCACCCTCTTTAAGGCAAGACGCACGTTCGTTCTGGGGGAAAATGTTTATTTTAATTCCGCACAAATGCGTGGCTAATTTCAACGGATGTGTTTTGTTTAATTCGAACAGATTACTGTTGCCGACGTGAGATTACAATGTCTTTTGTTGATATAACCAAACTCGAGCAAACGTATAGACGTGACTTCAGAGTTGTCGTGTTTAAGTTAAATCATTACGAAATAGACTTTATAACGTTTAAGAACACTCGGAACTAGCTCAGAACCACTTAACTTAAATGTTTCACTTTATTTTTATTTTCTTCTCCTAAATTTTATTCCTCTAAATATGAATCCGATTTCTTATTTCCCGAAAATCTGCCAAGCTATGAAATTATTTCTATATTACGTACTAGCTTTTGTCCGCGACTTCGTTTGCCCCATTTTTCTTAGGCGTTAAAGCATTAATTCAATCTTTAATACTCATATATACATATACATATTTTTGTCAGGTGTTTTTTTTTTCTGGATGAAAGGTACCCAATGATAACGTGTGTGTCAATGGGCAGCAAAGGTGTGAAAACGTAACAGTTCACAAATTATGTACCACTATTAAATATATGTAAAATAATTATATTTCTAACCCTTTTTTATCCCGTATCCTATCAAAATCGACAAGGCAACCTCTATGGCGTTGCTTGTGTTGATAGGGGGATCTACTATCAAGATCTAAAAATTTAATTAGGTATGTGCTTGAGAAATGAGTGGGAATCCTAATAAACTCGTTAAGAGATTAAATGGAAAGATTAATAACAATACCTAAATATTCCTAATTGAATTTTGAAAAAATAAAGGCGTGGGTCGAACTAAAGTTGGACGCCAATTTGTAACGTAATAAAGATTTTAGAGAAGAGAGAAGACAGAAAATAAGAAAAGAGGATATGTCCAAACAAACAAACTCTCCTTCGGGTTTGTAATATTCGAAGTTAGGATATTTATTCTGTAAGAGTTTTGCCTTTTAAACAATTTGCGCTGCCTTGGATATTGTCTCGGTCTTAAGATTCTGATAATACTTAGTTACAATAATTTTTATCAGCAGCCGTGACTAAATATCTGTTAAAGTAAAGAAGACGAGTAAATCCAGTGGCCTATCCAACAAAATCAGCTTCTAACGGACACTATCAGCTCGTCTGTTGGTATTAGTAACCGTCCCCTTACAGTGTATTTCTGTGAGAGAGTAAGGGATGCCGAAGTCTATTTCCCTATCTTCTTATTACTTTTATCCCACTAAGGTCTGTAAGCGTTTCAGCTACCTACCATCAAATTGACCGTCAGCCAACCTGTCGACTTAAGTGCGAATGCTTTCATCGTTTTATTGGAGACGAATTTTCAACTCTTCAAGTATGAAAATTGTATGCAAATGCCTAACTCGTCATGGAAATGCTGCACACTGTCTCCTTTGATTGATTTGCTGCTATCTCATCGGTTGGAAACATTTGGCACAAATTGAATTTCTTTTATTCAGATAAAATAATTATTTCTTCAATTTCTTTAATATAATTTCCCAAGTTAATATTCGTCGTACACTCAAGAGTAATGTCGGAAACGTGATTGACAGAGATTAAAATTCTCTTAGGTGCCACGACTGAAAGAAACGATCCTATATTAACCGCGTGTGCCGAGTAGAATACCTTATGATTTTTTGTTGGAAAATTCGGTACAACGTCAAAAGTAAAAATTGACGCGAAAATAAACGTATTTCTGTAAGGTAAACAAGTATGATGCACGTCGGAGATGGATTATTTGTATTCGAGTTACGTTCATTGGCGTACGTGACCCGATTGTTGATACCGCCACTAAGTAAACTGTGTTATATAATTTCAATTACGAAATTCGGTAGTAACAATGCTAGCGTATGAATCGCGAAATACCTTAAACTTGGAATGCGTAGCTACACTACGAGGAATCGGGAATGTTCGCCCTTAATGGAAAGAATTTGAGCGTAGCGATAATTTGCATTTGCATAACTCGTAAGTCGTAATGGAATGCATTAATGCCGAGTGCTGAGTACAGTGACTCTGGTAGTCGAGAGCACTTTGGGAAAACTCGTTTCGTGCAAAAAGCGTGAAGTAGACGCGGACATTTGCTCAGGCTCAGCCCTCTCGAGTGCCACTACAAGGTAACATGTCAAGCATTTTAACAGGATACACTTCTTTGGAAATTTTTGAAAATTTAATCGGCTTCTAAATCCCGCATTGAAGCAAGTAAATTTAAAAAAATACACGTAGGTTATATGCAATTCGAATATTTACTTGACTGCATGAACCCTGTGAGGATTGATGTTCAAACAGTAAGTTTACCAGGATTTCTTTTAACGAGTTATGTTCTTGTCGAAAATTATATTGCATAATAACTAATCACAAATTATTATACTCTATCTTTGTGTATTGTGTATCTAACATCAAAGATATTGTCAAGGGTTGTGTGTTGTAGTTACCTACGGTTCATTGTACAGAGTGAAACTAAAAACATAATAATAATATTTTTTCTCCACATAAAAAAGGTAGGTAATATTGAAAATCATGGCCAACAACCTAAGATGTCATTTGACTTCTCAGAAAGAACATACTGGACGGAAATTTTAATGGAATTAGGTACATGCCACCCAGAAAAGTGAATGTCAAATAGAACAGCATTTAATCATTATATTAATTGAATAAAAAAAAAAAAACTCAATTTAATCTACAAATTCTACGTCAAAATAATCTTTTATTGAGTAACAGCATTTCTCGATTAAAAATGTGAAGTATTTTATATTTAAACAACGTTAAAGAATTTGGGAGTTTATTATAAACGTTAATTGACATGCAGTAGTCTTTTAATAATTTATTTAAAATTGCCATATTGAAATAACTTGATAAATATTATTAATTTAAAATAAAGTAGGTTTTTAAGTTATTTTTGGTAATTACGAGTAAGTTATTAATTAAGTTATAATGAAGAGTGAATGAATTTTCAATCAAATGACTCAATTAGACTTTCCAATGCCCAATACAACTTATTCTTCAATAATACCTTCTTAGTGAAAATGCATGCATTTACTATAATATTTCGTATAATTTGAAAAAAAAAATGTATATAATATATTAGTGAAGGAACTATTCTTGTATAAATTCTTTATAGTAATTTTTCACGCGTTCACGCGTTTTCACGCGACGAAACGACGTTAGTTGGTGTAATTTACGCACCTTCTCCACAGAATGACTACTGAGAAACCTAGTACAAATAAGAGTAGTCTGTTCACTCAATTTTATGCGTGAACACATCGTATTTTTTTTTTTATTAAAGATGGGTTTGCTCTTGATCAGCATCTATCCATGTAGGAAGGATGAGGCCGACAATGAAGCGAGCTCACCCAGAAGATGCCTATTCACTCGAACCTTGAGAAGATTTGGGTTGTATGAGCTCGGAAATACAGAAGCCGGCAGGGAGTTCCAATCCTTAGCAGTTATAAAAAAATGTTTTAAAGCGCTTGGTCCGAATTAGAGGGATTTCCATTTTATTACCCTTGTTGCCATAAATAATATCCATTGTCTTGTAATTAATGTTGGGAGTTAAAAATATTTTATTTAATATTACCTAAACATAGTTTGTCCAAAACAAAATAGGTGTTCAGTGTATTTTTATTTACCTACATTAGGTTGTATTTATTTGACATACAAAATGTTGGTCAAAACTTGTAAGAAAACTGCGTCATGTAGTTTATTCTCAATAGTATTTATTGTATGTTTAGGGTTTCGATTTTCGTTCCATGAAGTTCGTTTCCAAAGCTGAACCCGGGACCCTAGAACAGAGCGTTAAGGCAAGCGCCCTAACCGCTCATCCAACGGGCTCGTCAAATTTCTAAGTTTTCTATCATTTGGGTTCCAAAACAAGATGTAACTAAAGACAACTCGAAAACAACTCCTAGCATGGCATTAATAAATAATAAGTGAGCAGATAGTGTACTGTACATATTTCTTATCGTAAATGATGGATCACCTGCGAACCATCCCACTTAATTCATTTTTATACTCGTATTTTCTATATACAAAAATATGTTCATAAGAGAGATATAATTCATAAAAGTATTCGATTTTTTTTCTTGCTTTGTCCTACTTGAGTTCCTCTCCCTCTTAGTTTTGTTTAGCAGAAAGTAGCCGCCTGCTACCATTGAATCGGTCGATAGTCCGTCTGCCGTTCTTTACTTGGTGGTGAAAATATCATGGATATCCACTTAATGATAGGTGAATACCATCGTCAAAACACGTCAGAAGGATACAACTTTCATGTCGTACGGGATTAGACATACATAATTATGGCAACCCTTACTCACCGAATGCTGTTATTCAGTGTGCCCTTCCTGGCATACTGGTACTTGCATTTTAGGAGTTAATTTAATGCGTACCTCTTCTACTCAATCTTCCCTTTATTCATCCATTTTAGTTATCATAACATTTCGGTAACGTGAGGGCTGTTTATCGACCGTATCTATTATTGCAACACAACACAATAATATTATTCCATAAACGTTACGGGCTTGCTATTAATAAAATGGTTTGTCGTTAACATATCCAGTAACACTTACTTTGTGAGTGGAAAATATCACGATTATTTTGTTAAGAAGAATTAAGTACCGTATAATATATGCGCTGGGATAAAATCATACTCTCTTTTCTAGGCAAATACTACAAAATGAATACTTCAGAACCATTTAATTTTATTCAATTTAAAATTCTAGTAAATACATTAATTTTTAAAGACACTTGTAATTGACATGACACTATTTGTTGGAGACCCTCCGTCTTCTAGCAGGAAATGCGCAGTGGAAGTCTTACAGATTCTATTGAAGGCCCAACGTCAACAACATTGCCCGCGATACGTGGGGCTGATACAATAGGTAAGACCACTTACCCAATCGCCGAGTTCTTCAGATTTTCAAAATTGTACCTCCATTGAATCCAGTCGAAATCGGCATTGCTTAAATTCGGATCTATTTCAAATCTTTCTGGTCGCAAATATCATACCAAGCCAGGGGCTATAGTTTTATTTGACTTTGATTGTTAGCAATAGACATTTTGTGTATATTTTTTAAATTGAATGAATTGCTACAAATAAAGAATTTTCAAAACCAAGTTACATTTGCTTTTATTTAGTTTCAAAGACATTTGTAATTTTAACTTAACACTCTTAATATATAAGAAATAAAAGTAAAGAACAATTTAAAAAAGGTAATAGACAAGGAGTCTTCAATCATGGCAGCTACTTAATAAACTGCGATTGCATTAAGTTTTACTAACTGAAGCATATCAATTTTCTCTTTAGTTTTAATGAATTGATGTTTCGGATACACATCAACATTGATTATTTTAGAATATAAAAAATATATCTTATATATACTTTAATAAAATTATAAACCGAATTATAATAAAAGTTATAGTTCTTAAGACAGTTTTTCGGTATCTCCCCAATGTCCCCAACTTTCCCATATCCTTCCATTAAAATAAAATTGTCATTTTAACTACACATAGAAATTAATCATTTAAATAAGTACATAGAAATGTACTTATTTAAATGAAATATGTATGCGATTAGATTGCGGCGGTCCTTCAAGGTATCTCTTCAAAATCACAGCAGACAGAGAGTGAACACGGACATCCATCACCCTTGAGCCCTCTCAGAGTGGTTTAGATTGAGAGAAAGCCGTTTAAGTAAGCAGACGTGGTTTTTTAAAAGTACGAATTTCTTTTAGTTACATACCTGTCAATGTATATGTATTGTTCTGTATTTTCTTGTCTAATATCAAATGAAAACGAATACTTGTGAACTATAAATACAGATATTATATTATATTCTATAATTTTTGAAGTGAAACTTCTTTGAGCGCGAAGACAGTAAAATTTCAAGGTCGAATATTGTGTGACGCTTCTTGTAACGTTTCTGCGTAATATCTACCTCTTACTATAATATATATTTGATCCCCAAAGCAATTTCAATTCTGACACGCGTACTCTGTACACGCGCATTCTTTATTTTATTTTATTTTATACTAGCTGACACGGCGAATTTCGTACGCCTCAGAATAAAAACCTTTTCCATACAAAATGTACGAGGAAATGAATTTTATTCACCTTTTTTTTTTTTCATGGAAATTTCATATGTTTTAATAATTATTCTGCTATTCGGAGTGACCACAAATTCAACAAAGCAAAAATCATAAAAAACGGTCTAGCCTTTCTCGAGTTATAGTAACATGACTTTTTTATATATATTTATTAAAATTTATAACAGTGTTAAATAAAAGCGTGTGTGCTGTTGTGTTTCGGTTAGTGAGTAAGGGATATCGGAGCTCATTTTCCGTTCTAATGCCTTACAGCACCTATGGCCTTTCTTGTATTAATAGGCGTAAGGCGACGGTAACCACCTACCATCAAATGGACCATCAACCCTATCTGACGACCTTTTTAAATAAATAAAAAAATCAGGTATTCTATTCTGAAACTGTATCAATTATAATAAAATGTACACAGAACAAAGTAAAGCTACTTATAAATTCATTTAACATCTGTTGAATTTAAGCAAAATTGCACAAAAATATTTTTTTGCATTTTTATTAAAATATACACAAATAAATTAATAAGGTGTGTGGCTAAGTGTATCGTTGGTACCGGTATTGGTACCGCATCGATTTAGCTACAGAAGTTATAACTTTGTTAATTTCAAAATACAACATCGCATGTAAGTACCTACGTATACTTAAATACGAGACACGTTTAAAATCCTCTAATATGTAATGTAATTAATTATCAAATGAAAGATATATCAAAGTATTATAGAGAAATTAAAAGTCGCAGTAATATCTCACGCTCTATATGATACTTTTGTTAATTTAGTGCAAAGCGGTTATATGGAACCACGTGATGATTTCAGTTTCCTCTCGGGGCGACATGATGCTGCCATCCGCCCGTCCGCTGTCACCGGCTGTCTCCTCTGTCCTCGTCTCGCGCCCGCATCCCAACGGGCGTGAATCCAATTTACCAACTTGTAGACGTTTTTGTTTCTGTCGCTTGTAAGCTCCCATAAGAAAAGTTTGCCTGAGCGACTAATAAGACTTAGCTTGACATTGACATTGATCGTATTTAGCTTTTAAGCGAGCTAATTAAATGTTTATTATTTATAAATGGGCTTCATAAGGATGTACGTTCAGGGAAAACTCACGACGACTTACTTGATTAAAAGCTAATTACATAAAATGTTCAATGAAATAAGAGGTTTACTATATTTGACTCCAATGCACAGGTTTACTATATGAATGTTTTCTTTCAGTATCATTATTATAATTATCGCTAACAGCGGGCGGAACATAAGTACGGATAGCCAACGGCAGCTGAAACCGGAAGGTTCTCAAGTTAAGACTACTGGTCGGCAAGCACAACGTCAGGACGTCCACCCACAAGGTGGACACAGGGGCTGCAGGCTGCTTTTAATGCCTGTTGAAAAAATTTGAGGGGGGGGGTCTATATCCAGCTGTGGACGTCCTACGGCTGAGACGATGTTGATATCTACTATTATAACTATAAAAACAATGTTAAGACGCAATGGTAGCCACCTATTATCAAGTGGACCGTCAGCCTGCTTGCCAACTTTTACATTAAAATATTAGGATTATTAGGAAGGATAGGGATTACATCACCGAAACCCTATTACATAGTGGTCTAGGCTAGGAAATGGTGAAGAATTCTGTAAGGGGGCAGATGTGCCGCCCAAATGACTGCCAAATGCAGTGTGCCCTGCCACTACTTGCCAGATGCAGTAGTGGATCTGGCAAGTATCCAAAGCAGGATTCCAAAGCAGGCAACCCGAGACAGAACTCTTAAAAAGAACCTTAACTATTCGAGCAATAGGTTCGACAGAAATAAAAAGATTTATACTCGTAATATGAAAGTTTTGAAGTGTGACTTAAATCCTAAAATTAACAAAAACAGGGCTGTACTGTGATAGGACTTGGCCAATTTATATTGTATTGTATTGCATACCGCTGAAAAAAAATAGTCTCATAAAATGTGAAATGGTCACATGAATAAAAAATGTATGAATTAGAAACATGTAATGAAATTATCACACTTAGAAACAAGATTTTAATTAAAAAGTACAAAGTTTTGTAACAATAAACTCTGTAAACACTTCGATATCAGGAATAACAGTAACAACTATAAACTAATTATTCTATGTGTAGGTATAATGATGTAGATAAATTTAATGTTATCATTAAATATGATGTTAATTAACACAGTGTGCATTTCGTAACACAAATATTCGGATGAAATTAGTTAGTCAGTATTAAACACACCAATAAATACATTAACATTTTATGAACAGAAGGTATTTTTTGGCTTTATTTCAGTGATCTATTAATTGAATGCTACTATTAAAATAAAACAACGTTAATCGACTGAAAGTACAATTTTCATCTTTTTCTAACTAATTCATATATATTTTTTTTCCTAAAGATTAATAGCGACCAACTACTGAATTCGCGCAGTTCCCTGACAAAAATATATGAGTAACTAGCTGAGCCCACAACTTCGCACGCGCGGTGAAACAAAAACTAAATAACACGGGAAGCTTTCTAAAACACATAAGTGAAAACCGCATTTAAATTTGTTATGCCGTTTTTGAGATTTGCTTGCACAAACATTCAGACAAAAATTCCAAAACCTATTTTTTTGACCTCGGTAACATAAGTACAACGTGTACAAATTATTTTTTTGAAAAAATATTTAATGTACAGAGACGGCTCGTTTACGAATTTATTAGGTTATACGTTTAAATAAAGATTGAATTATAATTTTAAGATCCAGGAAAAAGGTACGCGAACCAAGTCGCTGACAAAGCTCGTTTTTTATAATGTGGGTTGTTATAAAACTAATTAACAATAACAACTCAATAATTTAAACTAAAAAGGGAATATCAGTATGAAAGCAATATGAACACCAATGTTTCAACTGTCTACCTACTTTAAAACATAGTCAACCATGTTGATGTACAAAGGAGAGTGGCAAATAAATAGAAATGATAAATGTTTTAATACACATTACTATAAGTGACATCTGACGTTTCACAATACATAATACTTAATGAATTAATTTAATCCAGCTGGTTTTTGTGAGCCTCTACCTGTTTACTCCGGAATGAAGAGAAGCCCTCGGGGTAAAGGACGGCCGCGTTGTGAGTGGCACCGGTGACTGACATGGGTTGACATTTCGAGACGTTATTGTTAAAAAGACTAAACAAAACGCGCACTGACCTGTTATTTTCTACTGAACGTAAGCCACAAACTCTGTTCTAACTGAATTTCATTTAAAAAATCAATTGCACCAAAAACTATAGGTACTCGAAATAGAATCTCATTTCGTCGTTGTCAAACCGAAATCTGCCATGTGCTAAAAATAGATATAGGTACCATGGAAGTAATAAGTACTATATATAGGTACATACTTATGAGATATTGACAAAAGGAGGTTGTTATACGTCAATTTATCTCTTTTAAACATGAAAGTTTAATAGTTTATTTATTATTTCGATAACAGAGTAAATTTTGAACATATCAAATTCATGTTTTATTAAGAGGTTCCTATTAGTAATTTTTCCTAAGTAATACTTAGAATTCCTCTGAGTAATTTTATCTATTATGTAACATTTTCTATGTTAAAAAGTGGCAGCAAGCTGATGGTCAACTTAATGTCAGATGACTACCGACGCCTCACCTATGGAAGGTAAACAATGAAGGTATAGGTGGCTACCGTCTCCAATAACACCAAGGAACGCAAAGGTGCCACAAGTGTGCTGTCGACAATAGCAGAATTAGTGATAAGTGATCACTTATCACTAGGGAAATTATCACTAGGGAGTATAGGGAAATTGGCTCTCACATCCCTTTTCCTCTAAGCGAAACATTATAAATGCTGTTTTTTACGGTGGTCTTCTGTATTGCCTGTCACTAACGAAGTGCCCTGTCACTACTTAGTAGTTATATCTATTCTATAAATAAAACAATCTCTGCACATTAAATATTTTTCAAAACAATTTCTACACGTTGTACTTATCCTCTCTCGGTTTGCTTAGCTTTTAATCCTAGGACTTTCAAAGCGCACTCAAGCCCTGCAAACACGGCGATTGGGAAAATCGCGAAATTGATAGGGAGAAGCTAACAGTTACCATTGACGAAAAACTGACGTTCAACGACCACGTCGCAAATGTTTGTATGAGGGCAATTAAGGTCTACAAGCAGCTCGGAAGAGCCGCCAAAATCAGTTGGGGCCTTCATCCCGAAGTGATCCGCTCCATTTATGTCGCCGTGGTGGAACCGATCCTGACCTATGCAGCAAGTGCGTGGGCGCCTGCCGTCTACAAGCTTGGGGTCAGAAAACAGCTAAATGCTGTGCAACGAGGCTTCTCGCAAAAATTGTGTAAGGCCTACCGCACGGTGTCCCTTAATTCAGCCCTATTACTGGCTGGACTGCTCCCCCTTGATTTGCGAATTCGCGAAGCTGCCTCTTTATATGAGGCCAAGAGGAGTGCACCCCAGCCGGGTCTGGCGGACAGGGTCGTCGAGCGGATGGCCCCAGCAATTGAGGCGCCCCATCCTGCCGAGCATATGCGCCTGGAGTTCATAAGCCTGGTGGATCAGGAAGCACTCAACAACAACAGTGATTTTGAAATTCGTATTTTCACAGATGCAGTAAGATCGACGGCCGGGTTGGAGGAGCTCTATCAACCAACGTCTTAATCATAGCCCTAAAACCGAGGAGAAACAGGACTAATGCCGAAGACAAAAACCCAGATAAAGGCAGAGCATTCCTCCCATATATTAAAGGAGTAACGGATCGCATAGGAAAAATGTTACAGAGCAGATACATCAAGGCCATATATAAGCCCACGAGCCAAATCAGAAACCTGCTCGGTTCAGTTAAAGACCCACGGGATCCATTATCCTCGACAGGGGTATATAAAATACCTTGTGAATGTGGCGCAGTATATATCGGCACCACAAAACGCAGCATTAACACCCGAATTAAAGAGCATAAGGGTAACTGTCGCAGAGGAGAGACCGAAAAATCGACAGTAGCTGAACACGCCTTTTCTGAAGGCAATCATAAAATCCTTTTCAAAAACACATTAGTTCTGTCATCCGAGGTACACTATCACTCACGCCTTAATCGGGAAGCCATTGAAATTTTCAAGCATCCAAATAATTTCAACAGGAAGGAGGAAAACCTAAGGCTACACAACATTTGGTATCCGACACTACGCAAGAATAATAATAATGAAAGAAAGAGAGGGCATTATAACCCCTCTCCTAGTGACCACACCCCACCAATTCAACCACGGGGTGGGGATATAAATATAGACACATTCCAGTCGACAAATCAGTCTCGCTCGAGAAGTCGAAAAGTGCAGAAGTGAAGTGCAGTGATGTGATGTACTTTTTCTTCTAACTCGGACTACACCACTGAGGATGTCAACCGCAGTTGTTGACGAAACGTTTGGAAGAATTTCCAACAGACCTGGGCCATCATCCTGGAAACCCACAACTCATATCAAAAAAATAGTTTTTAGAATTCTTGTTAGTTTCGGCACGCTAATCTCAGAAACGGCTTAACCAATTTGAATGCGATTTTCACTAATGTATTGTAGCAAGCTTCCCGTAACATTTAGTGTTTGTTTCATTTTTTTTTTTACAAACAAAAAAGTTACACGTTATTCCGAAGTACGAAGTTGCAGGCTCAGCTAATATTCTATATCTTAATTGATACAATTTAGTTTTCAATATATCTTAAAATATCTATGCAATGTACAGTTAATCTTACAATGATTAGACGCATAATGGGTAAATAATCTCCCTCGGAAAGATACTTTGTTTCTCAGTGGATCACTACCTTCTTTATGGATCTAAGACAATTCACCGCCGCCGATTTATCGCCGCTCTTTCACCGTCGTCATTTCATCGCTGGCAGTTTCATCGACGGCCGATTCGACGCCTGCCATGTCATCGCCGTTTCGTTAAAATATCAGCATTAGCATCACTTAAAAAAATAAATGTTACACACGTGTCCCGTACAATTAGTCTTGTAACACATTTGTAATAGGCAGTTTAATTACCAAAACCTGTATTCCAGGTGTACTAGCTCCCCTCACATTTAACTTCAAATATTCAAGAACTTAACCTTACTTGTCAGTACAAATAAGTCTTAATACACATTTTGCGAAAACATGTACTCTGTTTATTTTGAAATCAAATTTGTTACAATAAATGTGATTTCAAATTAACTATGTAATTTGCTAAAATAAAATTAAAATACATTATATTCTATGAAAATTTACGTCTTTTCTGACGATAAACATCTTGGTAGTAATTATTTTGCTTTCTACAATACTGTGCATGATAAACAATAGACCAAAACGAACGGCGATGAATCGGCCGGCGCTGAAATGGCTTGGCGATGAATCGCCCCATTCCGCTTTTTTATATTACTCAAAAGGACTTTTGCTGCTAAAATTTATAAAAAGAATCCAAAATATTTATCCAGGACACAATCTATTGGTGTACCGAGTTTTATCTATTTTTAAACGATTAGTTGCGTCACAAGCATCCTCACATTTACGCTTCTTCAAAACGTTTCTTATTTATACTTAAGTAGATCTTTAGATTGAAGATTGCAATTTCAAGAAAAATACTTAAAAAGGATTTAAGAGAAAATAATATCTCATCTAATTTAATCTAAATGTTTTGATTGAGAATAATAAGGAAATTAAAATTTATTCAAGTTTTTTTGCTTCCTGAATGCTTCATGTTTTTTTTTTTTTGAATAAAATTGCTAACCCTCCTAGTCTTTGCGTTTTGCATGTTTATGGTGCCCATGTGGTATTTCAAATTGAACCTTCACTTTAGTATTTTGTAGTTGTCTACAAATTACTAAAGTAGATGACACAACAAAGACGACACTGAGGTTTGTGTACGACGCTTTGAGAGTAGTTTGTTTGTCGCGTGAGGGAATCGCATGTGTCGACGACATATGCGTATCACTCAAACATTGTTCCCGCGACACACTGGTACTGCCTATTGACAGAAAAGTGCCAATATTTCATGTCATATCCACACGCTAATCTTGTTTCCATCGATTTCAATACTCTGACTGTAAATAAAACGGGAAAAGATTTATGTTCATAACGGTTTTCACGCTCGTATTTTGAATTTCTACAAAAACAAACGTACAGATTGCCATAGTTTTATTTGACATTTCATTTCGTACACAGGAAGTTAAATAAACGTGAATTATTAAAAGCTCAACCGTGAATGAATAAAAATCAAATTTTCAGCGAAATTGATTAACTCTGGGGGTTTTCTTACAACGAGAGCCATCGTTCTTGGATGGCTGTCGAGTGAGTTCTAAAATCGGCTTAATTGGAAATACGAAGCAAAATTAGACAATGTTGTAATAGCAATGTTAAAAACTATTTTACCAAACCCGTTGGGTTGAATATTGTATATATTTAAAAAATGTATCCATTCAGAAAATACAGACTTTTCTTTTGACCTCGGCATCAGCGTTTAATTTTCGCAACAAGTAATATTAAAAATTTTAAACTTAATAAAGATGTTTGTTAACTTAAAGACTAACTAAACTTATGGATTATGACCTAGTTTATACCGATAATGCGTCTCCGTGACTTAATAATTATTAAAATTTAGTTCTGGAGGACATTTATAGATGGCAACTTTTTAAAACTTTTTCGCATAGGGATACATCATTATTATTTCAGCCGTACGACGTATGTACATTGCTGGGCAGCAGCCTGGATCCACCGTCGACCTGCGGCCCTTATCAGGTCGTCTGTCCACCTAGTCGGTGGACGTCCTACGCTGCGCTTGCCGGTCCGTGGCCTTACTAATCCTCCGGGATACGAGGGGCACACTGAAATGATCGGGAATAAGAAAAACCACATGCACGGTATAGCTAAATTGTATTTTATTGTTTTTCGAAGTATTCTCCGTTCAACTTAATGCACTTTTCCATTCGTGCAAACCAATCATTAAAACAGTAATTCCAGTCTGAAGTTGATGTTGACAAAATGACTGATTTGTACGTTTCCACAGCTGCTTCGGGGTCTTCAAACCGTTGACCGCGTAATAAATCTTTCATTATAGGGAATGTAAAGAAATCGTTTGGGCTCAGGTCAAGACTGTACGGAGGATGGCTCATCAGCTCGACGTTTTCCTGCTTCAAAAAAGCCGTATGGGAGCTCGCATTATCGTGATGTAAGATGATGCGACGTTTCGGGTTATTTTTTCGGAGTTCGACTATCATTTCTGGCAAACAAACCGTGATATACCACTCGGCGGTAACCGTTCTGCGTTCCTGTAAAGGAATTGTAGCAACATGCCCCTTTTTCGAGACAAACGTAGCGACCATTTTCTTTGACACGCTGCGGGAGCGAACCACTTTCGTTGGCTTGACCTCGTCTTCGAAGACCAAAACTGCTGACTGATGTTTTCTTTCAGGTTCGTATGAATAAATCCATGATTCGTCACCTGAGACGATATTATAAACGGCATTTGACTTCCCTCCGTTGAAGCGGTGCAGAGTATTCCGGCACCAATCTACACGAGCCGCCTTTTGCTCTTCGGACAAATTGTGGGGAACCCAGCGGGAAACTAGCTTTCTTACACACAGCTCATTATGTAATATCGACTGAATTGCAGTCATTCCGATACTGATAACAGCCCGAATCTGCTCGTATGTCACATGACGGTTATCTAATATAATAGTTCGCACAGCTGCGATGTTTTCAGGCGTGACCGCTGTTCTTGGTCGACCTGCAGAAGAAACAGTGCTGAGCGATACACGACCGCGTCGGAACTCGGCATTCCAGCGGTATATTGTCGTTTGACTCGGTGCTTCAACATCATAAATCGAAACAAGTTCGCTGAGACATTTATCTTGAGATAAGCCGCGACGAAAATTGTGATAAATTATGGCACGGAAATGTTCACGCGTGAGCTCCATTTCTGTTAACGACGTGTCAACTTTAAACCAACATAGTTTTTGTTTTTAATATATAAAGGAAATTGTTTGAATGTCATTAAGATTCTAAGAGGCTAGTATTCAAATTCTAAAAAAGGTTTTATTGTAACTCAATCCGAAATATTCTATTCCCGATCATTTCAGTGTGCCCCTTGTACTGTTTAAAAAAATAACAAGTTGTTTTCTGGATTTTTTTGATCTTCTATAATATCTATCACATCTTATACAAGATAGGCCCATTTCCCTATCCACTCCTAATTCCCTATCCTTAATCCTACTGCAGTTGGCAGCGCACTTGCAGCAGCTTTGGCGTTGCTTGTGTTTTAGGCGACGGTAGCCACCTACCAAGTGGACCGTCAGCCTGTCTGCCGATCTGACATTTAAAAAAAAGACGGAATTATGCTTTAAACCAGCACCAAAAAATAATTCTGTTTCTATTATAATTTTTGAATGAATATTTTATTTATGTTAACGATCAAAAATGTATTCTGAGTGAAGTTCGTCTAGTTTTAAAAGACTTTGATTATTTTCTATTAACTTAAAACTGTTATTTTTTTGTATTCACTCGTTACATATTTTAAGTTGTGCAAGCAGTATATTCTTACAAAAGTTTCACGAAAAAAACAAAAACTGTCAGTCGATAAAATAAAATACTTTTAATAATAAAATAAACAAGACTTTTTTTCTATTGGCAACCCTATACACATCTATAAAAAGATGTCGGTCACCCAAGAGTGTTTTTTTTTTCCATACACTTCAAAAAAAAAAAAGGATTCTAGCTTAGAAGATGACGACTCCGAGAATAAATGCGAAAGAAATTCAGGATAAGTATATTTCTTTATCATTGTAATATACATCGGGTATTACGTATATATTGATATCTCATCGAGAATCCTCTGTTCATTAACATTCCAATAGTATTGCTGAAATTAGCACATTGAACCGTAATTGTTTCAACAATAAATATTTAGTGGCAAATGTAATTAATTATTTAGGTCCACAAGCTTGGATTTGCTGACCTATTTACGAATTGATCCAACAATTCTATACATCCATTATCCATTAGAACGGTTAGGTCGGGTACTAACCGCACGGCTGCCTTTCAGCGCGCACCCCTCCACACCCACCAACAAACTTTCTGTGCTTTTAAGTTTCTATTTAAGTTACTACTTACATTAACTACTGCTATGTTTATGACAAACACCATTAGTCGAATAGCCTTTCTGTAGGTGCTTAAAAGGTTGATATATAACTCTTTTATAATCACAGCATTTGGTAACAACAAGACATTAAATTTAATTCTATTATTTATTTTTAGACATACGAGTAGTAATTTATTTAAGCCGTACAAATAAAAGTTGAAAAAGAACAAAATAAAATGCAAGGGTAAATTCTTACAAGATTTTTTTTTATTGGCGCATCCAGCGGTTTGTCCTGCCTAAATCCGAAAAATAAATCTGTAACCTTATTGCAGTGCCACCTGTCGGATCCAATCTTCTATCCCAACTTAAGAAAATAATAAAATGTTGTGGTCATTAGTCGAGATAAAAACTATCCTATCTTAAAAGTTGGACCAAATTACACACAGTGTGGAAATTTCATTAAGATTGGTTAAGTAGTGTCGGAGCTTAGCGCAGGTTCTGAATCACTTCACTTGAGAATCTTCCGTGTTTATACTATTATATAAAGATATAAAACTATATGTAAAAAGACTTTATTTTTAATATTAAAGTTGACGATTGACGCCAGACGTGCTATGTGCTCAGTAGTTGGACCAGGTAGCTACCGTTTCTACCGTTAACAAGCTGACAAGCTACACGGGGGATGAAAAAGCTTTAACAGCTCTCTTGAAGTGTTACATTTGTAGTGGAGAAAAAAGAGGGTAAAGGTTCCGAGCTTCTCTTTATTGTACATAAGAGGATACTCGGAGTAAACCTGAATCTACACCCGGAGACTTCGATTTTTATCGCGTTTTAGAGTCTCCAGTCGCTGTGAGTGCACCATCATTAGAAAGAAGGAAAGAAACGTTTATTTCTCAAATATACTGATATAAGCAAACTACTATAAATTACTATAAATTAAAGTATAATTTATACTGATTAAGTATTACTATAAATTGGTGGTGCGGACCACAACACTGATATTCTTACCAGAGAGGCAGATATTTAATGGAAAGCGTTCGCACGGGACGATTTAGGTTTAAGGTAAGGTAAAATATATTATCAATTTCAAAAAAGTGATCTCATTGTCCTGTTTTTTAAGAAATAAACGATTTAATTTGATTTGTAACAGTAATGGCATACAAGTTGATCAGCCGCGCCCATAAACTGCCTTGAAGAGCGGAGTCTCTCAGGTAAGATCGCGCATCATCAGCCCGTTAGCGTCCACTGTTGGATACGGGAGCACCACCACACTCGAATCTTCGTCATTGGTATTTATCCACTGTCAGCCGATCTCCTGAAGTCATCGATCCAACGCACAGCTGCTTGAATTCCGCCGAAAGAGAAATTCTTAAATACTATCAAAGAATTGCTGGCAAAAGCCAAAGCCGACACGAACAATTTTCCAGTTTGAAGACGTGACGTGACGTACGAGGCGCTGCGTCATGTCACGTCAAGTTTCACTTAATGGGAAGTGCGGGAAGTGCGGGAGAGAGTAAGAGCAAGAGCGAAGAAATGAATGTCGGAAGCGCCGCGGGCGTTGTGGATTTCGTCCGAGCGACGTGACTGAATAAGTGAAATAGACTGCGGACTCCTCGCTACACTAAAACAATAGTTTCGGTCGACAAAGCCTTAGAACTGTAAAACGTAACAGATTGTTATTGGTTTTGCGTGGCGACGGCCGTCGGCGACAATGAGAATTAATGGAAAATAAATTGTTAGCTTTGTTGTAAGCCCACCCGACCGCGGGCCTTTGTCGATAAAATAATACAATTTATTGCTATTTACAGCTTCAGCGGAAACTGTTGGACATGAAAATTCACACGTGGACATTATGTTACTTGTGATAATAAAACATACATTATAATAGTATCCTTTTAAAGAGATCATTTTTGTCGACACGAAATGCTAGAGCATAAACGACTTTTGTAAGTCCAACAATGTTCTATATCTATATCTATATCTATATCTATATCTATATCTATATCTATATCTATATCTATATCTATATCTATATCTATATCTATATCTATATCTATATCTATATCTATATCTATATCTATATCTATATCTATATCTATATCTATATCTATATCTATATCTATATCTATATCTATATCTATATCTATATCTATATCTATATCTATATCGATGTCTATGTCTATGTCTATATCGATATCTGTACATATAATAAAATCGTAAACGAGCCTTGTTTGTAAATTTGTACACGTTATACTTTTGCTAGCGAAGTCAAAAAAATTGCTTTTAGAATTTTTGTCTGTTCGTCTGTGCGTTTGTGCACGCTAATCTCAGAAAAGGCTTAACCGATTTGAATGCGATTTTCATTGATGTATTGTAGCAAGCTTCCGGTAACATTTAGTGTTCGTTTTATTCCAATCGGTTTACAAACAAAAAAGTTACGCGCTATAACGCGCGTACGCGTACGAAGTTTCGGGCTCAGCTAGTTATAAAATATATTTTTATACACTTCCTTATGTACGAGTATACCTACACTTTACTTTATATGTAACTAGACTGACGTGCCCCGACTTTTCCCGGCAGCAATTTGGGGATACTAAATATATAGGTACCCTTTTAGTCCGCCTTGAATAAAGTACCTACCTTTGAAACAGTAAAAAAAACCAGTGCTTCCCGTTCGGGAGATTACCGCCCACATACAACATACAAAATCTGCTCTCTCTTTATTATATTAATATGATATGTTACATACAATCCACTTATCTAAAAACTCATTCGAATTGTGTGTATATAATTGACTTATAAGATACTAGCTGTTGCACGCGACTTCGTCCGCGTCTCTATCTTTATAAAATACTAGCGATCCGCCCCCGGCTTCGCCCGGGGTGCAATTTTTATATATATGAAAATTCCCCGTTTATCCCTCTTTCCATGAGTCAAAACCGAATTAAAATCGGTCTACCCGTTCACGCGCGATGCCGTGACTAAGGGAAATGGGGATTCATTTTTATATATAGAGAAGATTGTTCGTGGAAAACGGCAATTTTTTTATGAAGGAAGGGGAGAGTAAAGAGGGAGATTGGGGGAGGTGAGTAGCCTATATTACTCGCTGATAATGTAGTTTTCTATAGGTGAAAGAATTTTTAAAATCGGTCCAGTAGTCTTTAAGTTTATTCAAACATACATACAAATCTCTTATAATATTAGTTTAGATGTCTAATAATACTTATAATTATGTGTAACAGTAGGTATTATTTACTTATAATATAATAATATATCAGACATGTCAGACATGTCATTCTTAATATTGCCAAATTGACATTAATGGACACTAAAAGCAATTAATCTATTAATAATGTTAATAATATATTGCGTATTTTCTCGTTCATTGTTATTTTCTTATAAAGATTTACTCTCGACATATTTACAGCAAAATGACGATCAAGAAACAAAAAGGAACGATAAAAAATCTAGAATTTATTAATTAAAAAACTTATATACTAATAATATCGCTGATGCATTACCGAATAAGATTTGGCCTAGGTGATTTAATTGTGGCATAATAGGGGATCGGACAGAAATCAGATTAAAATCTAAAATGTACTTAGAAAGAAAATATATAATTTGTTACGATTATTTATCGAATAATAATTTAATATAATTCATTTAAATATTTTTAATTGAAGAAATAAAATTTTATTATTTAGAATATTTTTAATCTACACTGAAACACCAATCACAGTGCGTGACGTCATTTGTGGGCAATCATTGTCTTATGCCAATGCAGCTGTTTTGTTATGATATGACCACAAATGACGTTACGCGCTCTCAGATGAACTATCGTGGCGTTTTGGCGGCATTTTCAAACAAACAATATTAAAACATGATTTTGAGTACCTAAAAGGCTATGAATAAATAAAATAGTATTTTTATGTGAATAAATATCCATGAAGATTAATTTGAAACACTTTCTGAAAATTTGTCCGATCCCCTATTTTATGATGCCATTTTTTAATTTCACAACACATTAGCACCAACATATTTGAGATATAGTTGTAATATTTAGAGGGCTTGGAACGAAATATATTTAAAAAAAAAACTGGTGTCGGAAGTGAAATTTCTTTGGCGATCAAATGTTAATAGATGTCATGTAAACGTTACACGTCACGTGATCATTACACAGAAGCGTCACACAATATTTAACCTCATCGAAAAAGAAGTTTCATTTAAAAAAAAAACTGAAATTATAATTTTATAAAAATGTACTCACTTATATGTACTTAAATAGGCATTAAACGATTGGCAGTAGCCACAGCAGGATATGTAAAAGTAATACGTCACGTCCGATCTGAAGTTGGCTAATCCATTGCCTTCGACATTATAACTGCTCAATAAATGATTTTCTCCATAAGGATAATGGAGGGATTTTCTACTGTTTATTGTGGACTCAATCTCCCACTATGATTGATTGAGGCTTAGGCGGAATTCTTCCAAGGAGAAATTACTACGTTATTTCTGTTCGTAACAGTCGCAACGTTTTATTATTTGTTGTCGTCTCGAATAATTACTAGTATTATTAGATATATTAATAGGGCAAAATGGTAACGAAATATTTCTTTCTTTCTTTCTTCTTATATTGAAGAGTGTTTATTTACACTCTAACCAACCACGTGTATATGAAATACTAGCGAAGTCTTTATATTTTGCTCAAAATTTCATTTGGGTACCTATCTAGGCACAATAGTTTTGGCTATGCGTCAGGAAAAACTATTATATACCTAAGTATAGATTATTCAAAAATCCATCCGGAATTAGTGGCTTACATATAATTTTATTTCGGCAATTAAAAAAATATTTAAAATAAATGTTACTGAAATCATACTGCTAAATATTATTTGATTTACTTTGACCTTTATAAATAATTAAATTAGTACGCATTACTTCTCGTCCTTATATTTTATGTATAAGGACTATGTATATTTTAATGTATATTTTATGTAATTGGCGATTGTAATAGTTGATGATTATGTAATGAGTATATATCTTTTTTTAATTTTAACAGAAATAATATGTAATATGTAGCTGTAATCGGCAAGCAAATGGAAATGTGTTTGTATAATTTGTTTGTGTGGCTTAGTCAATTTTGCTGTGCTTTTGGTATTTCCATTAAATAAAATAAAAATAATTAAAAAATTGATTATAACTGCACACAAAAATTATAGTAGGTAATCTTATATATAAAAATGAATCCCTATTTCTCCTGGTCACGGCATCACGCGTGAGATAGACCGATTTTAATTCGGTTTTCGCTAATGGAAAGAGGGATAAACGGGGAATGTTTTAGGGTATATAAAAATTGCACGCCGGGCGAAGCCGGGGCGGGCCGCTAGTTCAAAATAAAGAACAAGTTTTGTTTCCGAATATACAATACCTATTGAATTTAGTATTTTTATACGTTGAAATGGAGAAATTATAACCAACTACATTTTTTAATTAGTGTATTAGTAATTAATTTATTATTAAATTATTAAAGTTCCTGATTCGTGTTGAAATTAAGAAGTTTTAGTCACCCTGGTAGAATTAGAATAATAATTCGTTCGTAGTGACCTCCTACATAATGAGTTCCAACATTCTAAATTTGAATAATTAATACGAAGATAACGGGCAAATTATTTTAACCCTCAACTGAATTCTGAAGCACTGAGTTAGAGGGTAGGCAGGTACGACTTGATTTTGTTATCGTCGTAATAAATCAAACGTAATTATATTATATATTAAATATTATATTGTATGGTAAATTTATACAAGTAATTATTGTATTTATATGTTATGGAAAATATTTATAAACCAAATATTATGGAGGTTGGTTTCCAATTACTTGTAATCTATACCTATACGTACTTATCATTTGCACTGACTCAAAGCACAGCCAAAACTTCAAAGTCTAGAAAGGCAAGGCAGCGCACACGTACCCCCCTGGTGTTCTTTGTGTCCTTAGGCGACGGTAGCCACCTATCATCAAGTGGACCTTCAGCCAAATAATATTTAAAAAAAGTTAAAATTTGGAACATAGATTTCATAACGTAAGCCTCAAATATCAATGATTTTTGAAAATTTCAACACCGTGGGAAGCCGGGGCCGGGTCGCTAGTATTTCATAAAAATTTATTGGTCGACTTTTCCTGCAAATCCCAGCATAAAACTAAAAATTATAATGCAAATGCCTTCATCTAGTATGTAAATACTACGTCAGGTGCAGTTATGAGCACAAAAAAAAAAAAAAAAAAACAACATACATAAATCCCAACATATCTTTATTCTATGCATTATTAATTAAAATGTACATTTAAATATGTCATTATTTACAATTTTACAAAAGTCTTTTCAGACAAAATAAAAATATCTTTTCATCAACACACTTCTCCATAGAATTATTACATAACAATTTTAGAATGAATGAAAGATAATCACACCTTAAAGGTATTTAAAGATAAATTTGAAACAGTTAAGTACTCTATGTACTTAACTAAACAGCGTTAGCGTCAGTAATACACAGTGAATCATCAGTCTTTTGAAAGTTTTGCGCTAAATTCTAATAATTTTCTAAGAAAATTTAAATCAACATCTTCAAAATGTGTAGAGTAAACCCATAAATGTCTCATGTAATATATTAATAATTATTTCAATTGCAAATACTCTCTATAATTACCTACTACTTATCACAATATCATTAAAGTTCAAATGGGTGCCTAGTTTCATACAAAATGAAGCCTATTCACACCGATAGTCTAATCTTTGGCCATTTTGACCTACGACTAATGTAAAAAAGAAATAAATGTCATTATATATTTACATTTACCTTCATAGAAACAAAACGTAACTATTCGCCCCTCAACGAGTAGAGTCACAATCACTAGGTCACATACATATCATACAAGTGGAAGAGAGTGACTCGTTAGAAATAAATGTGTATTGAATTTATAATTCTACAAAATTAAATGGAATTCAGTTTCGGATATGTTCACTAAAATTTTTACAAAATAAGATTTAACAAATTTATATTGAAATAACTTCGATCTTAAAGTTTAATTTGTACTCAATAAAACATTCGTCCAACGAACTACCGGATGTTGTACAAGAACAGTACAAGCGTTGTAAATTTCCGCCAAAACTGGATACGGTTTGGACCTGAAAAGAAAAAATGACATGTAAAGGAGGTACTTATTTAGTGCGTGTACGAGATTTATGTTTTTCAATCTATCCGTGCGCCTAAAGACGTTTCCAAATGAAGCTGTTTTGGGGAAAGATTTATGTGTACACTCAAGTATATTGCGCTTCCAAGATAGTGGAAATGGAATCGGGTTACCCAAACCGCAACAACTGTCCAAGTGTTAACTACCGAACCGATCTTGATATCTACCAGTAGCGACTGTGCAGTCGATATGTATTATATCGTTGTACGACATGAGCGATATCCAAGGTATTAAATTTAATTTCGTTTATTTTTTAAACGAAAAGTCACACAAAATACATTTTTTTTTTGCTTGATTATACAGCTATTTGCCCTGTAATAAAAGCAAGCTTTCCTCCACTTAAATGAAGTGGGAATTATGTTAAAAAAAAACATATAAAGTTGTTCAATAAAATACTAGCCTTTGCCCGCAACTTCGTCCATACCCTTCTTTTAGGCGTTGAAACGTTTAATCAATCTTTATTGCTCATATATTTTTGAAAGACGTTGAATTTTTAATTCTTATTTATATATGAGGCCTAAGGAACAACAGTACTTTTAACTGGATGAAAGGTACGCTACGTCCTTATCTGTACCCCTGACAACGTGTGAGCCAAATTTCATGATGATATATAAAATATTTCATGATTCAAAATTGCATGATATTTTGTAAAATGATATATACACTATGTGATTAAATTTTAACTAGAAACTGAAACATCTGATACTGCAGGATAGGACGATTCATCGCCAAGGCACTTCAGCGCCGGCCGCTTCACCGCCGCGTCGGCTATTTCATGGCCATTCGTTTTGGTCTATTGTTTATCATGCGCAGTATTGTATAAATTTTATTTTAGCAATTTGAAATGACATTAATTTTAATAAATGTGATTTCGGAACAAACGGTGTACTTGTTTTAGCAAAAATACTTTCAATTACAAAATGTGTTACAAGACTTATTTGTACTGAAAACAAAGTTAGGTTAGGTTCTGGAATCTTTATGGAACGAATACACCCGGAATACTGGTTTTGGCAAATACACTGTCTATTGTCTGTGTTACAAGCATTATTGTACTTGAACGAGTGTAACAAGTGATATTTTAACTAAACGGCGATGAAATGGCTGAAGTCGAATCGGCCAGCAATTCAACGGCCAGCGATAAAATGGCGGCGGTGAAAGGGCGGCGATGAATCGTTCTAGACCCCTGATACTGACATCTTATTAACAGAAGACATATTAAAAAAGTATGTTCTACAATTTGACCACACCGCTAGAGTGTTCTATAATTGATATTACGATTGTCAGTCTTTTTAAAGTAAATATTATGTTATAAATTACAGGAACAAGCATAACATACAATTTAAAAATTTATTTATATTGTACAGAATGTAATGTTCCATTCCCATTAATTGTATTAGTTATAAATATACTCGCGGACTAAGAATAAGGGTCGGTACGAAAAACTAGAATATCTCCTAAAATAGCAGAGCTAGCGGCATGTATGAAACTGTATGTCGTAGATAATTTTATAGTTAATAAATGAAAAGCAAATGTTAGAAAAGTTAATCTGTTTATTTATTAAAATTACATAAGAAACAAAAAATCGACCATTTTTGCTTTGAAAAATTAAAAGACTTTACCTCACATACCACACAAAAATGAACTTCAAACAGAAATTAATACTTGGTACAGCCTACATTGCCAGTGATTGCTCCAATGCTAACGGATATATTTAATGAAATTATTAATACAGAAATTATTCCTGAAGATTGGACCAAATCTACAATTGTATTGCTGCACAAAAAAGGAGACAGACGAGACATAGCAAATTACAGACCAATTAGTCTAATGTCCAATGTCTACAAGGTGTTCTCAAAAATTATACTATCAAGAATTACCAATACTCTTGATGAAAATCAGCCAAAGGAACAAGCTGGTTTCCGTCGAAACTTTTCAACTATAGACCATATTCACACCCTGAGGCAGATACTACAAAAATGTAAAGAATACAATAAATCTTACTACCTAGGGTTTGTCGATTTTAGCAAAGCATTCGATACACTAGAACACGGATTTATCTGGGACGCACTCGAAGCACAAGGGGTACAAAGAAAATACATACGTATACTTAAAAACGTATACTCTAGGAGTACAGCGCAAATTAAATTGGAATCAACAGGCGTTGAATTCCCTATTAAAAGAGGTGTACGCCAAGGAGACCCAATTTCACCTAAATTATTTACAGCCGTCTTAGAAATGATATTCAGGAACCTTGAATGGATGGAAAATGGACTCAATATAAATGGCGAAAACCTAAATCATCTACGCTTCGCAGATGACTTAATATTATTTTCGGACAGTCCAAAAACCCTGGAGTTAATGTTGCAACAGTTATCGGATGAAAGTGCGAAAGCAGGTCTGTCAATGAACTTAACAAAAACAAAAATAATGTCAAACTCTTCACAAAAAGAAAAAATAAAAGTAAACAATGAACAAATTGAATATGTAACTGAATATATATATTTGGGTCAACTAATATCTACAGAAAATTGTATGCAAAAAGAAATAGAAAGAAGAACTGCTAATGCGTGGAAAAGATTTTGGTCGCTCAGCGAAGTAATGAAGAATAATGACATGCCTTTAAAAGAAAAAAGGAAAGTATATAATATGTGTATTCTACCATGTTTATTATACGGGTGTCAAACGTGGGCATTGACAGAACAACTAGCAAATAAAATAAAAACTTGTCAGAATGGAATGGAGAGAAGTACTGTAGGAGTTAAAAGACTGGATAGAATAAAATTGGAAAAGATAAAAAGTAGTACTAACTTCAAGAATGCCTATACCACTTGTAAACAATTAAAATGGCAGTGGACAGGACATATGATGAGAGAGAAAAATGAAAAATGGTCTAGAATAGTGACGGAATGGTACCCACGCGATAATAAAAGGAACAGAGGTCGACAGACTAAAAGATGGGAAGATGATATTGTTAAAGTAGCTGGTCCAATATGGACTCGTACAGCAAAGGACAGAGTTAAGTGGAAATCTTTAGAGGAGGCCTTTGTCGGGAGACAAGCTGATTAAAAACCGTTTGCCGATCTGTAAAATAATAATAATTAAAAAAAAAATTTAGGCATTAATTTTTAAATTTTAAGTAAGCATGTAAAAAAAAATCAGTAATAAAGGCTTTTTTATTTTTTTATTTTTATTTTATTTTATTATTGCCTCCGCGGGCTCTTCTTACAGCTGCCAAGCGATTGGGCATGATGTTTATTAAGTTTCTTATGCGATGTTGCGGGATATTGGTCCATTCTTCCACTAACGCATGTTTCAGGTCTAGTAAGTGTAGCCGGGGCGGGGTTCCGATTTCTTATACGCCTTCCAAGCTCGACCCAAACGTGCTCAATCGGATTTAAGTCCGGGCTTCTCGAGGGCCAGTCCATGCAATTGATGTCAACGTCCTGAAAGTACTCACTTACAATTTGAGCTGTATGTGGCCTAGCGTTGTCATGCATAAATATGGAATTTTTACCCAAATTAATTAAGTATGGGCCAACATGCTCATTAAGGATCTCTTCTACAGATCTTACACTAGTTAGCGTACGATTTTCTATGAACACTAACTCCGTGCGACTCTCTAAAGGGATTCCAGCCCAAACCATAACAGATCCACCGCCGAACGATACTTTCTCCTGAAAACAAGCTTGAATAAAACGTTCCCCTGGCCGTCGGTAAACTCTTCGCCGCCCATCATTTGTATAGAGCATAAATCTGGATTCGTCAGAAAACATTACTCTTGCCCATTCTTCGTTTTCCCAATGAGCATGTTCGCGGACGTAACGTATTCTTGCTAATCGATGTTGCTTTACAAGTTTTGGGCCCTTTGCGGGTCTATGTGGAGTCAAATTAGCTTCTTAGAGCCGCCGCCTAACAGTCCGTTCGCTTACGTGATCTCTTCGGGTTTCTCGAAGTTGATTTGTTACTTCAATTGCCGTGAGGTGCCGATTTCGGAACATGGTCGTAACAATAAATCGATCCTCTCGAGCCGTAGTACATCTCGTTCTGCCGGTTCCTGGTCTTCTAACGTTCTGCCCAGTTTCTCGGAAAAGTTGGACGACTCTTTGCACCGTAGAAAGTGACACGCCTGTTACTGTCGCTGTACTTCTCTGACTTCTGCCTTCTTCTATCATAGTGACGATACGTGTACATTCTTCCCGTGTTAGCGACATGGAAGTATTTCAATAATTACCGTGAAAGACGACAAATACTGCCTTTTATCATTTTGATTTGACAGATTGAAAACAAAAATGAGAAAACAAGCAAAATAAAATATGCGTGATTTGAATTTATTACCGAATTCGAGGTTTCTTTCTTTTTTAAATATTTCCAATTGCATTGTATAACATTTAAGGTTTCACATCATACGATAATAAAATTCTCTTTAATATAGAATAAGTTTCATGCATGTACCATTATTAATTTGCAAGATACAGAGGATTTTGTCATCGACCCGTTTTCTTAGTCCGCGAGTGTATTAGTAGTTACATAAATTGAATAATATTCTTCAAAAATTTTTCAATTCTTTTTAATTCTTCAATAATAAAAGTAAGTACTCTTTCTCGTGTTTCATAGGCACAGAACAGCCTGTATATAAAAATCCGATCCGATGTTTCACTTGAAATATTCGCAATCAATGTTGGGAAGACGTTTGTGATTGAATCAATATCGATGTCTCTTTGTGCTACCGTCAGCATAAGTAGGCTTTTGTGCCTTCGTAATAATTATTCACGAAGAGACAACAAACAGTCCACTTTCTATATTAATTACATGTTAGACAATATTTGAAAAGGAATAAGAGAGCGTTATCATTCATTATTCAGTCTGAAAGCAATCTACGCGTAAGTATAGAAAACGCCCTCAATATTACCGCTTAAAATTAATAACTAATACAAGTCTGTATTATCATTATCGTTTTAATTATTCCTTACGAAACGGGAAATTCACTTTCTGTACTAATTAGACCGTAACTTATAAATAACTTACACCATAACTTACAATTCAACAGGTTGGGACAAAAAGCCTGTGCAGTTTTCGTCCCAAAATGTTTAAAAAAAGTATTTAATGTCTATGGTAACTTAAAATAATAATAATAATAACTAGTATTGTATAAATGAAAATAATATTTAAAATATTATTTTCCTTTAATTGAATACGTGTATTTTTTTAAAAAAAGGTTGTTATTTATTATTTTAAATATAAATATTTTATATTTATACTTTGATACCGTCAAACGTGGATTCGATCCGTGAATATAAAGCTGTATTTTGTTAAATTATGTAAACATTATTTTCTTTAATGACAGCCAAAGTTGTTCATATAGAACAACTTTGGCTTAAATATGAACTTTTTTTAATTTACTGAAATGTTTAACGGGCCGATGAAACTTTTTAAAAGTAACATACCAAGTAAAAATGACGTAAAGTGAAAACTGTCTATCAAATAAAATATGAACCTATTTTTTAGTATCGCTTATTTAAAAAGTAGCTGATTTTTAAATTAGCGATTTAAAAACCAGCTGCGTCGCGTTGATAAAGGAAAAAATAAATTGGTAACACCTATATTAGCACCCGGAGTAATAATAATCCCAGGCATCTTTAGCACTGTCACGACGGTGGGGTGACTCGATTTTTTTAAGTTTTTAGACGATCCCTCGGGAACCTAAATGTTAATCCTGGTAATAAACTATCTGTGTGCCAAATTTCATCAAAATCCGTTTAGCCGTGTTGGCTTGAGTGAGTAACAAACATCCAAACACACAAACATAATATTAGTAGGATAAGAAAGAGATAAAGTTTAATCATGACGAAATGAATAGCTATTCTAGTTATGTGTTATAATTTGCGATGATATTTGTTGATGGTAACTAGCAGTTACTCATTTTGTAATGATGGTATGAGATTTCTGCAATAGTGAATTTATTTCTACTAGGCATCGCACAGGTGCAATAAATGACTCAGACATTTATTAAACTAGGTGGTTTCTTCAAAAAATAATACTATAATCGCCCGCCTTGAAAAATAAAAAAATAACGCCTGACTAAATATATGAGCAATGTAACCTTAACATCTTTATTGCAGTTATAGCTTTGCCAGGCGTTAGATGATCCCTCGGAAACTGTACTCTTTTTCTGGATGAAAGATACCCTATGTCCTTTCCTGCATCCCTGACAACGTCTATGTAAAATTTCATCATAATTGGTTCAGCAGTTTAGGCGTGAAAAGGTAACAGACAGACAAAGTTACTTTCGCATTTATAATATTAGTAAAGTATGGATTTCTGGCCGCACAGACAAACCCGGCCAACTATTTTGCATTACACCATTTAATTTATATCTTGATCTGATTTAAATTGTTTTATTTTAATAACTTGACAAAAAATTACATTAAATTTTATACAAGTTACTAAAGTCGATGATCGAGTGCTGTACCTACGTCGAGCTTAATTTATATTAAAAAAATAAATAAATATATCATATTATATATTACTTGATGATACGAGATTTTCACTAATGGAAAGAACGATTAAAGAGGAAGGTTTGTGGAATGCAGAAAAAAATTGTGTGCAAATATAATATAATAATTACCTATGTTAACGCAATTGTCAATTCAAATTAATTGATAGTAGTTCGCTGTATGTCCTGTCTCACTCCCACCATATACCTATCCATATATCTGTCGCCACCGTAAGCAATCAGTGTAAGCAAAACATCGTAAAGATAACACGCGTACAGTCTCATTTTACCGAGATTGAATTTATTTATCCGCTCAACATTGTGCTTGTAATTATTATTTATCTAATTGGTCTCGCTTCTCGTTCCACAAATGTAATAATTGAAGTGTTGAAATGCTGGAGCTTCTGGACTCTGTGTGTGGCGGACGCATTGCAATCTTCGCCGCTGAAAGACCTGGTGATTCACGAAGTAGGTGGCAGATTTCCTTCATTTGATTACATGTTACATTACCCTTTGATTACCAACAAAAAAAAATTCAGCCCATTTTTTACAATCGAAGATATCCGACATAATCATACTCGAGCGGGACCAACCTAAGTATGAAAATTCAGCTGTACATATCATGTAAACACGTCTTAATAGTGATTAAAATCTCAATGCAATAGACCATAACTGAGAAATTACGACCCGTGAACGGCAGAAGTTAGTATTGAAACTGGGAACTAATACTTACCTAAAGCACAATTGCGAACTCCTAACACTGAGGCAACTTCTGGCTGCTCCATATCGAAAATGAGTTCGGCACGGGCTGCATACAGGTTGTACATGCTCGCTATGCAGGTCAGTCGCAGCGTGCCTCGCTCGAACGCCTCGCTGCGGACTTCGAATGACGCGCCACCCACTGACGGCAGTCTATTGTCTGGCCCCGACCTCTCGTAAGCTGGCTTCGACTCTTTAGGGGGACGTCTAATTTCCTCTCTATGCAGATTGATATAAGACTCGTCTAAGTATTGCATATTGCTATCGTCATGAAATATGTTGAAGTTCATATCGTCATCTGGTTGTACGGTGGACGTCGTTTCGACTTTCAGTACCGGGTCCCACTTGAACCACTCCGGCAACTCGTGGCCAAACGACTCCATGTCGATCTGCGATAAAAAGTTTTTCATTATTTATTTGTTAGGAAATGGGTCGCGGCGTGATAAGTCGTTTGCAGGGGAACATCGCCAGATGCGATTGGCGATAGATAAAGGGTTGCTCGCTAAAAGCTTATCTAGCTCGGTACTGGTTTGTGATTAATGAACTCGCCTACGCAACGAGGGAGCACAGAACAAAAACAACGTCGCCGGGCGTCAAAGTGAAGCAAGTACCATTGTTCTCAGATCCCGTGCCCCTGTTCCGTGTCTATCTACTGGACGCTGCTAAAATAAGCTCCATAATTCACTCTCCCTAAACGAATTAAATACGGTAAATATGTGAAGTAAAATTTTGTTCATTAAGCTAACACATTTTTGAAGGTGTATAATTATTTTATCATTAAAACAATTATTTATTTTATAATGAATGTGTTTTCCGATTCCACAACCTAAACATTTATCAATGTCTAAACGATTGTTTGAATGTGATAAATTAAAGTTTATTCTGTTTATAAATTTAAATGGTTCTATGTTAGATTGAAATGAACTGCTATTACACACAAAGACTTACGGTCTCAAAAGGCTTGTTTTCGTATCATCTAGTCAGGTGCTGTGTCAGGTCTGTGTCAAGCACTAGAGCACAGCAAAAATGAAGCTAGTTTCAACGAAATAAATGTTTGAATATTTAGTTTCAATTAAGAGACATGGGTGTTGACTTTTCAAATTTGGATTTGGTCTGAATTTGGAAAGTAGTGGCAGGGCACACTGCGTTTCGCAGTCATTTGGGCAGCCCGTCTGGCGGCAGTAACCACCCCCTTACAGAAGACCACCGTGAAATAACAGCACGTGTGCTGTTGTGTTTCGGTGAGTGAGTAAGGGATGCCAGAGCCCATTTCCTTATCCACTCCTAATCCCTTATCCTTAATCCTACTGCAGTCGACAGCGCACTTGCAGCAGCTTAGGCGTTGCTTGTGTTATAGGCGACGGTAGCCACCTACCATCAAGTGGACCGCCTTAACATAAAAAAAAAGTAGTATCGCTGTCATATCCCTTGAACGAGCCGTGTCTCAACTTTAAATATTTTTTCAAAAAAACAATCTGTAAACGTTGTATTTAGGTATGTTACCGAGGTCAAAAAAATAGTTTTTAGAATTTTGTTTGTTTATCTGTGCGTTTGTGCACGCTAATCTCTGAAACGGCTTAACCGATTTGAATGCGGTTTTCACTGATGTTTTGTAACAAGCTTTGAGTAACATTTAGTGTTTGTTTCATTCCAATCGGTTTACAAATAAAAAGTTATGCGTTATACCGAATACCACGGGTACGAAGTTGAGGGTTCAGCTAGTTATGTATTTATACCATGTAACGTAAGAGCTTTTTTAATAATATAATATCAGCTCATGTGTAGTACTGGGGTGCCACAAGGATCACTTCTTGGACCTTTCTTAGTCATCACGTACATAATGACAGCTCGTACAGCATAGGTACGCGATTAAAAAATAGTCATTAACGGACGTTTTATAATGTTCTTATTTATTTTAGTCCTTTTAACAGATTTATGTCGAATCGTATACTTCTTTACTGCTAACTATAAAATGGGTGTCAGTAAGTAGCTCAGAGATAAACTGAAATTAATCAATATAGTTCTCTATTTTCAGAGCCGGTTGACAACGAAGTTGCATTAAACCTTCATATAAATATTGACTATTAAAAAGTTTGACTATTTTTAACAAGACCTCAATTATACATAACATTTTTTGCGACTTATGAATGGATTATCAAGACAAGAGTACTTAGATCGACTTTTGGTGATGAAGCTCCATCCTTAACAACTGTAAAACACTGGTATAATGAGTTAGATCGTGGTCGGCGTTCCCTCTAGGATGTGCCCAAAGAAGGTCGTCCAAAATAAGTTATTGTGCCAGAAAATGCTTTCATTATAAATTTGGGTTTGTTCGTAGCATTTGTGAGTAGTTTCGATCTTCCGAGTCAATACAACTTCTTAAGTATGCATATTTTACTCGCTTCATGTGCGATAATGGTGTGGCCTAAATAATGGCGTATAGTGCGCGATTCATATACAGTGGTGTGTGTGAATTGTATACTCTCCCACTCTCCCACCTTTAAAGAACCCTCTAAAGATTCATTCACCAATATAAAAAGTACTTGGACAGAAGGATATTCCTTAAAAAATTACGATAGTATTTAAAAAATATAAACGTTAATGGAATTATAGTGAATTTTTTTGTTTGTTTATTTTGTCATATTTTTCTTAATTTTTAAGTTAATAAAAAAAATTGTAATCAAACTTTTACAAATTTGTGTAAATAACCCAAGTTAAATACCAAACATAACTTTAATTTGTACTACTTTGATATATAAACACACAATACAACAGAATTAAACGATTTACTTTATATTTTTTATATGAGGTTTCGCTTTCGCAGCCTTAAACGCTACAGCGTTCTACATGTTACTTTTCAAAATGAAGTCTGCGTCCTGTTGAATTTGTGTCGGTGAATGACCCTGTTCAATTCGTGCTGGTGCGTTCATCAAGGAACACTGCCTTTTGGCCAGTCGTAATTAGCTCGACTAGAGCCTCAATAATATATTTGACACCCTTTTCCTTAGACATTTTACACCTTTAGACCTTTTCATGGTAAAGGTTGGCAGATTGTATCATATCATATAACCCGTCAATAGACTATCGCATTGTGAAATGTTATAGGTAAGATTTTTTTATGACACTGATAAAAGCCTACTTTCAAGTAATGATTTCCTCTTCCCTCCGTCATACTTTATAACAAAATCTTTTATATTTAATTAGTATATTTCCATATTTGACTGTCTAGTTAAATTAAGGCTTTTGTTGTTTTAACCGAATACTAATTAAACTTAATGTATGAAAACTCTCTTTGGATTTTCATTTTAAAGCATAGGGCTGCATAAATTAAACAAAACTCTATTTTTAATGAACTTTTAGTGAGTAAAAATTACTTTCACAATATTTTACCCTAAAATTAGGGAAAATCTGAAAGGATTTTTAACTCAAATAGAGTCGAAAAAACGGACCTTGTACGTGTATAAATAAAATTTCGTGGAAAAACCGCACATTGTAAGCGAAACACACTTGACTGACTTTTATATCGGAATAAAGCAAATAAACAAGCAAAAGCAAACTAAGGACGCACTACTGAGCATTCTTATGAGGAAGTAGTGTATTTATTTTCTCGTAAATTACAAAGAGAAATCGTAGAAAGCACATATGTATGAGGAGAGCATTTCCCAAACATTTCCCTTTTGGAATCAAGTTCAAAGACTTGCGAGAAATATGAAAGGACATGTCGGCAAAATGACAAATTTGATTGCTCAAAAACACCTCATACTTCTTATTCTTACACAGATTCTGGAACTTCGCCTCACAGCTCGTAGTTTATAATTTAAATCGTCTATATTTAAAAATTTAATTCAAGCTCGGTAATTTTTTTATATACAAAGCTCCTACAACGCTAAAATGAAAACCTTGATTATTAAATTAACTCATAACTGGCGCAAGTAATTCAATTTTCTAAAAGTATGATCTGTGTATACCTACATACCTGTAATAGTTTGCGTCTGATATGTTCAATTCGAAACATTTTTACCGTGAGTGATTTTTGGTCGCAAAAATCTGTTTTGATTTTATATTATATTTGATTTACTGCCAGAACAGTCATTTGGTCTTGCAGTTTTGATAATTATTTGATATATTTAAAATTACAGTTAAACATTTTCTTCTTTTTGATATCTTTTTGATATAACATTTTCATGAATGATTCTGGTGTTTATATCTATTATACGTACTTATAGAGAAAAGTATTACTTGTTTGTATTTTTTTTTTGTATTGAATAATACGTTTCATTTGAAACAATCATTTGTGTACATTTTTATAGTTGTTCTATTAAGTTAAATAATATTATCAATACAAGAAAAAAAAACAATTTGAACACGATGCAATTCTGTTACTGAGGTGAAAAAAAAAATTGTATTTACAATTTTTGTCTGTTTGTCTGTGCTTTTGCGCACGCTAATCTCAGAAACGACTTAGCAGATTTGAATGACTGAATATTTCCCTTAACATTTTTAGTGTTTATTTCAAAAAAAATTACGCACTATACCGAATACCACGCGCACGGCTCCCGGTGAGGGTTCCAAAGTCCCCTGCGGACTAGAACCACACCCATTTCGAGACGAGTTTTAGTACAGTGAGAGTCCCACATAACCTCTATGGGCATTTGCATTGCATGCGGCATTTGAGCATAAGGTATCTTTTGAAGATTTCTCTCCTCGTAAAAAAAAAAACGCGCACGAAGTTGGGGGCTAAGAAGTCATAAATAAAGTTGAAAAAGTTAGAGAGTGGAATGGTTTCTACAATATTTCGATTGTGCATTTTGTATAAGGCTACATGTTTTAGTAGAGTATTAGACGGTAGTGATCAGCACCTATCAGCAAATTGGTTCTGACTTGGGTCTGGTAAGTAGTGGCAAGTTTATAAATGCGTTTCGCAATCATAAGGAATCATAAGAAAAAGTGAGTAACATTGTCAGAGCCCATTTCTCTATCTTTTTAATTTTCCTTATACTTGATCCTACCGAGGTCGGCAGCACACTACCAGTATATATTGGCACCAACCAACAGGTGGACAGTGAGCCTGTCTATTAACCTTTATATTAAAAAGGCAAATAATTACGAATTTACTTAAGTGATAAAGCAGCGAAATAGATACCTAACATAAAATACTGTTTAAATGTGATTATGTGGCTATATTTAGGGTTGCAGATTTGACAGTAGTTCAAAATTACTTATCGTAAAGAAATGCGTGAGTGTAAAGACAAAAACTGTAATTATTTATTCGATTTTGAAAGTTCCGAAGATATCCTAGTTTCGAGACGACTGAATTAAAAAAATGAAACTTCTTTAAATAGAAATAATTATAACATTATATCACAGTATCATTAGCAGATATTGTGTAACACTTTACGTCATAAATATTAATAGGTTTTAGTATAACAATAATCAAGGGCTTATTAACTTTCTATATTTAGATTAAGCTTGGCGTGCAGAAAAGCTATATCAAAGAATCGTTCGGTACTTCGTTAGGAGGCATAAGCACCTGCTCGTAAACAACTTGAAATATCTTTAGTAAAAGAGTAAAACGTATTTTATGACCACAATCATTTACGTATTTGCTCGATGATTTCTCTAAATACTCTTTCGTTGTATTAATTTTGTTGAATTTAGACGCTACGTAATTAAGAGTAAAGATTAAATTGCTATAAAGCCTATCTTCAATTCATGGGATTAACAAAATATGAATTAAATATAAATGTAACCTTTTCCACATTTGTAGCCTATTTATACCTAGTCTGCCCATAAATACTTACGTTCGAATTAATAATACTTCCTTCTCACAATTTCCGTGACAATCTTTGTTAGAAATTCTTGTCATTGCAAAAAGGAATAAAGAGAACTGAATTGTTGGTTGTTGGCTATTAGTTTTTCTACTTTGTATTTTCTCCGTCCGCTTGGTATTATATTTGTGACAGAAAAAAGATCCATCCATCCTTCCACCTAATAAACCATAATAATGAAATAAAGAATCACGTATGAAAAGATTTGTGGACTTAGTCTTTGCTGCTTACAAAATACGTGTTACGCATTAACAAATAATTTAAAAATATGAACATGGCGAATAAAACAAAACCTTTTCTCATCCTGTAACAAACATTGGTCGCAAAAAACCTGACAAGACAATTTTTACTATCGAGCATAACAACATAATATAACATGATAATATGCTTATTAACATTTCAATAAGCATTAGGATCCATCGAAATAGTATAACGTGCTGTTACGACCGAGAATGTGCTCAAAGTGCTCTAATCAAGCTTCTCAATTAGTCAATCTGATACAAAGTAGACACCATTAGGCTTCAGTGATTTTGGTAAGATGTTAGCTATCGAGGAGTGACTGAACCATACTAAACACATCAACAATGCCTAGGGATATTTCATTTTTACCTTATTTTACAAAATTCTGTAAATATTTTGTTAAAACAATTATATATGAAATTAAAGTTTATTTTATGGTTTATGCTTGCAATATATAAAAAGAGATGCATCAAAGATTTTTAATTAATTTTTTTGTAATTTTATTTTTAGGTTTAATTTTTACTTTGTACATAATGGATTTTATATAGGGGATTATTAAAATTAAAGTAAAAAAATAACAAAAAAAGGCATTTAATTAAATTTAATAATCAGTATTTCCTCCCCTAACATTAATTAGAGTTCGGCATCGGTTATTCATGCTCAAAATTAAATTATCCAAATCGAGCTGCGGTAACAGGTCCCAGGTTCTTTTCAAGTGCAGGAAAAGTTGTTCTTCTGTCATCAGATTTGGAGAAAAATTAACCATAGCTCTTCGTTGTAACATGCCCCATGCGTGTTCAATGGGATTCATGTCGGGGGACTGAGCAGGCCAGTCCATAACCCTGAGTTCATGTTCCCTAAGCACAGATGATACCAGCTCAGCCGTATGGGCACGGGTATGAGTGCATGAGTTGGAACTCCTGACCTATTTGTACCCTGTGTGGGATAATCACAGGTTCCACTACCTCATTGCGGTATTTCAATGCATTCATGTTCCCTCTTATCCAAATGAGATCGGTTCGCGCACCTATACGAATACCAGCCCATACCATGATAGTCCCGCCTTGATATGAATGGACTTCTTGTGGATGCTGGAGACGGCTTCGTCTACCAGGAACTCGCCAAACCCTTAACCTTCGTGAATCCGGATGAAATCCAAACCGAGACTCATCAGAAAAAAGCACCATGGACCATTGCTCGTCACTCCATGCGAAATGTTCTCGAGCCCACAATAGTCTCCGCCCGCGATTGCCACGCCGCAAAGCTGGAACCCGAAGTGGTCTGCGAGAACGAAGACCAGCTTCATGTAATCTTCTTCTTACAGTTTGGTCACTAACCAACAATTGGTGGTCAGATTGTAGCCTTTGAACCATTTGCATAGCCGTAATATTCGGTTGTCTCCTAGCGATATTTTGAAGAAAACGGTCCTGTCTAAGAGTGGTGTTGCGATGGCTGCCTGAATGCCGTTCAGCGACATCGCCTGTAGCACGATAACGTGACCATAACCTGGAGATTACATTTTGGCCGGTTTGCAGAGTTTTAGCAAGCACAACGTTGTATAGAGCCAGCTTCCAACATGCCTACAGCTATCTGCTCTTCCCTTGTCAAATGTCGACGTGATATAAATAAATGTAACACACGTTTACTTAAATTAGAATAAAGAAAATGTGTAATCGCTTTTAATTTTTCAAAACTTCACTTATATTGTAACATGAACCAACTTTTCGACCGCCAAATTCGAATAATCGATATTCTTTTGTTTCAAAATGTTTTTTTTCTTTTTTTTTTTTAATTTCGAAAGAGGTGGTGGAGAAGAAAATATTTTATATACAAACTATTTTTATAGTGTGAATAGTTTTTAAGTCAAGAAGTCTTTCATGTAATATCCCTAGACATTGTTGATGTGTGTATTATACCTACTCGTTGTACTAGAATACGATTCATTAGAAGAAGTCTATTAACTTTACCAAACATTACCAAATGTATGTGTTAGAAAAGACCAAGGATGGTCTTTTCTACGATAATCGGCATAGGACCATAAACTTGTATCGCTGGAAAGGAACATTAAAGCTGAAGATCTGCTGTCGTCAAGTCCCAATCTTAAGATCTCTTTAAGAGGTATACGAATTATTTAAAAGCAAGCGGTTATCACTTAAAATCTTTTCACGATTTCGTAACCAGAGATGTTTTCCGCGTTTCAGCCCAATCGTCTTGGGCTTAAATGCGTATCAATGCTTGTATTGTTTGTAGATCATAATTTGCTTTTCTAAATATAGCCTACTTTGCATTCACAATATATGTAATACTATGCTATTTATTGTTTAGTAGCATAATAGCTCATCAAACAGTGTATGTCAAAGATACCCTTGTGTAAATGTTAGCGTATCTCGTTAGTGTTACTAAGACCCGCTCGACCTACTGCCCCTAATTTAACTTGAATACTAAGCTAACTCGAAATTTCACTATTTTATCTTACGTCGCGGAAACTGGAACATGTTTAGAACAAATATCGTATACTGTTGAAGTTAAAGTATGCCGTAAGCGTTACTGGCGCCTTAGGAATATATGACAAGTTTGAAGTTTTTCTCATGTTGGTTTTACTTAAATGGGTGTCAATTGGAGCCATAAGAGATTAAAAGAAGTTACACTAGTACACCACTTCAGACTTGTCATAAGAAAAGCAGCAGACAGGTTGACGGTACGCTTGATGGCAGGACGTAGCTAATATCACAATGAACAACCAGGTGTTTAGTTATTGCCGCCAGATAAGCCTTTAGGGTCACAATAGAATAGAGAACATATTTAATACACTAAAAGGCACACAGTTCAATGATTCATGTTAACAAACAAGTTAAAATGTTTAAATGAATATACCTCTCTTCCGTTTAAGGCGAAGGTGAGGTTAACAGGAGGGTGCGCGGGCGGCGAGGCACAAGTGGCTCGGAGATTGGACCCCACGCCGTACCAGGAGCGATCCGACACCAATTTTGGGCCCCACTCCGGTGCTTCTGTAATAGACGCCAGTGTTACCAAATCGTTTCTTGTTCTATTTATAAACGCTTTTTCATCAGTGGCTCTAGCATGAGTTTACGATACTACACTCGCTAGCGAGAGCGTAAAACATTTATATGGAAAATTGATAATTTGACATTGACAGTTCACGATTTCCCATACAAAAGTTTTACGTTCTCGCTAGCGAGTGTAGTATCGTAAACTCATACTAGAGCTACAGTACGTCAATTTCGCTATGTGTATTATGTAGTCAAGTAATTATTAGTATATTTGATTGGGATAGTAGCATACCGATAAAAATCCATTTTTTTTGTACTGGTCGTCAGACTCGGTGATGGTCCACTTGATGGTAGGTGGCTATCGTAGCCAATAACATAAGCAACATCACAGGTAATGTAAAAGCGCTGCCGACCATAGTAGAATTTAGGATAAGGGAATTGGATGGGTTAGATAAATAGGATTTATTCATCTCGTTCATCTCGTTATTTTATTCCACATTCCAAAAATTCCTCCTTCGACCCATAACAGTATAAGATTCCTTTTTCGTCAGAAAAACTTAACAGTTAACAAAAATTAAGCTACGTAATATTTTTATATTTATTTTGTTTTTCAACATTATTAACTTACACAAGACACATTATTAACTTTGGCCTTTAAATCTTTAGGCTTGGGGGTGGATGAAGACATATTTATTATACTATCAATTCGCAAAGTAAGGGATTACTTTTAGACGTGTATTGTGTAATAAATACCTTAACACTTTTTAATTATTAAACGTGTACTCAGTTCTCATTGATATCGTGTCATTTCGAAACTTGCAAAGACTCATATACTTAAATTAATTGTTCATCAAGATCAAGTTTTTAATACATAGGGCCCACTATAATATGTTCCCGGAACTGGCCATTTACATAAACATTATTTTAAAAGTATTTACAACATTTGAAAATAGAACTTGGGTGTAAAATGTAGGCATTCTTGTACTAAAAACAAGCCACGAAGTTTGTAATTCTTGGCTCATGCATTTCTTTCTGGGCCTAGGCCAAGAATGTTGTATGAAAATTCATTCCCGGCCGCTGCTCAGCCCGATGAAACCCGAAGTTTCACGAGTCTTCACGAACGCGCCCGCCGCTGTCACAGGCGTAGTAGGCGGGGGCGTGTTTCATTATTTCCTCACATTTATTGAGAAAAGCACTATACCAGCCTCGACCGGAATGAGGATTGCCGGACTCAGATCTTTATCAAGGCCTCGCTAAAGCTCGGCCTTGAAACCACTTCGTCCGGCAATCCTTCACTTCCTGGACTCTACAGTAATGTACTATTATTTCATCTGACTGTCACTTGTTTTTAAATTATGACGTCATTCTAAATATTGCGTGTTAACATAACATAAATTTTAACATTTGAAAGTATGATTTGTATTAAATTTACGTAGTATGCCCATTGGGAGCACTTTTTTATTTTTTATTTTTTTTATTATTTCCCCCAGGGGTTACACCACCATCGTGGGCCGTTTATTACATAATTGTACATAATTGTTATTTGAAATATATGAAGTATGAGCGTTTACAATAAATGTGTAGCAACGTAAGTAAAATTAGTAATTTAATCTCGACCAATGCCCGTAGGGTGAAGAGAAGGAGGGGGTCCGATACCCTTAAAACTAAATCAGGGTCTTTAATTGGAAGCACTTGGGTCTTGTGGGCACCACAGTTTTCCTGGGCATTCCTCTAGATGCGAAACTTCAACGGGGCTAATTCAATAGCTGAAGCGTTTGCGTTTAAAAAAATTATTCATCAACTCACTGACGAAGATACAGCACGTGTAGTTTATTTCAGTTATTTCCCATAGTATTATGTCTTACGGTATTTTACTGTGGGGAGACGCCGCTGATGTTCAAACAGTTTTCGTGCTGCAGAAGAGGGCCATTGGAGTAATTTACAATATAATTTATCCAACTATAGACAGTCATTGAGAGAGACCAACATATTAACAGTGCCGTGTCAATACATATTTGATAATAACATTTTTGTTCATAAAAATATTCAACAATCAATTAATTTTTCACGATATATAACTTTTTCTTGTTCATTCGGGAAACTTTTAGTGCGCCCCACGTATTATTCAAGAACACTAATAATTAGTAATATTTATCATTTTTGTCTATTATTATAAAAATACATTTAATTTATTTTGTCTTTGTCTCTACGCCTGTCATATTATCTCGATATCACGACTATAATTTCACAATTGAGAGAATTTATATAATTGCTTATATACTGCTAAAAATAATTAGACCAGTCAAATATAATCAAAGAACTAAAGATTAAAGACGCAGATATCAAATAATAATTGGGAAAACTGATTTCCCTATTTCCATTAACAAAAGCAATTATTAAATCCCCGCAATTCGAATTACCACAAACGGGTCAGTCAATAAACGGTTTATGTCTGCAGCGATCGGTTAGAGTAGTCAGATATCAATTATGATATATAGATCTGATCTCCAACTACTCTGTCTTTTCGAATATCTACAATATCTCTTGATTTTGATTTATGTCTTGATTTTATAACAGCGTTCGATAGGTATACATCATGCCTAGAATTGCACCGGGATTGCGTTTAAAGAAGCTGAATAACTTATAAGTAACGTAGTACTTAGAACATGTAAACAGTATCGCCTAGTAGATCTAAAACTCGAAACAGCAGACGCAGCTGCGTCTTGCGTATCCCGGTGCCGGATAGCGGATATGAATGGTATCGAAATACGCACCTACCTATGTTGCCTACACCACTGTATGTTTTTCGAGTTCGATCAATGGTGATGGCGAACAGGTGAACATTGTGAGGAAATTATAATAGATTCAGTTGAAGTTCTAGATTCAATCTAGTTAGTTTTTTTTTTTTTTTTTTGACGCGGGGAAATGTCGTTACGCATACACACACCGTCTGGGGAGACGGTGCGGTTATGTGGGACTCCCCTTCCTCATAGTGAGGTAGGTATACCCACTAAAACCCCGCGGCGGTCTTCCTCGGCGGTCAGGGTTGGTCCTGGGATCGCATTAGCGCACCAAGTCCCGCCCCCGCTTTGTCCCTCTTGGTTACGGGGGACACCTCCTGGGATAATTGCATCCCCTCGAAATATGTCGGGGGATACAGTGCACCCCCCAACACTCAGCAACACCCCAGGCTACTAGGGGTGTTGTTCAGTCCCGGGTAGCATGTTTTGACGACGCGTCTCCCCATGATGCGCCGTCCGCTACCCGAAGGCAACGCTTGAGTTACCTGTTGCGGGCGCCCCTGCGCCGCCTCCTCAGGGTAGAGTGCGATTTGGAGTCATTTGGGCAGCCCATCTGGCGGCAGTAACCACCCCTGTTACAGAAGATCACCGTGTAATAGCAGCATGTGTGCCGTTGTGTATTGGTGTGTTAGTGTATGCCAAAGCACATAGCCCTAACCCTTCCTAATTCCCTTAACCTTATGGTGGGCAACGCACTTGCAGCGCTTGTGACGTTACTGGTATAGGCGACGGTTGCCACCTACCATCAAGTGAACCAACAGCCTGTCTAACTGTGCATGGAAAAAATCTGCGACATACAGTTTCTTTTGATAGATGATAGATAGACATATAGGACATTTATTCACATTAAAAAATACAATAATATTAGTAATAAACTAGCTGGTGCCCGCGACTTCGCCTGAGTTTTCCGTTCATCCTGAAATTTTCCTATTGGTGAAAGATTTTTTAATGAGTTTCGAAGATTACCTCCTATCTCTTTATAATATTAGTGTAAATTGAACCCGTTGTTACATTATCATGATTAAATCACTAAGCCGATAGTGAGTAATTTAATATGGAGATAGCATAACACGGACAAAGCAATAAGCAAAAGTACTTATTTTTATTATGTATAAAATTTAAAACGAAAATGTAAAGATTATGTGTATTACTCGGAGATTATGTGTAAAACGTTCATTTTTTAAGGAATCAAGGAAAATTTTGTTTCTATATAGAGGTGATGTTTGTACACGGCTCGTGTACTACATAATACTGGCAATTCACTCTGTGGCACGTCTGTTTACATTTCTCTGTGATTCGTGCACGAAGCTTTTTTATTTACAAAACAAAGCAAAGGTAAAAACAGACAAAGAAAGAGTTTGACGGATAAAAGCGGAAACACGTTTTACGAAGAACAGTTTTATATTGAATTATTAAACAATTTACGCCTTCCAACACAACAATTATCTTACGTTCCATAATATCGGTTCAAAAATAATTACAAAAAGAAAATGGTTTTATTTAAAAAAAAAAATAGGTCAGTGGCTTTCTAAACTCTGTTTCATTGTCCATACTAGTATTACAATCGTTTCATATCTTTTCAAATCTAAATCAGATTTTGATTGAACTTGGAATGAAGAAAATCAAAATCTGAATTAATTCTTACGCGGGCGAAGCTGGCCGAAAAGATAGTTTCGAAACAATTAATAATAAATTAAATCTTCTAAAAGACTACTAATTTATAGTAGTCGAGTAGGTTTCTAAAGAGTTTTTTTACTGTATTGGTTTTTTCCATTGATAGTTATAAAAGAAAAAAGATTTTTTTTTTTTTTCAAAATATACTTACTTACTAAGAATCAAATTAGGAAACTTACCTAGTCAGATTTCAACCTCGTACAAATATAACCTCCTGCGCCTGAATTATTTAAGTTTATGAGTAAACAAATAATTTATTTTATTCGCAAAAAATTACATTTTTTTATGTCTTATTGCATATCGTATTTTTACTTGTAGCATTTCAAAATTAACTTTGTAGAATAAATCGATTTATATATGTTAATATTCAATCAATTTATCTACAAAATGACTTTATGGAAACATATAAGTAATTTTTCAACACATTTTACCAAAGTTTCGATTAGGTATATTGAGTAGGAACCGAGTACTTATTAAATAAACAAAATAAACTCTTTTAGTAACATTACGGACACTAATCCTATTGTAATAAAATTGTGAATGAAAATAAAATTTGTAACAAGCAAAGGTATTGTTTCAAGAGATACTAGGATTTAGTTATGTAAGGTTGAAATGTTTTACATAAAAACAATATATCTTACCGACGACCTCGAGAGGTGCGGACCGTATTTCAGTATGAAAGGTTGGCGCATCTGCTGACACCTCGCATCGGAAGCGACCCGCCATCGCAGGCCTCGCTTGCTGTAACACCACACGGCGGGCACCCGATCGAGATATCTATAAAACAAAACGACCTTATATCTTCGCCCTCGTAAAAAGTTCGAAATTGTTTCATTAATTTAGCTGTGTAAACTAGAGATATTTTTATGTAAACAACAGCAAGCAGGCTGACAGTTCAATTGATGTTAGGTGGCTACGGTCGCCCAATAAAATATAGGAGATTTTAAAAGAGGGGAATAGCTTTGGTACCCTTACTCACTCTCCGAAACAGAACGGCACATATGCTGCCATGTCATGATAGTCTTTTGAAAGAGGGCATTGAAGACTGCATACGCTATTGTAGCAGCTGATGTCGCCTATGTAAAGTCGGGGTACGAAAACCTTCGTCAGTTTTCAAATTCATTCCTTTATCAAGTCATTTGATCGCTCTTAGTATCATTTGAAACTAAAGTACTAAGCGGACATCTAACAGAAGTTTGAAATGAAATATTGGCAGGACTGATAAATTGGGTGCAAGCAAATGTCGACTTTAAGGTGACGAACCTTTTCTTACCCCGGCTGTACTACGCAAGTATTGAAAGTATTTGAAATAATTAAAATGGATCTTAGGGTCTTGGAATGGATTTTAGGGTTATCTTTGGCCAGTTTGGCTGCCCATGCAGAAGGCAGTGTGCCACGGCTAAATTTATTTTCCAAATTATAATATTAATATATATTGTTTAAAACTGGCGATCAGGCAGTTTTAATCGCAATCAACATTAAATTCCCACTGTGTTTTAACCACAGTAAGCCATGTATAGCCGTACTTAACTTCAATTTTTTGTATTTACTTATTTGCAAAATAAAGTTTTTTCTCTATTATTTGTTAATTTTCTTGTGTATAATTAAAATTCGAGTGCGTAGTTTCAAAGAATAAATTGGACAGACATGTTCGTCGTCGTAGAATGTTCGTAACCCAGACTCGTGGCGCGTAGCAAGCATCTCACGTCGGGTGGGCGTAAAATAGCAAAGCTTCGATAAAACCAATAGGGAATATGCACATTTTTTTAAAATATTTTAATACGATAGGTTATATCGTTATATAACCGTAAAAAATATTCAGCGCCAAAAAACAGAAATTTGGTAACAAAAAAAAAAGTTAAAATTAACTAACAGCTACGGGCACTTTAAACACCCGCCCTTTTGGCGCGCTTGTCGTGACGTCAAAGTCTACAATACAATCAAATGTTAAAAATCACAAACATCTACACGCTTGTTGACATTTCATAGACGTTGACGTCACATTCCATAGACTTTGACGTCACATTAGATCTGACCGTTTCAAGTATTTTGAATTTCCCACATTTTTATGCACTTTTTAATAATTATTTTCTTAACCAAAAAGAAATAATATTAAAAATATTTACATAGACATAACTCTAAAGCAAATATGTTGATAAAAAAATATGTTTAAGCCTTTTTTGAATTAGACGCATATTCCCTATTATTATTGTTAGTAAAGTCACAATTTATATAAAGTTCGCTTTAACTGAAAATGAACGGCAAGTGAAGTTGTATATTTGTATCGCTAAGGTCATATTTTCGTGACCTATTCTTTATTGAATCTGAGGTAATATTAACGAATAAGGTGTGTAATGGACATATATGGAGGGTGGAAACTTTGAGTGTGGTGTTGTCAGTTGATTCCAATTAGCGATTGACTACAACACACATCCCAATTAAATATGTTCTAGTTAAAGTGTAGCGGAAATTAGTGAAGCTACTAAACATTCCTTAAAATGTAATCTTGGATCATATATTTATATAAAATTACGTGGACATTTACCATAAAAATTTACTTAAGGTATAAAGTACTAATTTTCAGTTATTTTATTACTTTTTTGTATACTGCTACGTTTACAGCTCTTTTGATCTGATTAAATATATATTTACAAGTAGAATGTACAGAATATGTGGATACAAATTTAACTTATAAAACACATTTCATTCATACACATTTTTACCAGTGAAATCAAGTTTCTTCGCATTTTAAACTCAAGACTTTTTTTCATACTTTATTTACATTTAATTACATTTTGTTCGATAATTTTTTGCCATTTTGTAGGTAGTGAGATGATCCCGTCGCTGTAGAAATTTTGGGACTTCTGATAAAAAAAACCGCAACAAGTAGTTTTGGCAGTCCTCTCTTGATGTTAACTTGACATTGCCTAAAAAATTCTGAAGAGACCGAAGTAGGTGGAAATCTGAAGGTGACAGATCAGAGCCATATTGCGGATGCAAAATGATTTTTACATATTTGTCATTTATGTAGAAAGGAATCGAGACAGATCGAGACTTGCACTTTCAAGAGTTGGGCTCTTGTGCTAGTGGCACAAAAGTCAATTTCAATTCAATTCAATTTTAGATTGTATTAGAAAGATCCTTTTTTATTTTATTAGTGAACGTCTTTGTTGCGATTTAAGTTGAAGAGCGACTCAAGAGTAAGTTTTTTTATGTAAATATCCGCAGGCTGTATGACTTAGTGTCTGATTGGAGTTACTGTCGCTTATTAACAAAAGCAATGCCACAGGAGTTGAACATGCGCTACTGACCTGGGTAGTAAAGGAGAATGGTTAGTGAGGAGATGAAATAGTAGGTGCCGGTTTTTAAATTTGTGGTATAGGTAACAGGAAAAAGAAAATTATATAGTTAAATATAGAGTTAAATAGATCCAAAACTATAAATGTGTGTTATGATATTTATAAAAATTGGTTCAACAATACCAGACACTTAAAATTCAGACAGTTTCAACACCTCAGAGTGAATCTAGACAAAAGGAGCTTTTTTCTCCGACATGTCCAGTGAAAACATACCCTAACTATTCTCCATTAAATATTTTCTACCTTCTGTTCAGACACAATTGGTTCAGACCTTGTCATTTGTAAACGTAAACACATTACGAGACGTGACAATGTCACTGGGTAATAATGTTAAACCAATTTCGTCTGTCACTCCGCATTGTATGTTAGGTGGCTACATTTATTTAACCACAGTGTCGTGGCGCGACTTATTAAAGTGGTGGGAAACAATCGTAGAAAGAGTCTTATTTATTTTTTGCTTCAATATGTAAAAAGAAAGGATTATTTTTCTACGTTACAAACTCAATTTTCAATAAATTGGCTCTTTTTTTATGACAAGATCGGCAGACAGGCTGACGGTTCACTTGATGGTAGGTGGCTACCGTCGCCTATAACACAAGTAACGCCACAGCTGCTGCAAGTGCGCCGCCGACTACAGTAGGATTAAATGGGCTCGGGCATCACTAATTACTCGCTCACCGAAACATAACAGCACACGTAAAATTTCACCGTGGTCTTCTGTAAGAAGTGGTTACTGCCGCCAGACGGACTGCCCAAATGAATGCGAAACGCAGTGTGCCCTACTGCCACAACTTCCCAGATCCAGACCGGAGCCAAATTTGAAAAGTTCATTTTTCAAAGTTGACCATGCCGGGAATCGAACCCGGGAACCCTAGAACAGAGCATTAAGGCGAGCACCTTAACCACTCATCCAACGGGCTCGTCGTCCGTTACCCCACCTATCGAATAAATTTAGAACTAGAGTGATGTCAAAAACAGATACGCATCACTGGACAACAGTAACTGTCATGGTTGTTCTGTGTCAGTATGCATTGAGTTTACGCTGGGGGAGTGCCATCTATCGAAAAAGTTAGGTACTATTTTTTTTATCAAAACAGTAAGTTATGTTAAAAATACGAATTACATGAATAAACAATATTCATGTCATAATTCAGTTTCTATTATGTGCTATGATTTGAAGAACTTGATTAAGGTTCGATTCCCCGCAAGTTCAAAGTTGGCTGCGGTCTGGACCTGACAAGTAGTGGCAGGGGACACTGCTATCACACTGCTATCACACTGCTATCACACTGCTATCACACTGCTATCGCCTGGCAGCTCGCCAGGCGGTAGTAACCACTGTCTTAAGAAGACCATCGTGAAATAACAGCATGTGTGCTGTTGTGTTTCGATGAGTGAGTAAAAGATGCCAGAGCCCATTTCTCCATCCCTTACTAATCCTAATCCCCTTCAAGTGGACCGTCTGCCTGTCGACGATCTTTACATAAGATAACATTTAAACTTTATTAAAGTAAATATATTTTAAATACTTTATGGGTTTTGCCTTCCCTCAATTTCTTATAGTCTAAAACCTTTCACTTGTATTAAAAATGTGCATTTATGTCGATATTTCGCGTTCTACTTTACAGACCTTGACGAAGCTACTCGTATTCAAGAAGAAATGGATTCAGAGATTTTAAAAGAGCTCAGTGCGAAAGGTTTAAAAGGCAGCCGTTAAAGTGCTCTAAATTGTTATGGGCAACAACTGTTAAAGTTGTACACTCAAATTCTGTTTAATACGTGCAATAAAAATATATGAAAACCAAAAAATATAACTAACAACATAAAAAACCATTACGACCTTGATAACTACCTAGAATAACGCCATAGAATATACAGTCGACCTAGATACTGTAAGAGCTTGTATTTTCTATCATTACTGACTGAATTGACTATAAAATGTAGATATTTTAAAGCACATCTGTAACATAACTGTCATAGTTTTTTTGTTTTTTTTTTTCAAGCTAAACTACAAGCTCTTACAGTATCTAGATCGATTTAACCAGTAACCTTGTATGTGTATTTATCAATACTGAATCAATTAGGTGGGAGTAAATTTACGAAAATTTAATGTACGTTCATAAGAATATACCTCTTTAAGAAAATATTAATTTCAGCAATTTATAAGTAATAACTAAAGATGAACTGGTTTCTCCTAGTTTCAGGGTCCATAAAACAAGTCGTTCTTTTAAAGGTCAATTGAATACAATAAGTTACCAAACGATACAAGAAACTATTAGTAACTAAATTAAAATCACATACCAATAGCAACTTATGTACAATGGAGTGGTAAACTTTATCTTGCTGACATAAATGTATGGAGATTAATTTTTTGTTCGTAAAATTACTGTGTTGACATTGAATGTATACCCAAAATAATTACTTGACTTTTACTGTGTATTACGATCTCTATAAAGTCTTTATACTTGTATATCAGACAGAAGTATATTAATTTCAAATGTAAACTTCCTTCTGGAAAAGAAATATGTTCTGTTTTTTTTTCTTTTTTTTTTAATTTAGTTTATGCATATGATACCAATAAATTACACAAATGAATGTAGATATGTAATTCGTGTAGCATGAAGACTCAAAGATATCTCATATGGGACCAATTGAAGTAGCTTTACACATGAGCCGAAAATTTATTGATAAAAAACATACTTAGTCGTAGATAAGTAAAAAAAATACAATTATTATAGTTAAAAAACATACCCATACAAAATATCCATATGAAGTATGTAAAATAATTATTAAAGATTGTAGCTTTTCAATTTCGAACTAACTGTGTCCCGCGGTTTCATCCACCGTTTAATTTTAATTGAAAAAAGGTATGCATATGTCTGCACAGATGTAACCTTCGTCAAGAATTGGACTGTCGAATACAAAAAGTTTAAAGAGGTCCAGAGTTTAAAAAGCTTAACCAAAAAGAAAAAAAAAATCACCTACTTAATTAAGAGCTCCGTTCTTGGTGTATAAGTAAAGTTGTCGTATAAAAATTTATTAAACCTAACTATAGTGTAAATCTCTTATTAATTAACTATTACAGTTATACGTACATACATACCGTAACTGCGACAATATTCTCTGTTTTTTGATACCATAATTTTAAGTCAACTAGCCGACCAGTATTGGTCGAGTGTTTCGAGTGACTTTCTGGCTCAAGGGTCTCAGATTCGGTTTCCAAAGTTAATTACGAAAATGAAGTTTATAATGTTGGCCCCTAAGTGGGTCTCTCCGCTAGTCTGTTAAGAGGTTTTCATTGCACGAGCCCAGTGACCCTAGAACTTAACTTTGGTGTACTGCTGTCTGGTGACTTGTAATTAAATCTTCGAAACTTACATCAACTTCAATTCCTGGTAGTGGAAAGACCCTTGTGTGTGGCAGCTCCTTGGGTATATATCTGTAGAATTCCTCCCGTCCTCGGTACCATTTGACACTGTATAGCGCTTCTTCGTCATCGAGTTGCCAACTACATTCGAGCGTCACCGTTTCACCTACCAGCACGGCGTTTGGCACATTGATTTCGAGGTTGTGAAGACCGCGAACTCCTGTTAACAAAGTAACAAATATTTTTGATTTGAACAACTTACTTTCAGAGGCTTTGGTAGAATCGAAATTCCACCAAAGTTGGAATCAAAAGGTTCTTTAAAAAATGAGAGATTATCGGACAATAAGTAAGGTGGTCCCGTTACGTTCGAAAAGTATTCGTCCGGAAACTTAATTAAAATATGTCTTTTGGACATACAATATATAGTTGCAAAATATATATATATATATATATATATATATATATTTATATATATTTGCAACTATACATATTTAAGTATGTATTTATATGAGTACCTATTTTCAGTGCAATTCTTTTAAATTCTAGCCACAATAACCTGCAGATATTTTTAAATATATTACGATCTATTAAGCCAATCATTATCATATATACGTTAACGGAAAAGTGTGCAATCCCATATTGTATACAATTCCTAGGAAAATAGATAAGAAAGTATGATATATTTTGTAATATGCACTTTTCCTCGGAAATCTATACATTTCCTAAATAGTAATCGGAAATAGCTATAGGACATACAGGATGTCCTATAGCTATTGGCACTTCTGTATGGGTTTCGATAACAGAGGTCGATAGAGGACGCAGCTTAGCTAAAACTGATGACGAGCTCTATCAAATTGGTACGAAAAATGGAATCATAAAACAATTTGTATTCTAGATCTCAGTTCAATGTTTAACCGAGATATTAGAAGACATTAGATACGCATAAATCATTAGATCCATATATCGCGGACTGTTGTAGACGACAGCCTCCAGCTCTTCGTTTACCTCTACTGCATGCTTGCTAGGAGTCCTGGTGTCACTAACATATTAGTTGCTCTGCTATATTCTTTCACAATGGTTATGGAAAAATTCTCAATCACCTAAATGTTAATTTACATATTATGGGTGCAATGTTTAATTTCCTGTCGCTAAAATCCCAGAAAGTAAATATAACTACTACTAGTTGATAGAAGCAGAAATTAACTAGATTTTTTTTTATATTTTATTAATATTTGGGATACATACAGGAATTAAATAACAATGTAGGAAAAATAATAAAATTAACACACATTCCAGAGGCGTGTCCACATACAGGTAATACATAAACGAGTTTGAGCAGAAACAAAACTAAGAAACTAGGGTAGAAATGACAAAATGTCAAAAACAAAACAAACAAAGTACACAAACCCACATTTAGGTGGGGTTCCTCAACTATGCATTTGTGCAGCTGAAAATACCCAAACTTAGAAAGTGTCTATTGTGTAGCCTAACTGTTCTGTTCTAAAGCTATTTAAGATTTCATTACAAGAAATCTAGGATCTATAAAATTGATAATCTATCAGTGCGACTTCATAGTGGGACCACGAACTCATAACCAGTGGGATCGCAAATCCACAATCGCCACAAATTGATACCTTGATATTATTTTTTAACGCTTATTTGAATAAAGTTTCCGAATAATGTTCAAATATTTTTAAAAAATGCAATAAAAACTTGAAAAATTTTCTATAAAGCAATTTATTTCTTTAAAACTTATAGTTAAGTAGTTATTGAATAACTTAAAACTTTATATATAGAAATATGATTCACAAACGAAAATGTTTCGCACATAGTTATTTATTTTCCAATTATAAATTTTTGACTAGTACTAATATTTTGAATCGAAGTAATAATATATTGTGAGTATAACGAATCCCATTGCTCCATTGTTCCATTGCGATTTGTACCTAGTTGAGCCATATATGAACAGTAGAACACCCAAATTGCACACTAACAAAAGACTCTGTCATGGGAAATCAGCATTTAATGCGCTCTCATTTTTGTTCACAGGCAATGTTTGATTAAAATTTTAATATTTGGTTTATGTTCAATTTAGGAAGTCGTGCACTCTATCGCGACATAACGATTTCTTGTTTTTGGAACATGAAACTCATCGAACAGGTAAATTTCCAATAAAGCTAAACAAATCTGCAATAAACAAATTTTATAAGTAAGATTTAATTTGTAGCCCTAAAGTTTAAACGAATAGTTAAGTGATTCGCTTAAAAGTTCTCGTAGCTCGAAAATAAAGTGCTCTTTTAAACGCATTAATCATTCTGTACTCGTGGTAATCGTAATTTTCTTTCTTAGTGATGTATAGTATCACTAAGGAGCCGATTTTTTCATTTTTAGTTTACCCGATTTTCCTGTCGACGAATTTCAAAGCAAAACTTTTTTAGTTGTCGTTTTCTTACCGAATGTGGAGTAGGTCTTTCATGTACGTTTTTCTAATCTCACGGAATTTTCCCCCTTTTGCGTTCGATATTTATTTTCTTTTAACTGGAGTACATGTGGAGCTTTTTAGTGAGCTTATGCTTAGTGTCGAATGTTAATATCGAATGATTCTTGGACAGAATTAAAGACATTTTCTTTCTATGAGTATTTATTTTGTATATCGTCCTTGTCAAACCAGAATCTGCTATGTGCTAAAAGTATACTTAATAAGATATTGACATAAAAATTACATGAAGGTTAAATTAAAAAAAAGTATTATATTTGAAACTTAAGGTTATTGATTAACTTATTGGTTAACTTTTAAATATGAAATTAATAGTTGATTTATTATTTCGATTTGATAAGAGAGTAAATTTTGCACACAATAGATTCTAGCTTCTGCACATAACATGTTTTATTAACATGTTTTTTAAACGATAAATAAGGCAGTGAACTAAGTCTCACTTAGGTCAAAATGTTGAAATCTCAAAAAAGTGCACATGTAACTAAAGTTGTTTCTGAGAAAAAGGAAAAAATCTTGAAAATAGGTCTCATTTAAAAATATAGGTAAAAGTATCGAGTCAATTTCCATTAATTGTGTTTCTGTCTGAACAATGACTAGCGAAAGGTTTTTAAAAACATATTATTTAAGTTTTACATTGTTGAGATATTTTTCGGTTTACTTAAAACCTTAAGACACAATTTTCAGGGACCTTAAAGCTTAAAGCTTTAAGAAATTAATTTAGAAGTTGCGTTAATTTATTTCAAGACTCTGCTTACATGGTTTAATACTTTCAATTGCAATTGTGATAATCTCTTTCAAACATAGACCACACTGAAAGTTTTTAGAACTGGCCAAAAAGTAAAAACAGAAATGAAAAATAAATATAAATTTTGAATTAAGAATTTTAGGAAGCTGTCGTGATTTCATTCAGTTGACATTTGTTTTTACAAATTTGTGATCATTTAAAAAGTGTGTGTCATGCGAAAAAATGAATATGACGACGGAAAATTTTCGCTCTATGATTTATTATGATTTTCGTAGCGGTCTTAATAAACAACAAAGTTATGATAGATCGGTTGGTATTGCACGACGAAGCCCCATCTCGTGTCACTTTCATAGCTATATCTGGTTCAGTGAATTTAAACGGGTTCGTAGCAATCTCACTGATGATTTCCGTAAAGGACTACGACGACAAAGAAAATAATTGAGTTCTGTGCGGCTCATGATTGAAACAGATAATGGAACCAACATACCAACAGATTCGGTCAAGTTTAGACATTGGCATGAGTTAAGTGCATAAACAATTACACGAACATCTAGGCGTGAGGAAACCTAGATGTATACCCCATAATTTTACAGCTTAGATTGGTGCAGCGAAATGATAGAAAAATGTAACGGATATGAGTCAAATATGTATTTGACATCTTCATAGGAGATGAAACCTGGATCTGCACAATTGCTGTTTTCTTTCGAGGATTTACCAACAAAAAAGAAGGGAAGGAGTGAAGGGAAAAAGATGATTGCCTCATTCTTTGTACCAACAGGACATTTTGCAACCATTGCGTTAGAGGAACAAGAACGGTTACTGCAGACTGGTATACTGGAGTTGTAGGATCCTCCTTCGCCACGATGATCCTCCAGCCCACTCCGCCAGACGAACAATCGAATATTTGACTATGGAAGGTGTGGAATTAGTGATTCATCCTCCTTATCTTAATAGTCCCGACTAGGCACCATGTGATTTATTCCCAAAAACTCAGAGGAATTCGTTTTATGAAAATGCAGTCAGTGGTTCCATCGCATGCAACGGTGCTTACGAAGAAATGGTGACTAATTCGAAAATAAGTATACGAGCTTCTTACATTATTTAGTTTTCGAGTTTCTAAAAACTTTCAGTGTTATCCTCGTATATGTAAAAAAAATGGTGGAAAGTTTTGAACAAATTCAATACTGTATTTGGACTAGTTTATCCAATTTGAAACTTTTTCCTATTTCCTATTACTAAACCGAAAGAAAACTTTCAAAGTATAATTAAAAACTTAATTTGATAAAAAAGAAATTCCACATACTTTTTGTAACCTCAATGTGTGCTGTGCCCTTGGGGGCTCTGCCGAACTGAAACTCAGGGATAGACTCAGGGATACAGATCAAAGGTAATCAATACTACAGAACAAAGGTAATACTAACCAGGAAAAAGATTCCTAATGCTTGAAGGAGGAATATGGACAGAGAAACCCAAGTGTTCAATCACACAGCCCAAATAAAGAAACTAAGACACAAATAAAGCACACGGAGTATAGATCTATTATATTACACAGAGAACACAATATCAATAAGTTCCAGAAAATTATATAAATCTATAGTCTGACTTTTTAATCACTGATAGCGTGGGAAGCACTTGAAGACACTTTTAAATATTCTTTAGTACAAATTTACATCCACACAATCAATAAGATGAACAATACGCCCAAACCTGGTGGTGATGATGAGGAGTGAAGGTACAATGGCAAGAGGCATTGTACCTTCACGTCTTCCCGACTGCGGCTGTTCCGCGGATGCAGGTGGTCTATTCCTCCACGCGTTGTGTTCTGACACTTGCTAGACAAATTCGGTCTATACCGAATATACTTTTTCAATGTTATATCGGCTATAAGCTATAAAAATACTTCTTCAAACCGCGTGTTAAACGTACTCGCTAAACGGGCTGCTAAGCAAAATGCGTGTCGTAAGGTTCGCCAAGTCCTTCTCGCTTGCTCCGGGCGGCCTTAACATCGCCTACGGCTATCCTACTTCCGTTGCCTTTTCCCGAACCTTCTAGAATGATCTGTAATCTATTCGGTTCTCATTTTACACAGCTACTCACACATATAGGTCTCTACCCGAAGTGCGTATGAAATTTTTATGCCATTTTACGGACAATTAATATCACCCTATCCAAGTATCGATCCGAATCCCCCTCCCTAACATCAACTTCGCTAGATGTTGCTAATCCGATGTCCAGGGACCGCACATATGCTGTGTTCCGGTCGCATCGGCATAGTTATTAGTTAAGTCCACCATGCAGTAGATGGCGCAATTCAACATCCACATCTAGCTCAGTTAATGCACTTGTAGGTGAGATGGCGTTGAGCGTTGCATAATTATAATTTTAATAATTTTTCTAAACTGGTTAATTTTTACAACTTTAAGGCGGGGATAAATCAAAACGTTTTTAAAACTGCATGAGTTATAACCTTTTTGTCACAGTATTTTTTTTTATTTTCATATGTAAGTACAATACTTTTTATCCCGAATTTCAATTATTTTAAATTTTATTTTCGACTTTATTAATTTTTGTGTAAAACAATTCGGTAAAATCGTTTCATTGCGGAAAAAATGAGATACGTGCTGTAATCAAGTACCTGAGGCATGAAAAAAAACTACTAAATTTTCTATAATAATAATACTAATACTAAAAACTACTAATGTCTACTAAATTTTTTTTTGGGATCATCCAGCAAACTACACCATAGGTTTGATTTGATTGACGAGTTAAGACACTGCCAGTGCCTTTAAAAGCGCCGATAGAAGCTTTTCTTTTTTAAACGTACAATTTATTAGTCCATCACACAAATATATCACCATCATTACTGGACCACTGGCCTCTCACACAGACCGGCAAAGAGCACGATTATCCGCTTCCGCTATTTTCTCGCAATTTTAACTAGGTATCTCATCGGATTACTTAGTGGAAGGGACGGTCAGCGTAACGATTTCCGCCATTCTCTGCCTAAACGGGTGTCGGATCTATAAGCTATATGACCTTACCACTGGCATTTCATTTTGCCAATACTACCTACGTCAATAGTAATCAATAGTAGTGGTTACTGTTATAAGCTTACTAGTCATTTATTATATTTCGTTGGATATAATAATACCTATAGACATATTATATCGTAAATAATAGGGGATCGGACAAATTTTCAGAAAGTGTTTTAAATTAATCTTCATGGATATTTATTCCCATAAAAAATACTATTTTATTTATTTATAGCCTTTTAGGTACTCAAAATCATGTTTTAATATTGTTTGTTTGAAAATGCCGCCAAAACGCCACGATAGTTCATCTGAGAGCGCGTAACGTCATTTGTGGTCATATCATAACAAAACAGCTGCATTGGCATAAGACAACGATTGCCCACAAATGACGTCACGCACTGTGATTGGTGTTTCCGTATAGATTAAAAATATTGTAAATGATAAAATTTTATTTCTTCATTTAAAAACATTTAAATGAATTATATTAAATTATTATTCGATAAATAATCGTAAAAAAATATATATTTTCTTTCTAAGCACATTTTAGATTTTAATCTGATTACTGTCCGATCCCCTATTGGAAAGAAATAATAGTGTTGTCAGATTTATAAACATGTAGTGCCGGCCACAATAATTCATAATTCCCCAATATTCGTCGTCGTGGGTGAAATGAAAGTACATCCTTCCGATGTACTTTCACTTTAAATGTTTTCACCTGTCCATTTATTAACAGGTTCTATCTAAAGCGGAGAAAGTGGCATTTTACGGGTCTATGCCTGTGATTGATATTTTGCGGTTTACTAAGTAAGTAAGTCCTAATTTCCCAAGTCTCGACTTGCACTTGGCCGATTTTGTAAGTAATACAAATTGGCATTTTAACCATACGAGTAAAAAAATTGGGTAAGTAATCGAAAACATTGGTTTCCAAGTTTAACGCTCCCATGTCATAAGCCGTAGCTGATACGAGAAGATTGCAAAAATATAGTTGGTTTGTGTATTACTAAAAATTGATCCAAAATCTACTGTTAAAAATTTTGTCTTTTTAGTCTGTTTAAAATTTAAGTGACATTTTCCAGAAAGCGTTAGTGAGTTCCTCAAGAAAACTAAATTAAACACATCAAAAAAGTCTAAGCAACACATACTATTTCAAATTATTAATCAATTATTATATCATTTCTTACCAAGTAGGTAATACCTATGTAAACTTTTTTGATCTAGAGGACATACTGGTTGGTTGTAAAAAAAATCAAGTATCATTTGTTTTTTTTTTTTTTTCACAAATTCAAAAGCGAATGCATTTGTCCGAATTGTATAGTGTTTTCTTTGCTTGTTAAAATTTAGTATTCTGTATCAATTTTATGATTTAAACAATAATTTAAAAAAAGTTTTGAACAAATTTGGATTTTGAGACATTTTTTACGTCATGGAGCGACGTCATTTGAACGCAGATGAAATGCAAAGAGCTGTAGGGATGTTGCAAGCCGGAAGAACTCAATCTCAGGTATCTCAGTATTTTGGAAGCGTTATTTGCCGTCTTCATCAGCGTTACACTAACACGGGAGATACCTGCTGAGCAGTACCCAGGTCGAGAAAGGTGTACAACCACAGGGCAAGATCGATACATACAACTGACTGCAAGACGCCAGCCGATGTTAACCGCCCGAGAGATAGGTTTAAAGCTACAAAATTTAAGTGGTGTTGTTAGCTGCCAAACTGTGCGAAATCGACTGCATGAGTATGGCCTACGAGCACGACGGCCAATTAGCCACCGATACGTCACGGGAATCGCGCTCGTCGAAATGAATGGTGTAGGGAACACATTACATGGACCCGGGAACAATGGGGTAAAGTTTTATTTTGCGATGAGTCTCGATTTGGGTTGAAGTCTGATACTAGAAGGGTAAGAGTGTACCGTCGTCCTGGAAATAGTGAAAGACTGAGGTGCGTTCAGGAAGTGCATCCATACAACGGCTCAACAGTTATGGTATGGGCGGGTATTATGGAGAACAGACGAACTGAGCTCGTTTTTGTAAATGGTAACGTGAACGCTGTAAATTACGTTGAGGATGTTCTAAGGCCTTATGTTCGTCCATTCGCACAAACGCTTGGTTCCGATTTCACGTTGATGCATGACAATGCGCGTTCGCATACAGCTTTGCACACACGGGAGTACTTGGCGAGGGAAAACATCCTGGTATTGCCTTGGCCTGCACAATCGCCAGACCTCAAACCCATCGAGCATGCATGGGATATGCTCCAGAGACGTGTTTTAAAGGACTCGGATAGAGTGACAACAACCCAACTGCCGCAGGATACATTAACAGTCTCATCGATTCTATAAATAATCGGTGCCAGCAAGTTTTCAATAACAAAGGAGGCCACACTTTGTATTAATTTATGCAATTTTAGTTAGTTAGTTAGGCACCTTACTTTGTACTACGTACATACAGTACTTACTCGTAATTATTGTTAATTAAGATTATTAAAAAAAAACAATTGAGGTTTAATATCAAAAAAGCATTAAAAATTAATATAAATAAGAAAACGCTAAGGATTTAATGATATTTGTGTGGGTTGCTTAGACTTTTTTGATAAGATGCTTTAGTTTTCAATAATATACCTAATATACCTAATATACAGTTTCGTAATAATTGTTAACTTTCTGCTTATTGAGTAAGAAATGAAATTTTAATTAACCAATTAATTGACTATTTTTACATATGTATTAATATTCTAATAAAAAATTATGACGTCATCGAATGACGCAGTAAATGACGAGCCCGTTGGATTCGATTCTCGGCAAGGTCAACTTCGAAAAATGAAGTTTTTAAATTTGGCTCTGGTCTGGAAAGTAGTAGTAGGGCACACTGCGTTTTACAGACATTTGGGCTTCCCGTCTAGCGGCAGTAACCACCCCCTTACAGAAGACCAGCTCGATATAACAGCACGTGTGCTGTTGTGTTTCTGTGAATGAGTAAAGGATGCCAGAGTCCATTTTCCTATCCAATCCTTTATCCTTAATCCTATCGTAGTCAGCAGCGCACTCGCAGCAGTTGTGGCGTTTCTTGTCTTATTTGCGACGGTAGCCTTCTATACTATTAAATGATGAAACGTCAGCCTGTCTGCCGATCTCAACATTAAAAAAAACGTTAATGCTTTGATTTAATTGTTGTGTTTTGTTAAAACCGAAGCTTCTCCTGAGTAAATAGTAAAAACGTGTTCAGAAATTCGCGTAAAACGACGCACGCGGCGTTGAAATTGTTCCGTTCGGTGGTTTAGAAAAAGTTAGAAAACAGACAGTCTGACAGCTACTTTATTTTATAATATTTAAGTGGAAAATAATCTTTTTTCTTATAATGGTTACTATTCAGTGAAATTCTGATTACTAAAAACAAAAAAGAGTAATTCCAATCATGGTAATTATGATTAGATGTGAATGACAAAATTAAAAGAGCTTCCAGTAAAAAGTGAGTATTTATTGCAAATAAATCACAGTTAAAATAAACATTCCTAAAAGAAATTGTATACATTCTAGAGCGCTTCAAAGAAGCAAAGCTCGAACAATGTCCTTCATTTTCCTTGACTCGGTTAATCCATATCAAATAAGCCTTAACCGTGTACTTAATATATCCAGAACCATGCGTTGTGAAGATTCCATTTTTTCTTATTACATCTCCCCTTACTTACATTCGTATGTCTCAATGCGAGACATCATTGGATCAAATGAAGTAATCAAATATAAAATGAAGCCTTTTATACTTGTACAGTCAATGTCTGTGTATAAATGGAAAATATAATGAAAATTTCATAAAACATTTCTCAAGTTTTCCATTTTTGAAATTTAACTTTATTTGCTTTAAAATAAAAGCTATTTTATAACATACTTCAGAAAAGTGAATCCATTAGCTTACAAAGTCTACTTGACTTGATTTTAGAAACCTGATAATTAACTCGATAATACCAAAATGTACACATACAGAGGAAAAGAAATTGAAAAGGTATTGAATTTAAAAAGGAAATGAAACTTCTTTAGGCTCACCCAGTTCCAATGAAGTTCTGAGATGAATATGTTAGTTTTACCCTCAAACTAGATTATCTAATACTAATATTATAAAGAGGAAAGTTTTCTATGTATTTATTTTTGTGTGTTTGTTATGAATAAACTCAAAAACTAGTGGACCGATTTTAAAAATTCTTTTACCTATAGAAAACTACAATATAAGCGATTAACACCCTCCCCCCTATTTCCGCTCTTTCCATACAAAATTGTCGTTTTCCACGAATAAACTCAAAAATGTTTAAAAAATAAATGTCCACCCTTGCGAAGCCGGTACAGGCCCCTAGTTATGTAGATTTAAGTATTATAACCTAAAGGTTATAATAATATTCAAGGTAACAGAGGTAATGCCTCTTGATTCGTCTTTTCTAGTCTTTTGTCTCTGCTATATGAACTCTATGTCTAACTTAATTCTGATCAACTATTAATAAATATCAATAAAATACCACAGTTCACATTAATCGCACAATTTACTGAACATATTGAATATTTTTTCTCCTTTAAATAAATTAACTTTTGAACTCAAGAAATCAACTTTTGTATATATAGGTAAATATAAAAATAATGAAAGATATCTTTTTGAAAAATAACAATAAAGACATCCGCGGCAACAATAATTGTAACCAGAAGTGGTAGGAACAAAATACAGTGAATTTAAAACACAATGAATTATGTAACACACACGTATATAAACGAGAATATTATATGAGTAAAACCCACTTTCCTGATTCGATTCCCACGCGTGTCCGTTGGCCTGGGTTCTATTATAACGGATCAATGCAATGAAGTTATTCTCTAGAACAAAATTTCAAGAAATATTCATTATAGAAATTTAAATAAGCAATAAAAATAAAATTACATAAAAAGAAGGTTACTCGAATAATATTTAATTTTGACTTATAACATTATTTCAGCTTGAAATCAATTCTCTATTACAATATGGTTTCATACCTCAAGAATTAGCATTCTAAAGATTCCAATGATTTCAATAAAATATGGCGATATTTACAATATAAATTATTATTATTAATATTAATTTTTAGGGTTCCGTATGGACGAATAAAAAAACGGAACCCTTATAGGATCACCCGTGTGTTCGTCTGTCCCCCCCCCCCTTATCTCCGAAACTACTGAACCTAAAATTTTGAAAAAAATACAGAAATTAGTTTTCTACTTATAGATTATAGGGAAACCTATAAGAAGTCCATGATATTAAAATAACATGGTAAATCACTCAATATTGTGCGGATATGTAACATCGTACTCTTCACGCGAGTTCAACTCGCACTTGTCCCATTTTTATGTTAAGGTCGACAGACAGGCTGACGGTCCACTTGATGGTAGGTGGCTACCGTCGCCGATAATACAAGCAACGCTACAGATACTAATAGTACTACATCAGTAGGATTAAGGACGAGGAAATGATATTAATTTCAAAATTACATAAAAAAACTTACATGAAATATACATATAATTATAATAAAATGAATGAATAATTAATAAAAATAAATTTAGAATTTATTATTTAATTTGTTTTTATCTCAATTAGAAAAATATAATCGCACTAAAAACTTGTCTGTAGATCAACATGCCTCTCGGATTATCAGAACAATGATTATGTCGTCTTGGTCATTAAAGCTAATGGCAAATAAGTGATGAAGAATTAGGAGGGTGGCATTGGAAGCAAGTTGAATGGAGTAAGTAGCCCACCATCGATCAATCACGTGGACACTTTGGCGAGATATCAATGAGTTTCTGCTCGGAGCGACGCTGGCTCACAACGCCCCCGGCTGCTGTTTGCCTCCCTGAATACATTATACTTGGTGCTCTACCCGCTACAACTATTCGCTTTAATAACGTCTTATAAGCCGTGACTCGTGACGTCCTCTAGAGAAATAACCTCGTCTACATGTTTAAAGTAAATATTATGTGTTAGGTTATGTTGTGTTGACTTTGCCGGTTGAAGGAGAGAAACAAATGGGTTTATTTGTAGTACCTTACCTTACAAGTGACAACAGAATGTTTTAGTTGTGGCACAAAGGGGCCTTGAAAATTTCAAACTCGGTTACTAATCAGAACAGACATCCCCTATATTTTTGAAGTGAAACTTCTTTGCGCGCGATGATTGTAAAGTTTCTAGAACGAATTTTGTGTGACGCTTCTTGTAACGTTTCTTCAAAAGGAAATACTATTAATCATTTAAAATATTTATTTAATTTTCGCTCTCTCTCTCTCTCTCTCTCCTTAATAAAAATTATTAAGGATAGGAGATTGGATAGGAGAATGGGTCCTGACAACCGTTACTCACTCACCGAAACACAACAGCACACGTGCTGTTATTTCACGGTGGTCTTCTGTAAGAGGGCGCTTACTGCCGCCAGATGGACTGCCCAAATAACTGCAAAACGCAGTGTGTCCTACCACTACTTTCCAGATCCAAACCAAAGCCAAATTCGAAAAGTTCATTCTTTCAAAGATGACCCTGCCGGGAAAGATGACCAAACGCGGAAACCCTAGAACAAAGCATTAAGGCAAGCATCCTTACCACTCATCCAATGGGCTCGTCGTTGGATCTCTCTGAAATCTACCGCTTACTATGTATATAGGTATTTGATCGCCAAAGAAGCTTCTCTTCCGACACGCACATTTTTTTTAAATTTATATATTAAATGGTGGCAGCAGAGTGAATTTGGTCAAATCCACTCAAAGGAAATTGGTACAATGGTGCCTAAAAACACAAGAAACCTCTGGCAAAATCAATTACCCTGCCGAAATTAATAGGGTGTGATAGGGTACGAGAAAGTGAGTAAATCTAACATCTGAAATGGTCCCTAACATTCCCAACTTATGTATCGAAACGAAACTTATATCAAAAGCCATTAAAAATAGGGGTAATTTTAAATAATATTGTACAATAAAATTCGTGCATAGTATTAATCTTTCAGTTATAATTATTCAACAAATTTGTTCACAAGTGATTTTGCATCAAAATTGTCGCATTTAAGTTGTGTGAACTTTTGATTAAACAATCAAGTGCTCCAAGAGACGAAAATTGCTCGTCATCAATCGCCTTGAAGCTGAATTCAGTCCCTTCAATAATATGTGAATAATAAAACATAAGATTAATTTTCAATAAATATTTTAAAAGCAAAAAAATGTGCATGTAAAACTATTTATTTATTGATTTTCCTTATTCTGAAATTTTGATTCCTCTTATGAGAAAATTCAATTTTATTTGTCTTGAATTTTCATACTCGTGATATCAATTTGTTTCTAGATTTAATTATTGAATAAAACATTAATATTTCCTCATATTAAATTTACTGTCGCCGCTGGATTCAGAAAACGCGGAAGGAAGGTATTCCTTTGATGTGTAACTCCTAGAGTAATAAATCTCAAATTGAATTATAATTTATCTAAAGATTTGGTCTGCAATTTGTTACCACGTCTTGCCTTTAATACACTCATTGTTATTCGTGAATTAGATTCTGCGTTATGATCCTGTCAAAAACATTAATGTCATTTTAATGAATTTGTAACCTAACATTAGTAGCACAGAAAAAAAACTAACTAGAAGGGAATCTCTTTTGATGTCGTGCAAAAGCCGACAAAATAATTACCTGTAGCTCATTTTGAAGACACAACTTTTGAATATTTTTATAAAGGGATATGGAAATGTTAATTAAACGTTCCGAAGAGTGTATAGAGGTAGACAGAGACTATATTGAATAATAAATATAACTATGCACTACAGTGTCTTTTTTCTTTGCCGGGCCGAAAACTTTTGGACCCTCCCACGTAAGAAAAGAATGTAAAGAAATCACACATAATCAAAAAGTATTAAGTTCTCGCAAACTCCATTATAATAGAGAACAATTTACGTACATGTGTGCCATAGGATGTTATCTATGTGTGTAATGGCAGTAGCATCTAGATCTAGAAACAAGATAGCAGCAATTGGTAGTGGCTCAGAGTAAATTGGTAGTTTCCTCCGTCTAAGTGATACAAATGTAACAATAACGACCAGCCGGGACAAGGGTTAATCTGTCTCAAGACAAACGCTGTATTCCCGCATATTTCAACTAAGAACGCTTACAGACTGCCAAGTCTGACTATGCACGTATATACCTCATAAGTTTTGCTACGTGACTAGAACAATATTAACATATTTGTGATGCTGATGCCTTCTTATATAGGTTTATTGATTAAATATCTTTGATTTTCTTTTAGGTTTTTCTCACTGTGTAACCAAATAAATAAAATTGAAGTGTCTTTTTGTAATGTCAAAACTAGAAGTATATGAAAGTATAAACGGTACTTGTAACAAAAAAAAAATTATGTCTGTCTATTCGTTCTGGCTAATCTGAAAGGGCTGGACCGATCTTGAGGTGATTTTCACTGGCAGATAACGATTTACTTAGGCTACTTTTATTTTAGAAAAATAATAAAATAATAAAAACGCATAAAAGCAGTGCGAGCCCCACGCGCATGCCGCATCGAAGCGGGGCCGGATTCAATTACTTTTGAAATAAGTATTACACAAAAATAATAAATTTCGCAATTTAAAATTAACTACATAAAAACAAGTATTTCAATAAAAATACCTCGGTGTTCTTGGCTTACTCTGTGAGTACATTTAAAATCTTCTCTTCTGATTGTTGGTCGGATATATGTATATCCGACATTGATTACCATTTTACCATTACCACCGAACACACAGTGTCCGAGTGATTTCATTCACCAGTTCACACACAAGAGTCTTTTATATTCTCCGGAGCAGCAGGTTTCATCTTATTTTTAAAAAAGATAGTGGCGATTGAAATTTCGCATCTCTTTTAATAGGTAATGTTGTAATGTAATGTGTGTAGACATAAAAAATGTTTGTGTTAATATATAATTGTACAGTTATTGGAAATAAATATATGTAATAATTATTTATAGGGTTCGTTTATAGTTATAACAAACAAAATTAATTGCTAAGCAGCAAGATATTTATGTTACGAACTCCTTATTATCTGAACTCTTTGCTTGTGGTGTTTATCTGAACTCTCTTTGCTTGTCCTTATTATCAGACCAGATGCTGACCACAATTTTCAGTAAACTTTAAATTTGAATTCTCTATGGCGTTTTGTGTGGATTTTTGTTTCGACTCGGGATCATTTTAGCATTGATTTTCGGCAAGAAACCTTTTCTTTTTCTTTTGTGAACAATGCTAAGGGTACGAAGGCATTTAGACACGATTACTGCACCAAAACCGTTACAATGATTTAAGAAGGACATTCGCAGCGATCTGTGGGGTTACAGCTGGTTTTTTTTTCGCAGAACTATCCAAAATGTCTGGAATCGTTTCCAAAGACTTTAAATTCTCTTTTAATCTAAGACCATTGGTTATTTTGATTTATTTTTGTTATTGTTATTTTGGTTTATTTTGGTATAGGCTTATTTAGAGTTTGTAGCGCCTAGTAATGACTCAGGCGGTAATTTTAAATTTACGCGCTCTCGAAGAGGGCGCCACATTCGCCGTCCCGCTCGATACAAAGACAATTGCGTAGGAGAGCAGCGCGGTCTCGCTCCTCGTGACTGTATAGAATAGGGCGTTGGCTCTCGGTCGTTCCCGCGCGTTCATGGATCTGTATCCTTTGTTGTATCATGTTATTGTGATTCTCTAAATATAATGAGTGTGCCTACATTCCTGAGTTTTAGTGCCTCACCCAAAGCACTACAAGTTGTCTTTGTATTTTTTAAATTGATTTTTATAAATTTAATTCTTAAATAAAGTATTACGATTTACAAACATTTTTTGAGTTAATTTATAGTATTTGTGAATTTTATTAACATCTTATTTTTTCGCTACAGACGAGGAAGGGTCGTGGCGTTTTACTTGTACAAATGGCGATGGAGCGTAGCTCAAATAAGCCTGACAGCAGTTATACGGAGATGGAGCTTCAAGTGAATGCAACAACACCTTCGGCGAGCACCAAGATGACGGAAGAACAATCGGTACAACACACCATGGAGTTACAAAAGAATCCAACGACGTTATCGTCACCACCAACCAAGCACGCAGGTAAAACCATCGTACTGTATTTCACCAGTCAACAGCAATTGTAGCATTTTTGATTTTTTGATTATTCGGATGAGGACCTGCTCTTCAACCTACCTCCTAAAAAGGAACTCACCGTCCATCTCTCATAGTTCCAAGAAAAAGTCTCTTTGCTCTAATACTAACCTCATCCTCCGATTCTGACTCATCATTTAGTAATTCCAACAGGTATTAATGCAGAAGTAGATTGTAACTTTTAACCATCTACCACGCCGGATTTTGCCAACCTTTTAAACAAGAATAGGCTTGCTAAAACTTTCACCTGTAAACCGATCATAGACCTGTCTGCTGATTCTGAAAGTGTTCAAAGGGGCAGGAAGAGGACAACAATCCCTGCGAGTTGGTCATCAAATCTCGGCGAGATACCGGAAAAGCTTATGTAAGTTCAACTAATAAGAGCGTCCATGCCGCGATAAGCGCAAATTAAAATTCAAAACTAAAATAGGTGAAAAATTACGTAAAATCTTTGTTCGACAATTTTCGGGGATTAGACGACCTTCAACGGCAAAGAGAGTTCATCGTAAGGCACACTCTCATTAAACATGAATACAGATACAGCTGTACCAAAATTATAGGTCGCTCAATAGGGAATATGCGTCTAATTCAAAAAAGGCTTAAATATATTTTTTTATCAACATTTTTGCTTTAGAATTATGTCTATGTAAATAATTTTTAATATTATTTCTTATTCGTTAAGAAGATAATTATAAAAAAGTGCATAAAAATGTGGGAAATTCAAAATACTTGAAACGGTCAGATCGAATGTGACGTCAAAGTCTATGGAATGTGACGTCAACGTCTATGGAATGTCAACAAGCGTGTAGATTTAACATTTGATTGTATTGTAGACTTTGACGTCACGACAAGCGCGCCAAAAGGGCGGGTGTTTAAAGTGCCCGTAGCTGTTAGTTAATTTTAACTTTTTTTTGTTACCAAATTTCTGTTTTTTGGCGTTGAATATTTTTTTACGGTTATATAACGATATAACCTATCGTATGAAAATATATAAAAAAAATGTGCATATTCCCTATTTTTTCTTTGAGGTTGAAGAGATTCGTGTAAGAGTCTGTAAGAAGCCACCCTAAACATAAGCGAGCAATTCATTAGAGCAGCTCTTTCGAAACGAAAAAAGACGGTTTCATTGAAGATGACCGAAGGGGTAAACACGGACAGCATTCGACCATAGATAATGAAATAAAAGAAATCGTCACTTTCATTAATTCTATCCCAAAATAGAATCTCATTACCTTCGAGCACAAACGAGAGAATTTATTCCAAGTGAAAAATCACTTGCGGATCTATACCGAGATTACAAAGATTTACGCTAAGATAAACGTTTACAAATTGCTTCGTCATCAATTTTTATTCATATTTTTAATATTAAATTTAATATTTCTTTTCACATCCTGAAAAAAGATGCATGCAATCTTTGCGAAACATTAAAAAAGGCTTGAGGCTTATGACCAACATTTAAAAGAGATGGTTCTGTCCGGGTCAGAAAAGGAAGTTGACAAGTAAAAGACAGACGCGGTTGTTGCAGTTTGCGATAATCAAGCCGTGATTCAATTGCCTCAAAGGCAAGGATCCTTGTTTTTCTAGAAATCTAGAATTAATTGCCTAAATTTTACAATTTGTGATTTGTATGACAAAGACGTGATATGTTTCTTTTGCTACGAAATCGAAGGCAAGCGAACTCAGGTAACAAACTGGGCATTATATTCTATAGTGATGCTGTGGTCAGCAAAAAAATAAATATCTATTGTCTGCCTACACCTTTACTATTGCAACCATGAAAGTAAACTCAATTAAGTACTTATAAATTTGTTATTCGTGGTCATTTACAATGCCAGTGGGCTGCCGACTACAGTAGGATTAAGGATAAGGCATTGGATAGGAAAATGTGCTCTGTCATGCCTTTACTCACTCACCAAAACACAACAGCACACGTGCTGTTATTTCACGGTGGTCTCCTGTAAGAGGGTGGTTACTGCCGCTAGACCGGAAGCCCAAATGACTGCAAAACGCAGTGTGCCCTACTACTACTTTCCAGATCCAGACCAGAGCCAAATTTAAAAACTTCATTTTTTAAAGTTGACCCTGCCGGGAATCGAACCCGGGAACCCTAGAACAGAGCGTTAAGGCAAGCACCCTAACCACTCATCCAACGGGCTCGTGAAACGGCTTCTTTAATAAGAACAGCAAAATAGACTAGAAAACCGTATCATGTGGAAGAACTAACACATGACAAGTTCTATGATCTGAAAGCCCTTCAAGAAGAACGGGGAAACAATTTTACTGTTAAAGTTGACAGAGAACAAATAAAATGCCACGATATAAAACAACTTCGAGTTGAAAAGCAACAACCGATATCGACCGAGAACATCGCCGTGGTCCGTGAAAGTGTACAGGAGAACCCGAGTCAATCGATTCCTCGTCGCGCACAAGAACTCGGTCTTTCGTAGACATCAATTTGGCGAATTTTGCGTCGAGACTTGGGCCTACATCCCTACAAAATCCATTTCACCCAGGAACTCATGAACACAGACAACGCTGTTTGTTGGCTAATTGGGCTTCAGAGCGTTTGGAATAGGACCCCAATTTTGGCCGAAATATCATCTTTAACGACGAGGCGCATTTTTGGATGAACGGCTATGTTATATAAGGGATGACACGACCCCACACGAGGTTCACCAGGTGGTAATGCATCCACAATTGGGCAGGTCCGGCGTTTTTGGTCCATTCAGCCGGATCTATGCGACAGTCATTAAAAACTGGATCACCCGAAACCGTTCCACGCACCGTGAGAAGTCGCGGCGAACATTTTAAAAACCCCTTTAGAAATCGAATAAAACGTTTTTTGGTATTCCTGAAAGAAGAGGTATTTTGAGTTACGTTATGTTTTATCTAGCGATATGTATATATATTACATATACCCCACAATAGTGAAAACCGCGTCAAAATATTTTGTGTGGTTTAAAATCAGACAGACGAGAGATCTAATTGACCAACACTGTTAACGTCGTCAGCATATGCTAGGCAATTGATTACTTCTGCTAACAAATAACTATTATTGGATTACCAAAGCTAATTGCTTAAAGTGGTAGTAATTTTTTTACTACTAACTAAATCCATACATACACGCTGTATTTATGTTACCGAGGTTAAAAAAATTGGTTTTAGAATTTTCGTCTGTTTGTCTGTCTGTGCGTATGTGCACGCTAATCTCAGAAATGGCTTAACCTATTTGAATGCGGTTTTCACCGACGATTGTAGCAAGCTTCCCGTAACATTCAGTGTTTGTTTCATTCCAATCGGTTTAAAAACAAAAAAGTTACGCCCCATACAGAATACCACACGTACGAAGTAGCGGGATCAGCTAGTCTAAAATAAATTCTAACTTACTAAGTCGCTCTGGATATTAGCCGATGTGGAGGACGGTCGTAAATCATAGTTTTTAGTTATCTCGGTGACCTTCGCCGCGAAGATTAGTGCTCTAATGACTTAAGCGTAGTTTGAGCTCAAATTAATCCCTTATCGGTGTAGAAACTCTATTTACATTGTACATCTCCGCTTATTATGGACAATGTACTCTCAGCGAAAGCTTTGTGTTGTACTAAATGTCTCGAAGATTTATTGCTTCCAACATTCATTCATTGTTTAAAACTTGAGAAAAGAGCCGAACACAAAGGAAGCGGGATCGTAATTGATATTTAGAGCAGATGCCGTTCCAAATTGACGCTTCGATTGCTACTCTTAACGACTACAATATTTCCTCAAAATTAATTTTCCAACACCGCAATAAATTCATATCAGAAGATTTTATTTATTACACCTACGATTTAGTCCAATCCGTGTATTTCGATTTTTTTTTTAATAGTCACATCGTAAAAAAAATTATAGAAATTCGTCTAACATAAAAAAAATTGCAAAATTTATTCACTTTCTAAATGAAAAAAAAAAAATTGCGGAACATTTTACGTTCGTAAAATATTGAATTAGAATTAGTAAAAGAATGAAAACAAGAACACAAAAAAGGACACAGGAGCACCCAAAGTAAATAAGTTCGCTAAATGTATATGCAAACCCACGTGTTTTAGCCGAAATTTTAGCCGTTGAGATGCACACAAAGCGCAAATTCCAATGAATGTTCCAAATGAAATGTTATTTCTGGAAATTTGTAATACCTTTAACTTTTATTTTTACTTATTGGTATTACTTAACAATCTTAACCAATTTTAAACCAATTTTTAACCAATTTTAAGTTCTTAATTAAACCAATTTTTACCAATATACAATGAATGCCTTACTTCTTTATTATATGCAAGACAAGCACCAGCCCGATTGCCAAACATTTTAATGATAGTACAAAGATTTCCAAAACCCAAATATGGCAGCTGAATAATTACATCGCTCTAGCTATGTGTCGACTTTTTTTATGTTAAGATCGGCAGACAGGCTGACGGTCCATATTTGATAGGAAAATGGGCTCTGACATCCCTTACTCATTCAGCGAAACACAAGAGGAGCACGTGCTGTTATTTCACGGTGGTCTTCTGTAAGGGGGTGGTTACTGCCGCCAGACGGGCTGCCCAAATGACTGCGAACACGCAGTGTGCCCTGACACTACTTTCCAGATCCAGACCAGAGCCAAATTTAAAAAGTTAATTTTTCAAAGGAGACTCTACCGGAATCGAACCCGGGAATCCTAGAACAGAGCGTTAAGGCAAGCACCCTAATCACTCATCCATTGAGCTCGTCAAATTGAAATAATACTAGATTATAAGTTATTTAACAAAATACAGTTTTTAATGTAGCAAAATACAACGTGACGTGTTGACGCGATCTGTTAACTGCGATTTTGATGGCTTCGTTACGACTGTTGACGAAACTCTATCCTTCTTTTTATATAATACTTACTAAAGCTAAACTATATTTACTCACCCATTCCCCAAAACACTGTGGCGAAGAAGGCCACGAAAATGCGGCTTTCCGCCGACGGTATTAGCTCCATGCCGCTAATTATCCGATACTAGAGGAAGTCACATTTATTCTACTTACTATCACTTTTAACACTATCACTATAAATGGTTCTAACGAGACATAGTCATATACAATGAGCTCACAGAGAGCATAGTGTCACTGTATTAATTACACTTTATTCCCCAAGATACAAGCCGCGCCTTCTTCTTCTTTTTCACCTGAAAAAAGAAGGAACATTGTAATATAATCAGTTGGCAAGCTGACAGTCCCAAGGAAGTTATATCCTGTCGGATAGGATAAAAGATACGATGGCCAAGGGTAATAGAGGAATGGGCTCTCTTATTACTTTCTCAATAACCGAAACACAACAGCACACGTGCTGTTATTTCACAGTTATTCTATTGTCCAAACTTGACTAGAGCATAAATATTTAAAAAAAAACTTCAAGTGCGAGTTGTTCTCGCGTGAAGACAATATTGAGTAATTTACCATGTTATTTTAATATCATGGACTTCTTATAGATTTTCCTATAATCTATAAGTAGAAAACTAATTTCTGTATTTTTTTTTCAAAACTTTAGGTTCAGTGGTTTCGGAGATGGGGGGAGGGGGGGAATGACCAATTTTCCTCTATTTTCTTGAATAACTTGGAAACTAATTATTTTAAAATTACAAAAAATACATTTAAGATCTTCACAACAAGACCTTCCATTTGATATGTCTCACGATGCAGTTTTTAAAAATATTTTTTATTTATTTTCAACCTTCCCCCAAAAAATGACCTCCCATATACAGATTTCATCTATTCACGTCACACCTAGTAGATTCCGAGATAATTGACTGTGACCGACGGACAGACGGACACACGAGTGATCCTATAAGGGTTCGGTTTCTTTATTTGGACGTACGGAACTCTAAAAGTAATTTTAAGTTATAAAAACGCCATGGAAGTCTTCTGAGGTTGCAACAGCCGGTGTTGGGAAACAAACGATTCCAGTTCAAGGTCGAAATCGAATAGCTGCCGATCTTTGCGAAGAGCTCTTTGTCCCGTGTTTGCATTTTACATTTATATAGGATCCCGGCCTTTCTCTGCCCTTATCATATTGACGCAGCCGAAACGTTTAATCCTTCCATTTACGACAGTCCTTCCAATATCGAAGGACTTGAAGATGAATTTCACAAATCCCTTTTAATGTTTTTCGCAGTGGTCTTTGTAATGGAAATTTACCACATAATAGCTCGTCTCACGTTACACAGTTGTGTTGCGTTACGCAGCGCAGGAAACATCGCAGTTCGCGAACTAATGGTTATTTATCAGCTTCCTGTGACTACACTTACGAGTTGATATTAACGCTTGTTATGGTTCCAAAGCTAGAGAAATAAATTTATTGTACTAATATTTGCTCGCGAATTCGTCCGCGGTTAGGTGTTAAAACATTGATTTATTGTACATTAAATATTTAAAAAAAAACTAATTTGAACACGTAGGTACTTATGTTATCGAAGTTAAAAAAATAGTTTTTGATTTTTATCTGTTTATCTGTTTGTCTATGAGTTTGTGCAAGCTAATCTCGGAAACGGCTTAACCGATTTGAATGCGGTTTTCACTGGTGTATTGTAGCAAGCTTCCCGTAACATTTAGTTTTTGTTTCATTTGAATCGGCTTACAAACAAAAAAGTTACGCGCTATAACATATACCACGCGTATGAACTTGCTGGCGCAGCTAGTCGCTATTTTATTTTTATTTTTAGATGATCTCTCGGTTACAGTATGAAGGTTGAATTCTGGATAAAAGGTATCCTATGTCCTTTAATATCATTTATGTCGTTGACAATAAGTAGTTAAAGCGTGAAATCTTTTGAAATAATTAAAATTAAATAAAATACAACACCCATTAACTTGCTTTTAGAAAATTCATTTTCGAAAGTGTAAACGGGTCGGCACAGTTCGTGTGCAATTAGTTGACATAAGCTGACGCGGGTGCGGCAGGAGGCGTCTGCGAGGCGACCGCACTTTTTACACATTATTTCATCGAAATTGAACGCAATAGAAGCCGCAGACTAGAGGCAAGTAATTAAATAAATGGTTATTAGAGCCTTAATTCTATTTTTTTAGATCTCAGTAAAGTTTAATTGGATTCTTTCAATTCTAGTGCTTCTAAAAGGATTTTACCGAATTTCACACTCCTCCGGCCGCGCAATTTTCTTAAAAAGACCCAAAGTTTTCGCTTCACGTATTTGTATAGATTTTACAACAAGAATTAAGTTAGTTTTTGTCGTTCTCCTGAAGGACTTATTTTTGTGATATCTACCTCTCAAATGATAGTATCAGATTGAAGTCTTTGTAATTATATTACACACTAGCGGCCCGCTTCCGGCTTCGCACGGATGCAATTAGGTTTTATTTTATACTAGCTGAGCCCGCAACTTTGTTCGCGTGGTATTCGGTATAACGCGTAACTTTTATATTTGTAAACCGACTGTAACAATGAACTGAATGTTACGCGAAGCTTGCTACAATACATCAGTGAAGACTGCATTCAAATCGGTTAATCCGTTTATGAGATTAGCGTGCACAAACGCACAGACAGACAGAAATTCTAAAAACTTTTTTTTGACCTGCGTAACATAAGTGCAAAGTGTACAATTTTTTATTTAGTGTACAGACACGGCTCTTTTACGATTTTATTACGTGTATAAATATAAACCTTCCGAGGATATACCAGACAGGATATACAATTTATACTATGTAAGGATAAGGATAGGTAGAAATACCTATCCTTATCCTTTGATAAGTAAATGAGCTTAAATATATATCTATACTAATATTATAAAAAGAAAAGATTTGTATGTATGTTTTTTTTTTGGTATGTTTGTAATGAATGAACTCCAAAACTACAAGACTCTTTGACCTATAGAGAGCTATATTATCAGCGAGTAACATAGGCTACTAACCCTTCCCCCATCTCCCACCTTTTCCCCCTCCATTCAAAATTGCCGTTTTCCACGATTAAACTCAAAAATTTTAAATAAAATGTCTACCCGTGCGAAGCTGGGACGGGCCGCTAGTATATATTTTATTTTAAATGGGAACACCCGCCTACACATCCGACTACTTATAATCTTTAACTCGTTGCTTTATGGGTCAGTGTAAAAATTTAACCATAAACTCCTCCCATTTAACCATAAAGGGGAACATACATCATTAATCATCCCATTAAATTACCTAAAATTACTCTTGTCATAGGAAAATAAAAAATTACTCATGTGTGTCTTTTCTATTGGTTTTGCTTAGTTTATGTAGTTGACCCCCACGATACAAGCATGATAACTGATTGCATTTTTGTAATGGTAAAGAAAGATTAAATAAATAAATTTAATATCTTATTATCTTCTATAAGAATAAAAAAGAATTGCTAAATGTGTTGCTAAGCTCAAAATTCAATAAAAAAATTTTCGATTTCTTTAATGAACAAGAAGAGAAAAATTGGAAAACCTCGGGTTTAATTTTTTTTAATGATTTGTAATTATTGTAGCATTGATATTTAATTCTGTCGTTTCTGTTCACTGATGAACGATGAAAAACAAAATCTAAACACAAAATAAGCGAAAAAAAGGAAACGAAATTTTGCAAGGAAATTTCGTTTGTAATTTTAATTTGCAATATTTGATGTCATATTAAATAAAATTTTATTAAATTGAAAGAAAAGATTGTTTTTTTTTATATGTTAAGATCGGCAGACAGGCTGACGGTCCACTTGATGGTAGGTGACTACCGTCGCCTATAAAGGTAAGTGCACACTGGCGGCCAGGTCGCACCGGCCAGTATTGCGACCAGGCCGCAAGTGTCGCGACCAAGCATGCAGCCAGAACTGCGGCCTAAATTGTCAGAGTGCTTCCAAATGAACGTCGAGGAAATGGCTGTTCCTTTTTTTCATTTATAGTTGAATTTTCACTAGCAAATATTTCTGTGATCTCTTCCCACAATATCCTTTTTATGTCTCGGTTTGAATAGTCGTCGCACGACATGTCCCACAAAGCCCTTCTAGTCTCGAGTTCGCAAATAAACCTCTCCGTGTCAAAAGACATCACTATGTAATTTGTACACTCTGTAAACAAGTAACACGTTTGCCCGCGGCGGCCAGTGCGCGGACACTGGCGCACAATCCTACAATTCTTCGAAACCCAGTAGTCGCGGCGGCCAGCGGCCAATACGGGTCGCAAGTTACGTCGCAATGATCTCATTGGCCGCCGCGGCTGCTGGCAGCTTGCGGCCAAGTGCGCGCACTGATGATACAATGCAATACATTTCGGTGGTCGCCGCGGCCATGGTCGCCAGTGCGTAAGAGGCCTATGATTAAGAATAAGGGGAGGGAGGATAGCGAAATGGGCTCTGACATCCATTATGCACTCACCGAAACACAACAGCACAGGTGGAACGACATTAGAATGTAAAAATTAATATTGTGATAAATAACAGATTTTATAAATAAATATATTAACTCTAATGTTAAAGTTCGACGCACAACAGGTGTTTACTCCTTTAAACGTATAAAATTAAATGTATAAAATTTTCCTATATTATTTAGTTACATTCCGCATACTCAGATGTCACGTGTTCCAACAAAAGTTATGTTGGTTACGTTCGGTAAACACAGATGTCATTACGTTTATAAGTTCAAATAGTTCATTATTCGACGATAGATGTCGCTGCGCCGGCAGTTTATGACGCGCTATCCTTTCGTTTCTCAATACGAACTACACTTTTTATACAAGATTTCGACGTTTGCTTTTATGAGCCCAAGAATAAAATTATGAACATATCAGTTGTTGCACGAATGTGAAAGTGACAGATAACGTAACGGTTTTTAGTTAACGCTTGTATTAATTTAATCCTCAATCCTCATAAAATTTCCATACCGGGGTCCTTATATGAAAATCGATTCTTAAGGAGTAAACCCCAAAAAACAAATTATTAAAACTTTTTTAAAAAATAGAACCGCAAAACTAACAAATCACAATCACACTTTGGTAAAACATTAGTATTTTTAGTATTCTTGAATTTTTAAAATCAAATTTAAAAAAATTAAAAAAAAAATTGTTAAATTGAACTAATTACTTATAGCACTGTTAAATTTCAAATTGATGTCAAGAGAGGGATGCATGCGATATATATATAAAAATACATTATAAAAAAAGGACTCAATATTGGGCTTAAAAATTGAATAATCGATTGTAACCGAACCACCTTCCATATTATGTAACAACCTTTTCAATAGAACACAAAATATGCAAGATGTTACAAAATATTTAATATTAAAAGATATTGGCAAATATCTAATAAAACTTTGTCTTTTCAGTAACATAAAAGGTTTTGTAAAAAAGAAACACAATTATTTATGTATCTAAATTCCTATATACAAGGTGTCCCAAAATTCAACCGTAAGCGGGAACCAGGGAGTGGCCAAGTTAACGACTACCTAGGGAAAACCCCTTTTTTTAGTTATAATATTTTTTTTAAATTTTGAAATTTTACACCCTTTACAATATTTTTAGTTACTATGACTACAACTAATTTGCCAGTTCACTGTAATTTTTTTTTGTATTAGAAACCTACATAAGTAGCATTGCTGTTCATAACAGTTCAAAATGAAACGAAAATACCTTTAGTTTTAATACAAAAATAAAATAAAGTTTTTGTTGCAATTTTAGAATAACAAGTGCAGAAGTGAAGTGCAGTGATGTGATGTACTTTTTCTTCTAACACGGACTACACCACTGAGGATGTCAACCGCAGTTGTTGACGAAACGTTTGAAAGAATTTCCAACAGACCTGGGCCATCATCCCGGAAACCCACAACTCATATTTAGAACATATTCACTTTTATTCAAATTTGACACGTCACGGTATAAAAAAATGTATCAACGTTGCTGTGGCAACTTATTATAAAAGTTAGCACAATTAAACAAGATTCTAAAATGGTATAATACTCTAATATCACTAAGCACAAAAAATAATATAAATTTTTTTCCTGAACCAGAGCCAAACATAATTATTTAGTCATCATCCTTGAAAACAGGTTTTGAGTTACAGATTCAGGTAAACGCGTCGTCAATGGATTTAACTTGTCCACTCCCTGGTTCCCGCTTACGCTTGAATTTTGGGACACCTTTATAAAGTAAAAACATCTAATAGTGAGTACGTACATAGAGAAATTGTTCGTGAATGAAATAAAAAATAAAATAATGTTGTGGTTTCCTAAAAATAATTTAATTTTAGAATATGTTATTATTTTTCACAATTTTAGTAGGTAGATGGAGCCCTGAGAAATCCTAGCTGGCTAACGTGACGCAATTGACCGGCATCTCCAGTGCAAAATATCTATTCCGTCTGGCCCAGGACAGGTACTACTATTTAGAGATACTAGTGCCTGTCCTCCGGTAATAGGACGACGCTTAAGAAGAAGTGTTCATAAATTTATTTATTTATTTATTTATAACATTTTAGTTGTACTACAAAAATGGCTTATGTTGGTCTAAGAAGAACCTCTGCTCTATTCTCATAAAGCAAAGTTGAAGCTATGGATAAACAAATTTTTATTTTCATTGCTATAACATCGGTCTTTACAATAACATTGCAACTCACATTTTTAATGCTTCCTTTTCAATCCGAGAACTAATATCGCCTGAGAATATAAGCTATTTGCTTAATAAAGGTGATCGCACATTTGTCAGCAACGTACGCGCCGCACGCGCCGAACGCGCCGCATTTTAGAATTCGTTGTATGCAATGATATGAAACCTCGTATATTTATCCGCACCGTACGCGCCGCATTTCGTAAAATACGGTAGGCATCCGAACTCCGAAAGGAAGCATTCTGATGACGTCATATCGCGGCGCGTACAGCGCGTGCGGCGCGTGCTGCTACTCAGTGTTGCCTCATTCGGATCCGAAGAGCTGAGAGCTGAACGATTTGCACGTACTGAACGTACCTACACGCCCGAAATGGACGAAGTGGCTTTAATATCGTTTGTACAACAATATGAAGAGTTGTATAATTTACAACATCCCCACTATATATATACACAGAGGCAAGAAAAAACTGCAAAAATTGTTGGCAACACACAGAAATTCGGCGCGTTCGGCGCGTACGTTGCTGACAAATATGCGACCCAATTTTAAAATACGGCGCGTTCGGCGCGTGCAGCGCGTACGTTGCTGACAAATGTGCGATCACCTTTAAGGTGAACGCAGACTTGGCCGCGCCGCACGCATCGCACTGCATTCCTTTCATTCAGTTTCTTTATTTGATCAAGAGTGGGCGTGATTACAGTATGGCTTTTGACGAACAATTTGTTATCAGAAAATCGCCCACACTCATTAAAACAAATCCGTGTAGGGGAATCTATTGAACCTTAGCCTGACACCCTCATAATTACACTGAATGCGAATGCGAGGACACCCGCGCCGCACCGGCCGCAGCGTCCGATGCGGGAGGGCCGGCGTTGGTAACGTCATCAGCTGCGGCGTGGGGAATTCGGCCGCTTCAGGTACTGCGGCAACTGCGGCGCGGGTGGCTGTGCGAGGTTGCATAGAACTTCATATAAAGAATTCGAAATGCGGGGAGTGCGGCGCGTGCGGTGCGGCCAGGTCTGCGTTGACCTTATTAGTTGATGTTCTTTACTAACGGACCAAAGGGCAGCATACGTCTTTCGTGCTCTTCAGTAAAAGAGTGTTCAAAGTAGCCATATGTATAAAGACACATTTTCTACTTTTTGTTTTAGTTAAATTAACATAAGACAATATCTACAAACCTATTAGGAATGAACAAAAGCGTTGCTCTGAAAACACAGGATTTTTTTTAAATTTTAACATACATACATACACACAATAATAATTACCGCGTTTAACGTAAATCACACTAGCTTACTTCAAAATTATCATTACTGAAATTATCAATTATTTTTCATACATTTTTTTATAATTACGGTGAGTTCTGTCAATTCTTAAAGCCATCACACAAAGCGACATCTATGGAGTACATCCGACAGAAGAGCACTGTACAAATTGAAGAAATATAGTTTTTTTTTTACATAAGTTATAAAATAACTACATTGTTCGCATATGTAATATGTGTATTGTGTGTATCTAATACAGCTAGGATACCTATATACAACTTCTACTCCATATATAACTGATCGCTATGAAATTTTATGTACATAGATATTTAAATAGTTAACATTTTATAGATCTAAGTAATCTAAGTAAATCCTTAAACAGCATCTATCCATGTAGGAAGGATGAGGCCGACGATGGAGCGAGCTCACCCAGAAGATGCCTATTCAACCTTGAAAGATTGGAGTTGTATGAGCTCGGAAATAGAGACGCCGCCGGCAGGGAGTTCCAATCCTTAGCAACGCGCATTAAAAAATATGTTTTAAAGCGCTTGGTCCGAATTAGAGGGATTTCGACAAGGTGAGGATGGTAACCAGCCGTACGTTACGTCTGCATGTCCGATAGAAGAAAGGAATGATCTCATGCAGCTCTCGAGCACACTCTCCGAACTACATCTTCTAGAATACACACAGACAGGCAAATTTGTCTCTATGTATAAATGCGAAAGTGAGTTCGTTTGCTTGTTATACTTTAACGCCTTAAATATTCAATCGATCATTCTGAAATTTTGTATACACATGGTACAGAAAAGGACATAGATTACCTTTCATCTAGAACATTAAAGAATTATTAAAAGACGGGCCATAAGTAGTTGTATATATAAGGTCTACGTGAACGGCCAACGGACCTTAAGAATCGTGGATGTCATAAGAGCACATTATAAGAGGAGCATGTATTTAATTATGCTGATAAATGCTAAGAGTTAGAAACAGATACTTTACACATGTGTTTAGCTTAAATAGAAGCACACATACAAAATTTAAAAAAAAACTACTTGTAGCATATCATTTAAGAATAACAATAAATCAGCGTGGTGAAGCAAATATGAAAATATTTCAGTTTTAAGAACCAGGATTGAAAGAGCTATTGAAAGAATTTGTTGACTCTAACATTAATTTTAGACTTGTGGAACAAGTATTATTAAATCCAACAACATTTCATTATGAAGCTCACATTAATGATTATTTTCTAAAATTTGTGTTACTATTTATATATATATAATGTGAAATATGTTGAATATCTTTAGTCATTTAGAGAGATTACTATTCAGAGTGTTCAGATTATTTCAGAGTGTAAAGAGAAAACGCAATTAACGAATAGAGGCGAACAGATTGTCACTGAGGAACAGCTGAATACTGCAATGGCAGTGGAGAAAGTATGTTTTGTGAAAGAAGAAAAAAAGGTAAACCTACTAGGGCGTGAATGTGTGTGAAATCTTGATTAGTAAGAACGGGTTGAAGCCACAACGTCCCACACAGGTCGGCCCATTTTCATACTAACAAATTTATTTATATCACATAAAAATACAATTCCATTGCAAAATAGAAAAGAAACAGAAATTGCAAAATATAATAATATTGCCATAGAAGATTCAATTCGCTTTTTGTTTAGAAAACTGCTGATTGCATGCTGTAAAGTCAGTAGAAAGACGCCCGATGATGGCTAAACACTATAGCGTATTTAAGTCTTTGAGACGGAACACACCTGTGATGTGTGCGGGATCTCACTGTGACAATGCTGGTGAAATTAAACTGTCCCACAATGTTGGTATACCGCATCATACGGAAACTGAACGAACAAAAGATGATAACACAAAGAGCAATGCAACACATTTCGTTGAGCGCGTGCCACCGTAACGAGATGATATCCCAGCATTTATTCTGCATGTAGCAAATGTATTCTGCTCGCTCGTTCATATTATTTGCACATTTAAAGGAATATCCTTCACCAAACGGATTGCGGAGTATTGTTTTAAAGTTTTCGCTACTTGAATACATAACAACAGTTCTCGAAAAAACGGCCAGTTCGTTTTTATAAGAACGATAGAGGGGTTACAGTGACGTTTATTTACATTCCTCACTAGACTGAATTTGCATAGCCGCAGTTCTCAATGATAACTTTTTCTTTAGAATTCAGACCGCTAGTGATATCTATTTAGAATTTTTTATGCTTAAACCGAATCTACCCCACTTATAAAATTGTTTTAGCGAAAGGAACTCAGAATATCTTTGGAGTTACGTCGGTTAACCACTGGATCTTCGTAAGGAGATAGAATACTGGGTTAATGAGTTCAAACCTTTCGCTTTTTCGAAGATTTGGCAAAAACTTTTCAAAAATAAATTTGAAATAATTCATTGCGTTATAAAAAAATAAAAATAAAAAACATTTCAAACAAAAAATGACGAGATCTAAAAAACAGTTTCTTAACATTCCGCCGAAATTAGGTTCCTGGGAGCGGTTTACTTTTATTACTCGGAATAGTTGCTATGCCTATAAAATTTGAGGTTTTGTAACATTCTAACAAGAGCTTTAACTAAGTAATAACGCCTAACTGAAACACATAATTTCTTCTTTTCAGTTTGTTTCTTAAATTACATTTTGACTCATAAAAAATAGCTTTTATTACAGATTTTATTTTATTTTATTTTTTTAAAAGATGGGTTTGCTGTTGACCAGCATCTATCCATGTAGGAAGGATGAGACCGACGATGGAGCGAGCTCACCCAGAAGATGCCTATTCACTCGAACCTTGAAAAGATTTGAGTTGTATGAGCCGAAATACAGACGTCGGTAGAGAGTTCCAATCCTTAGCAACGCGCAGCGCTTGGTCCGAATTAGAGAGATTTCAACAAGGTGAGGATGGTAACCAGCCGTACGTCTGCATGTCCGATAGAAGAAAGATAAAAGGTAAAAGAAAGATAAAACTGATATTATAAATGCGAAAATACCTAACTCTGTCCGTCTGTTGCGTTTAAAAAGCTAAACCACTCAAATTATTTTGTTGTAATATCGTATACACAATAAAATTAATCTTTAGTAAAAGATTTTAAATTTTCACGGCTCTCGTAATTTTGCTTTAGAACCCGTCGGAAGCAGCCTGGGTCCAGCTTAGATCCGCGACCCTAATAGGTCGTCAGTGCACCTAATAATTTATTATAACCACTCCACTGCTTCGATAATTTCCTTTAAACATTAATATTTTCGGAAAAAGATACCTATCTCTTAAATTAAATTTGGACTTTTCACAGCTTATAATTTGGTCAGGTTCTAAAATTATTCGATATTAAAATTAAATTTATAGTTTAAATAAAAACTAAATGTATATTCTACTGCCATAATTATATGGCAGTAGATTTTACTGCCATATAATTATGACTTGCCTCACTCACATGCACCATAGAGCAGTTCATGTAGAGATAAGTACCTACAGCCTAGACCCCAGGCATGACCCAGGCATGACGGTGTTACGGTTCACGACGAGAATAGATCTCTACGCTATTGGAGGCGAACGAAATCCGAAGGGAGTAGTTATTAGAGAATCTAATCGCATTAACTAATCTAATAACAATAGACATTCGCGTGATAGTCAGATCGGGCCTCTTTGTAATCTCGTTATGCATTCCGCGTTGCAACCTCAAATAAATAATGAAATTATAACTACACACATATATAATAAATGTTTGTAATAAAATCATTGTAATTTTTACCGTCGGTCAAACTCGTCGAAAAAGTTGTAACGCTTCAAAGTTGCCGCGAAAAGTGCGGCAAAATAAAATCACTTCCTTCGCAAAGTTGCGTTCGTTCAATTAATTTATTTACACTTCTGTCGGCGGGACGTCGCGTTAATTAGGCACAGAGTCCTATATTTGTCGGGAAGTTTTTGACAGGCGAGTGACGTAAATTTTAATTAAAGGGGAGTCGCGGATGTGGCGCGCCGCGCAACGCGTTCTCTGGAAGCGATCGGCTCCATGGCACTGACGCCGTGTCGCGAGGAGTTCCTTTGCCCGCCCTCCGAAACCCGCGCGTCGTACCACACCGCTACGCCGAGCCGCCCGCCCAGACCGGAGCGTACTCAGATTCCCGTAACGGGCTTAGCCGAAGCTTTCCTAGATTGTGTGGCCTTAGTGAACATTAATTACACCCAACTTAGTCTGATTAAACCATGAGGAATTATGCGGATTGACGAAATTAACTTTTAACTTGAATTTATGTCATTGCAATTGATGATAAGACGCTCTTAGTTAAGTTAGTTAATATTATCGTACAAATGATTTTCTTTCCTATAGTTGAAACGCAAAAATGACTGTTTCGTGAATTTAACATGAATCGATTCTTTATTTTAAACTAAAAAGCATACTTTATTTTAAACTAGAGTATAGGCTATTTCCATAACAAATTGCATTGATATCGGTTTAGTAGTTAAGGCGTGACGTGAAAACAAAACGAACAAACTTGTCTGTTGTACTAATCCAATAGTAAAACAAAGATTAAGTCCGTTATTATTCGTTCAAGCAAAAAAATTAAAAGTTAAGATGACATAAAATACAAAACAAGTTAAACTATATTAAATAATAGATACTATGTATGCTTCAACGTTGAATATTAAAAAGCAGAAAAGGCCTATATTAAAATTAATTTATTTACTTATCTAATTCTTTACAAACAATATCAACAGCTATATTTGCAAAATAGGAATTAAAATATAAGGAGAAAGCTGATTAACATATAATACATTCAATTCGGTATAGCTTAATAATAGTATTTGGTATAGCGTGTAACTTGAATGAAACAAACGCATATATTACGGGAAACTTGCTAAAATATATAACTGAAAACCGCATTCAAATCGGTTAAGCTCTGAGATTAGCGTGCACAAACGCACATAAAACTAGACAAAAATTCTAAACAGTATTTTTTTGACCTCGGTAACATAAGTACAACATGTACAAATCGATTTTTTAACAAACCTTTAATGTACAGACAGGCTCGTTTACGATTTTATTATTTGTAATATGAACGATAATGTAGTTATAATTTGTTTACTTTTAAAAAAACTTACTTAAATTGTTACTCTGTGAACATTGTACGATTTATTTATGATTTCACACTATTTTACAATTTATTTACATTTATTATAAATATATAAGTTTTATTAAGATTACCTTACTTCATAAAATATAAATGCATTTTAATGTGTTATTAGCAGATACGTCTAAAATGATAAGCTTGTCAAACTGTCGCTGAACCTACAAATAAGTAAATAAATAGGACACAATAACATTACTTAAAAATGGAAATTTAAACCCCACATTAAAACAGTGCAAAAATTATAACAGAAATCTGTTACGTTTTAGTATTATTTTGAATTATTTTGAATTATTTTGAATAAATAAGAAATATCTGCTTAATTGCCCTCTTGTTAAACCAATGCTTTTGCAAAAAATATAAATCTTATCGATTCATCAAATTCAAAAGATAAATAAATAATGGAGGTACATAGGTAATTTATAAATGAGTTTAATATACGTAAATTAAATAGTTTAAATATTATAATTAGTTATAATTAGTTTAAATAGTGTAAATTGAAGTCGCTGTCCTCGCTAAACCACGCAATGGATTTTGATGCGGTTTTCACCAATAGAAATAGCATTAAACGAGGAAGTTTCTATATATAATTTGCAGAAAAAATTGTACCCGTACGGAGCTGGTCGCTAATAAGTAATAAAACTAAGTATACAAGCGTCAGCCAATGTACCAGCTATATTAAAGCTTCCAGGCATCTCGAGAAACGATGGCAGGAGACCGGATGGGATGTCCCCGATTCCCTGGAGATTGGGAAGAGTGCTGGTATGGGATGCTACCTGTGTAGACACACTAGCCCCTTCGCATCTCCATGGAACATCCACTAAGGCAGCAGCCGCAGCAGAGGCGGCGGAAAAAAATAAAATCTCTAAATATAGTGGCCTCGGCGCCGAATATGGTTTTGTACCATTCGGAGTCGAGACACTCGGTCCGTGGGGCCCTGCAGCAATGAGCCTCTTCAAAGACATCTCCAAGAGGCTTATTGATGGGACGGGAGACCGAAGAGCTGGCACTTTCCTCGGCCAACGTATTAGTTTGGCCATTCAACGAGGAAATGCTGCCAGCGTACTTGGTACAATGCCACAGAGTCCATTTTTATATTATTAGTTTTAATCCATTTAGTGTTAATTTATTTTTAAATTAGGTAATTTTAGTTTTTATTTTAATTTAATATAATTATGTATATTGTATTTATAATAAATATATTGTCAAAAAAAAAATACTATATTCTGTGAAAAGTATACAAGCCAATTCAATTCAATATAAATGTAAAACCAGCAGCTAATGTTAGTTCAATACAAAAATTGACCTTAGAGCTCTCCATCTTTAGTATCAACATTAGCTTTTCGTTCAATTTCCAAAGTGGTAGCGGGATAGCATAGGACTTAGCAACTAGCCGAGCGAATAAGCTTTCCAAATGGAAAATATACTATGTGAACGTAAAATCCATTTGTCTAAAGCGAAATAATGAAATTGGTTAACTCAAAGTGTTTTCCAATAATGATCACTTCCTTTAATTAGCCGAATAAGGATTTCTTGAACCAATTAACCACGAGAAATACCAACGTGGACCAACAATGTTTCAATTATGTATTTATTTGTTCATAAGTACTCACAACGCAAAGCTCCAATGTTTTAAGATTATTCTATTAATATAGGCGATTTAATTTATTGTTATAAAATTTCAAATAGGTACATTAACAGTTCATTCGCGTTTCACGTGCGTTTAATAAAAATGGAATGCAGAATGTTTTTATTTATAGAAATACTAGCGATTTAATATTTATAGAAAATCGAATGGTTACGTTATCAAATAAAGTCAAAGTTCAGATTTCTGGTTTTGCTTCAATGTCAAACTTTTTTAAATATAATTATGTACAATATATCATCTTATATATAAAAACGAATCCCCATTTCTCCTGGTCACGGCATCACGCGTAAACGGGTAGACCGATTTTAATTCGGTTTTCGCTAATGAAAAGAGGGATAAACGGGGAATGTTTTAGGGTATATAAAAATTGCACTCCGGGCGAAGCCGGGGGCGGACCGCTAGTGCATTATAAATGTAACATTTCTTTTTACAACTGCAATATTTAGAACATAATTTTGACGAGCCCGTTGGATGAGTTGTTAGGGTGCTTGCCTTAACGCTCCGTTCTAGGGTTCCCGCGTTCAATTCGCGGCAGGGTCAACTTTAAAAATAAACTTTTCAAAATTGGCTCTGTTCTAGATCTAGAAAGTAGTGGCAGGGCAGCCCGTATGGCGGCAGTTAACCACCCCCTTACAGAAGACCACAGTGAAATAACAGTGTTTCGGTGAGTGAGTACGGGATGCCAGAGCCCATTTTCCCTATCCCCTCCTAATCCCTTATCCTTATCCTATTATAGTCGGTAGCGCACTTGCAGCACCTGTGGCGTTGCTTGTGTTATAGGCGACGGTAGCCACCTACCATCAAGTGGACCGTCAGCTTGTCTGCCGATCTTAACAAAAAAAAAAATAAAAAAAAAATTGTATATTTACTTATATAAAATAAATAAAATAAAATAAATCCCCTCCGAGCTAGGGGGATTTTTATTATTGTACCATTCCAGCCAAAGAAAATATATTTTCGCTGGTATAATAAGAAAACTAAATACAATAACATTTCTTGTAGTCATCCACAATAATAATGTGTTTGGCGGTGGACGTGACCGTTTGTTCATATATAGGAAGAAAAATATTTTCGTCGTGATGTCTTTTATCTTTAGCCGCGATCTCATAAACACATTTATTATATATGTGCAAACTAAGCAGAGTTGTTGTAGAGGCCTTTAAGTGAAGCGAAAGCACCGTGTCGGAAATGCCTCAAAGCTATCTACCTATAAAGGTAAACAGAGCAAAGCATCTCGTTTACAACTCTAAATATTCCTCTGTAAATCTTGCAATTCTCGTTCTTGTTTCATAATAAGAATTATATCTGGCGAGCCCAATGGTGGAGTGTATATTGCGTTAGCTATTTAAATCAAGGGTCCCAGATTCGAATTCTTTCAAAAAAGTTTTTGAAGTGAAATGGCCTAAGTGTACTTGAATTTGTCAATTATGATATCTACAACTCTAGTATAAATCATAATTGAGTATTTTATTTGTTCTGGTTTTTTTTTAGGGTTCCGTACGTCCCAATAAAAAAACGGAACCTTTATAGGATCACTCGTGTGTCCGTTTGTCCGACCCCCCCCCCCCCCCTTATCTCCGAAACTACTGAACCTAAAATTTTGAAAAAAGTACAAAAATTAGTTTTCTACTTATAGATTATAGGAAAACTATAAGAAGTCGCACTTGTCCCGTTTTTTATATATGAATGACATCTAAAACGTCTCTTACGATTTATTATAAAAATTTATATCGTGCTATTTTAACATGTTATTAATGTCAAGTTTTCCGGAGTTACTTAGAATTAAAAGCATGTTAAATAGAGTCCGAAAAGAATAGAAATTTACTTGAATTTTTCTACAACGCTGACTATAGTTATGTGTCCGCATAAACTTAAGTATACTTATCCTAATTGCCAGAATATATCCGAGATAAAAACGTTATCATTCTTCGATCTCTCACATCAATTTCAAATAAAATATTTAAAAAAAAATATAACAAACGCAGATTGAATTGAAACTTGGGTTTAAGACGAATAAAAGTAAATATTCCAAATAAATTGCGGAGAAATAATTCATAAGCTACGTCAGAAAAAATGTTCTGTCTTTATTAAATTTTTACATTACATTTCCTGCTTTGTTGTCTACGAATAAATATGTTATATTTCACTTAAGAGGCTTTGTATTGGAAAATTTAACTGAAATTCATTTCTGAATTGAGTTAACAATAAACGATTGAAATATTAAGAAAGGCGAAATGCAATCAAGCGAAACGTTCAAATACAAGAGAGTTTTTAGTGAAATACGCCCCTATGCAAATTTCGTGAAGCTCTCAGCGGCGTGTTGACCGACGTCTGTTTGTGCTTGCATAATATCTTTTCTGACTTCCATTTTTAACAAAACATTTTGAGGAGTTCACATGAAAATTGTATATCCTTTACGTTTAAGATATGGCTTGAATTTTTTTATCCTGATCGCACAATATAAGTATACAACGATATAAATGTCTTACTAGGTTTCACGCTCCTAACACTCTCGATACAATACCGTCCAAAGAAACTGTACCTTAAACTATAACGCTTAAAGCGCCGTAGATAATACGGCGCTTACGACGTTTTCATCGCGAGAAAATTATACACTAGCAGCAATATTAGTAGCATGGTTTAGCGGAGTGAGGTAGCTGAAAATTATACTAAAATAATTCATGTCTGGGAACCAATACGTGCTTTTGGATTCAGATAGTGCATGGATAGACGAGTCTAAAAAGCCCTCTAGCGGCGTCGATGACGTAATCAATATGGCCGCCAACTTTTTTGTGATGCTATTCTAGATGCGATTCTATATTGTTAGTGATTATTATTCAGGAGTAAACGTTTTTGTTAATGTATTTTGAACTTAAATACTGGCTGACTTAAAAAGGTTTGATATTCAAACATGAAAACAGAAAAAGTATAGAATATTATGACGTGAAAAGAAAAGTTTGTTTTTGTACATCAGATTGAAATGTTTGGTAAAATAGATATTATAAATTATTTTGAATATTTTAATGTATTGTAGTAAATAAACAAGATGTGTGCACCATCAAGATTAGTTATTTAAATAAGATCCCATATGAGAGTATGAAGAAAATAGAAGTAAAGTTAAGAATAAATAAATTCTAAATGAAATTCTACAATAGTTTTCAGACTTTTTCAGCTAAATATAAGGGCTAAATTCCAAGATATTTAGCAAAATGTCTCAAAAAATTAAAATTGAAATTAATTTTTTAAATAAAGTTACAAATATTTCTGGAACGATGTACTAAATGATAATGTCAAATATATCGTTGGAAACCGTTGAAATATAGCATCGTATGTAGAATTAACAAAAATTTGTCGGCCATATTGATTACGTCTTAAGGGGGAGACAAACGCTAAATACTAAAAATATCCATTGTTTAATGAAAATGTTACAAGAAATAGACAAGACAATTGCTTTGAAAAATATATATATTATACTTAAACATGTGAAGAACCAATTGTATTAATTAGAATTTTCGTTAAAGTAATAGAAACTCCACAAAAAAAGTTAGAACATAAGAAGAATTTGACCTTTATTGAAAATTCTCTCGAAAACGGCTTATTGCACGCATATGAATCCTCTACCTATTAATAAGTTGATATCAGATTAAAAAATTGTATTGATAAAATTTTTTTTTTTGTGTAATGTTCTAATGGTAAAAACAAAAAAAAACACCATTTCTTTGTGTCCCAGCCTTTTTAGACTCATCTGCTTCATGTACTATCTGAATCGAAAAGGGCGCAATGGTGGCTAGATCTAAAACTTTTTTCAGTTACCTAACCCCACTAGTAGTATCATTTGATTAGATTTCACAATTTTTGTTTTAGCATTGCAGCGTATTTAGTTGCAACTGTTATCAAAATGGAGCCAATGTCCTTACGAATAGCTTCTCCAGTACGTTTTATAACTCAATGATTTTTATAACGAAATCGGTAGATCTACTGACGGCCCATTTAATGGGCGGATGACCTAGGAACACAAGCAACATCAGGAGGATGCAAATGAGTTGCGCATCTTAAAAAAGATTAATTTTCAAGACAGAGGAATTGTACCTCTGGCAATTCCTCTGTCGTGAGCGTGATGGCAATCATTTAAAAAAGAAGGCCTCGTAGAACATGTGCTACTATTTGGCGGTGGTCTTCTGTAAGACGATGTTTACTGCTTTCCACTGTTGCGGGGCGCTTCTTACACTAATTTTTTCCCCTATTTTTTTCTCGAAGTAAATAGCAACGTAAAGTGTACTCACCCAACATATTATTTAACCACTTGAAATATTTTAATTATGAAATTAATTAGTGAGAGCATCCTCATATTGGAACTCATAGGTTGACCAGGCATTACAGCTGAATAAATTGAGAAAAGTTAGTCTATTTGTTTTTGGAAATAGATTCACTTTGTACACTTGATCATCATCAGCACACAAGTGTTGGGCCTTTTTGTTAAAGCGCTAATACATTTGGTCTTTTTTTTATAGAAGGGATATCACATTTACGGACTATCCCTCGTCGATGATGAGGACGCATCGTCGAGGGGGAGTGTGGGATTCGCCCGGCGAAAGAAATGATCACCGGGAATATCCACTAAAACCCCTCAGTGTTCCTTTATACGCGTTAGGACAGGTGAGAGGGATCCGCGCGAGCATAATCACCTGCTCTCCTGCCTGAATACATTTGGTCTTCCGACGACAGCAGCCAACTTTGCTAACCCTTGAATACATTTACAATTTCAAATACAATCAAATTATCAAACGATATTATTTCTTTACAAAAACACGTTATATTGAATATTGTTCAGTCCTTGTTTTGAGAAGATTTAAAATCGTCAATTTGTCTCGGATGATATTCTGGCATTAAAACTTCCTCATAGAAAGTTGGATATTAATTATACTTTTATAAAGGGGTTGTTAGGGGAGCAAAACAATACGAAAAACAGTAAAAAGTTATGGCGTGTTTTTGTCGATTTCAAACAATGTCTTCAACTTATTATTAAAATTTCTTTCTTTTGTTTAATGTTCGAATTATTATTATTTTTAATTAAATACGTGGTAAGACTACAGTGAAATGACAGCACTTGTGCTGTTGTGTTTCAGGGAGTAAGCATACATAAAAACCTCTTGATGTTTTTTGTGATTATAGGCGTCGCGGTTGTTAACATTAACCATTCAATACCAAAAAACCCATATTTTTTTTTCATATTTTCCTTAAAAGGCTGTAAATCAAATATTTTCAACCAGTGGGTGCATGCGGTCTATTTATCTATATATTGACGAGTTAAAAAGTAGCCCAGATAGTAGGTACGTGCCATTGAAATTTAGCTAGCCGCATCATAAAATTAGCATAAATTACAAATAGGCACGAAACTGAAAAATCCATATTTCAATTTTTAAAGTTCATAACCACAATTAATAAATAAGTAAAGGAGATATATTATTTTGTCATTGACATTACATGCAAAATACATAAGCAGATTGACAATTCCCCCTTCTGTTTTTACATTTTCAGAATTGAAACAGTAAATATTAAACAAACAGAAATTAATAAAAGATAAATAATTGTGGACCGCGACAGTTAGCACATGTTGCAAATGACTTATTTTTTCCGATGCGCATAATTTATCGTTTTACCAATTTCGCCATCACCAATGCGTACGTGAACGAAATTCCATGTTTCAAATCGACGGATAGCGCTCTTATGTTGAACATTCTTATGAGCAATATCACAACTAATTCATGAAAAATGCTTATAATAGTTGACTTTTTTTTTAATTAAAGATGGGTTTGCTCTTGACCAGCATCTATCCATGTAGGAAGGATGAGGCCGACGATAGAGCGAGCTCACCCAGAAGATGCCTATTCACTCCAATTTGGGTTATATGAGCTCGGAAATACAGACGCCGGCAGGGAGTTCCAATCCTTAGCAGTGCGCATCACAAAAGATGTTTTAAAGCGCTTGGTCCGAATTAGAGGGATTTCGACAAGGTGAGGATGGTAACCAGTTCGTCTGCATGTTCGATAGAAGAAAGGGGAAGGCGGTATGATCTCATGCAGCTCTCGAGCACACTCTCCGAAGTACAACTTATAGAATACACACACACACAGGCAACTTTGCGTCTATGTGCCAGGCTCTGCAGCTTAGTTCTTATTAGTGTATCATCGCCAATGAGCCTCCTAGCTTTGCGATCCACCGAGTCGAGTGCAGAAATTGGTTTTTCGCTGAGCCATTCCAAAGGTGACAGTAATACTCCATGCAAGATCGGACTTGTGCCTTGTATAAAGAGAGGAGTTGTATAAAGAGAGGAGCTATTTAGGATACCCAACTTTTTAGCCGCTGTTTGGGCTTGATATTTACTTTTATCTATATTTTTTAGGTCCGCGAGCAGGCTGACAGTATACTTGATGGTACTGGATGGTAGGTGACCATATGGAATGCCATAGGAGACGAAAAGAATTGTAATCTTGCACCTCTTACTTCAGCAGTTATTTCAAGGTTCTGTGCACGTGGGTATCTTATCTTATCTTATCTTAGTGTCTATTTCTGTCTGCTAGAGTACCAGTATCACTTCGTCCATTGCTGAAATATTGTGATCGCCACGTGAACTAAAGCTCTCTACACCTATACCTACCACGTTAAGGAACTGTAGTACTTTTTTGATAGAGGCATTCTTCACATCTTCACAAGCCATTGTGTGGCTTCCTAGGATGTGACTGCGCTTGTGCATCAAGGGGCCACATTAGCACAGGATATGCATTGGTGTTTCTTCTGCCTCATGGCAGAAGCGACACTCTCCCGTACTAGTGAGCCCCATTACTTTTAGGTGCACGTGGGTAGCTACTGCCGCCAGTCGTATTATATTCTATTTATATAATATGATGTTTGAAAAAATATCGTTGTATTTGTAGCAGCCCCCAGTCGTGGGATGGATCACAGGCTCGAATACGCACTCTCGGACGGGCTGCCGACACGTCTAATCTCAGCCATGTCTCGGCGTCAACTAACGTGCTGCGTAATGCGTAACGAGTCAGTGTTTGCCCGTGTGAGGAAAAGAGTAAATAACCGCATACGCTACAGTATTAATACGTGAATCGATATCTTTGAACTTCTTTTTTGAACCGATTTCTTTTTTTAGTAGGTATGTTTTCATCATTTTTTCCACACTGGTCGAATATTCGACCATTGAGGATTTATGTTTAAAATTAAACCAAGTGTAGTGATCGCATGTGCAGAATTTGTTTAACAGCTTCTTTTAGAGATTTTATATGTGGTTATCAATACCCGCTGGACCATAAAGGAAGATTCATATTACACCGATCGTGCCGCCAACGGGCCGTGCCCGTACCGTGTCATTTCCATACTATTTTGTATTACTATTACTATATATACTTATATAGTATTAAATTACTATTATACCTCGCGAGGCAGCCTCGCGGCCTCGGGAGGCTGTCTCCGAGCGCACTTTGAAAACAAACATGTCGCGTATTGCGACAAGTCGCAATTCGAGCGCGCCGTGCTCCGGCCATGCCCTAGCCGGACCGCGGGCGTATTACATACACGGCCCGGTGAAATATGATATAGTTCATACTAAAGCATACTATAAATATCTTGACTGGCCGTTCGTGGCCGAGGCGCGGCCCGGTGCAATATAAACCTTGCTTTGTATCGACCAAACTTGAATCTCTGTGTTTTTCGATGTCATCTGTCATAGAAAGTAATGATCACTTGCTGTTATTGCGAAGGAAACATTAGTGGGAACCCGCACTGCTCTGCCACTCAATCACCTATCGATAGTAATCATAATAAATAAAGGAATAAGCTCTGGCATTCCTCACTCCACGTACCGAAACACAACACCTTATTGCACACACAATCCTACGTTAGAACCAATAGACTTGTTTAGTTTATCTCTAATGATCCTTGAATGATCCTTGAATGATCCTTGAATGAAATACCCACACACTTTTAATAAACACATAGATTATCCGCCCTTATATACACAAACCTTCAGACAGTGGTGGCAGAATGTGTGTAAGTAGGGCATTATAAGTATAATTAAGAACTTACTTTGTATTCACATTATAAACAAATATATTTATTTATTTTCTTTCTGTCTTTGTTTATCGCTCTTTCTATTATGAAAACCCTATCAAAATCTGTTGGGTGGTTTAGAAGAAGTTAACGGAGAAACATACAGAGGCGGATAGCTACTTTATTTTTAAGCCCGACGTCCGACGCAAAAGCTGGGTGTTTAAGTTTAATCTGTGGCATCATAGGTCCCAAACTGATGGACCGATTTTGATCCGGTTTTTATTTTTTGAAAACTGACTTGATCGAGATGGTCTCACTAACTTCCACAGGTTCGATTGATTTGAAATTTGGTGTACTGTTAATTTGATGGTATTTCCATGACATGATAACCTTGACCCGATGCTGCAGCATGAAACATGCGGGATATTTTATTTATTTATTTAAACTTTATTGCACAATCGTACAAAAAGCGAACTTAATGCCTTAAGGCATTATCTACCAGTCAATCATTGGGTAGATCAGAAAGAATGACGGAGGTGCAATTGAATAATGATAATATAAATTCTATAAATACTCACATAAACATAATACATACTTATATACATACAACACAATATACGTACAAATATACAGAACAGAAAAGAAAAAAATAAAGAAAATGACACTATCAACTCTGAGACAGCGAAAGATAATGATACCCAATTCCTCAGTGTTTTGGGTTCATTAGAATAGTCTCAATATAATGCTGGGGGTTTGTTTATAATTTTTAATTATAGATACATATATTGTAGATATAGATATATTGATAGATGGCGCTGGTTACTTCCATTAAGGAGTAATTGGACTTATTTAGTTCCATTCACGTTTCGCTGGACGATTTTGGTTACATTTACTCATGAGTGAGAATGCAAGTCGAACTTGTCGGCGAGGAGTCGCGTACAGCGCTGAACGCTGAATAGACTCGGAAAGCTGAAAGGACGCGTACACATCTCTAAAACTCCTGTTTTCTATTGAAAAAGCTGAACTGAACTCCGTAATAATGCGACAAATCTCAAAAATGTTATCATTCCAAGAAATAATACATTACAAAGTGAGACTTCTTCTGTTAATAAATTAGTTGGATTAAAAATAATAAGAAGCAAGTAGTTTATAGGAGCGGGCACGCAGAGTGCACATTAAAATGGTGTGTTTATGATTTAGTCGTCTCCCGTGTTTATAATAAAGCCGAGATTAATGGCCCGGAGAGCGGAGTGACGCACCCGCTGTCCGTTGGATTTTTTATATATACGAGACGAGTATAATACTTGCCCTTTTATTTGGAAGTCGACCATGCCTCGCGTTTTATCGCTCGCCTTTCCGATCTCAGCAACGAGGGATATAATACAAACATGTGAACGTTATTCTTCCTTCAGTGCTTACATTAACTGTGTCGTCATCTTTTCCTTGTCGTTAATGTTAGAAAGAACTCGTAATAAACATTTCGAATACAAATAAACCTGTTAGGAGGATTGTTGGAGCTTCCGAGTTTTCGGAATTCTCGGATATATATTTTTGCTTGGAACTTTCAAATATTATATCTGCTGAATTGAGTGTAGGTACAAGAAAATAATTATGTATTAAAAAATAATATACATACATATAATATGTACATTGATACCTATAGTCACAAATTAACGTACATATGACTAGACTTGTATCATGGAAACCATAATAATACAGCGCTCCGAGTGAAACTAAATACCTAGACTAAGATTAAATTTGATAAGTACCAATCAATAGTTGACCTTGCAAGACATAATATCGCTTAGTCCTGAACGTATGAATCAATAGCTGTGAGTATATTTTGGTTTTAAAAGAAAATACTAGGATGAAGGATTGCAATTTATGCACTCCTCTAGGCCAACACTTGTTTGCGCCGTAATCGAATGGTTTGGCTGTCAAGTCCATTTTCCTTTTTTACCCGTCTATTCATTAAAATAAAAATAGCCCTCAATTTCTCCTTTACCCACGCACCCGTATAATGCCTGTTACAGCCGCGAAAGTGAAGGGAGATCACGCCTACGCTTCGAGTGAATAGCTCGAAGAAAAGAAGAACTAAATAGAACACGAAGTGTAGTTATTATCCGCGCCTTAACGTTCAATAACAAAATTGCAAGTGAACGGTGTCTGCAGGAGATCGCACCAGAGCACCGGTTACGAGGTACGTGCATTTCCTTCTTCTGTCTATCCTGTCCATCAGACAGTCAACTGTTCGCTTACAGCCGCAACCACATATACATACAGTCCACTAATTCGCCGTAGGGCTTCATGGCATGAACCGTCGAAATCCCGTCGCAACGAAATTTAGAATTCGTTAAAGGGTTTTCTCCGTGCCTCCAACACTTTTAAGTAAAAAAGCGTTTTTTTTTTTGTACTGCACCCAAAATTTATAACAAAGTACCCAATGCATATAAAGACCTTAATGTTAATATAATGTACGAGTAACTCTGGAAAAAGCGTTCGAACGTCCCGAACGTCTCACCCTATCCTAAATTGGTCCTTATGTTTACAACATAGAGTTTACATTTCAACAGAAATAGCGTTCCCAAACTTTCAATGGTTTGTTTACAATCTTGTTTATATTTTTAGTAAATTCGAAATACATGAAGGCGTTTGGCGCCAAGTATAAATAAGAGGCGGCCGATCAAGTGTTAGTTAGTAGTGCGACCACCAACGATACGAAAGCGACTCTCGGAGCTTTTCGAAGTTATCTGCGACAGTGAACCGGCGACACATTGACGACTTTTGGCAAGTTTAACGGTTTCATCCGACAAGCTTGATGATTTTGGAAGATTACACGGCATTTTAACTCACCCTGCACGTAACAATATATATGTTAGGTACAGGTGTCACATAGAGCGCATACAGAGAAGGCTTGGTACAGAGATGACTTCGCCGTTCCCATTGCATTGCCTTAAACTAGAATAATCCTTGCAAGCGTCACGCATTAATGACCTTGGAGGACAGACGCACGGTCTCCGATATGTCATTCCCACATCTGTTCTGGGACGCTTAACTATCCAAAGCTGCTGAAATGTTGCGGCTTTAAGCTGGGCCCAAGCGTTGAAGAAGGATAAAATTGTTCCATGTCCCGCTATCTCGAGTTAATTACGACCTTAACCCAGTATACCACAGATTACCCACAACTTACAATGACAAGTTTATAGACTTGGACATTTCCACCTGCCGAGAGCATCTTTCAAACGCAGTGTCGTGAATACGCTGAAGAACAAATAGTCACGCACACAAACACACACACACACACACATCCTAACTCTTTACCTAGATTTTTCTCCATTGTCTAGAATCGATTTTATTTTTCAGCTAATACAATTTAGGTACATAATGTATTAGGAACCCCTGTAAGTGGCAATATGATTGGTGATGCTGTCTCTCTTGTGTGTTATTTTCTGTTTCGTTGTAGGTTCAGAATAAAATAAAATAATAAATAAAACAGAATCTTTGTAATTGATTATTAGAAAACACAAAGAAACTATTTGATATTTTTTTTTTGTGAGCAAAAGAAGTTGAAAAATTCAAATGAAAAACTAACAAAATGATAAATTGACTTAACACAAAAAAACGGAACAAGTCAAGCGGGATGTTAAAAACTTTTTACTTATGTTAAAAACGACGAATGAAGCCTCAAATTCGTTTCAAACCTTCAACCGTTTTAGGAAAATCGACAATTGAAACAGAATTATATTTAGGACACAGAGCGTTTATTTTTTGTATTTATAACATTGTTACCCATCGATTTTGTAGAGGCTCATTCGGAGATGAAAGTGAAAACTACAATACCGCGGGCGATTCGCCTTGGTTGCCTTGGTCTCTAACTATAAACATACGTCACACCACGCGCCTGGCCGACATTTGTGGGAACAGTTTACGAGAAAAGGGTTTTAGGTTCTAAATCATGCAAACCGACATGACAACAACTAAATATAGGGAATTACTAACTTTCACGGATTTAACCAAATTAACTTGAAACACAAACGAAGTAATGTTTCATTCTGTGCTCTACTATAATTAATCTTATGACTTGTTGTTTTAATCAGAATCTACTATTCAGTTAAATGACTAGCTGCCACCGCGGCAGCCGCAGGGTCGAAACCTGAATTCACTTTCGGGTGAGCCGAGGTTCCGACAGGGAGCGCAGTCCTCCCCGCTCTGGACAGCCATGGCGAGACGCAGATGTCGTGTCACAACGTTCCGCGACCCTGATGTCCACCTTCGGCCGCGCTAGATAGTCGTTGGGTTTTAGTCGGTAGGCATATTGTGTCAATATTTGCGTCGTATCGTATCATATCGGCCTATGACTCAGGACAATGTACGTTTCGCCAAATAAATTCAGCTAAATGAAAAATGTATGAATATTTACCACAAATGTATGATGTCTAAGCAGACTACTTATTTGATGAATCTCGCCGTAGGAAGAAGAAGACATGATGACAGTTGAAATGACAGTGAGCAGGACACATAGTACGGAGAGCCGACGACGGCGATTGGGGCCGAAGCGCGCGTAGAACATCCACCCATAAGTTGGACAGAACCTGATAAGGGCCGCTTCTGATCGGTCCTTTCGGAAAATTAGGGGGGAGGCCTTTGTCCAGCAGTGGACGTTCTACAGCTGAGATGATGATCATAAAAAAAAAGCAGTGTCCACTACGACAAGATTCCTTGCCGCAGGAATGGGTAAGATTCCTTGTCCACGATTTTCTTATCTCAAATAGAGCGAATGAACGAAGAATGTATTAAAGTGCTGTAAAAGGGCGTGTCTTCATTTCATATTGTTTCAGTTCATAAATTTTCCGAGTAATTGGCAACGCCTTTATGCTAATTCAACTATTCCTGACCATTATCATTTCCCGTTTAAATAGATCGTAATCAGAATCTAATTTACATTATTCGTTCGTGGCTTTTATTATGTAATTAGTATCAAGATTTGATTCAGGTTAGATGTTAATATCTAAGAAAGCGATTCTTTAAATCTTTATTTATTTAACAAAATCGCTATATATAAAATGAATCCCTATTTCCCTTGGTCACGGCATCACGCGTGATCGGGTAGACCGATTTTAATTCGGTTTTCACTAATGAAAAGAGAGATAAACGGGGAATGTTCATATATATAAAAATTGCACCCCGGGCGAAGCTAGTAATATATATTCTTGAGACTCAGTCATAAGCAAATACAAAAAACATAAGTACATACATTGTGGTTATATCACCTTTGACATATATTATTATAAATTTAAGTGACAATACACTTCTGTTGTCTCTGGTATAAGATATTTATTAGGTATGTAACATATTTTTTACTTGTTTCGCATGATTAGCAAAATATAATTTAACAAAACGCAATATAGCCGAAGAAATGTCTATTTAACAATTTAAATGACGTCACATGAGTTTAGTTGTAGCCACAGACATAGAATGGCATAGAATACTAACTAGAAGGGAATTTCTTGGAATTTCTTTTGATGGGCAAAAGCCCAATGATGTTTTAATAAAGATGACTCATGTCCATATTGCAGGGCCTCAGTGTGAGGGCGCTAGTGCGATATCTACATCGGTTTATATATTATAATATCATTGCAAAAGCCGATAAAATAATCACCTAGAACGGATCGCCTGACGAAACCCCTGGTTCGCCTGGCAAGTCCAATACATAGCGCGTAGGGTTATCGCAAAAGAAAGGGATCGTGTAATTAATATCTATCTTTTTTTGTAGGTCTGTAGTAATTTCGAGGACCAATCATACTCGAAAGACAACTACTGGCCTCACGATCGCCTTGTCTCTCTCACACTTTACAAGTGGATAGGGAACTCTCAGTCCATTTCTCTATGTCTATGCTTGTAGCAGGGCACACAGCGTTCCCCATTTATAACAGGCAGACCGTCTGGCAGCGGTAACAAACCCTTTAAAATGCCAAAAGATCCATTATCCTTTATCCTGTCAAGGTCGGCCCCACACTTTCGTTTTCAACCTTCCGGTCTGATTTTTAATACGTAGAGAAAAGCTTGTATTTCATTCGCGGATTTTGTATATTTCTAGTAAATATAATTAAGTATAATTATATATATTTTTATATATATTTTTTTATATACATATTTGTTATATATATATTTTTTATATTTTTTTTTAATCTGTGATGTGTTGCCTATAATTTTGTTATAATAATGATGTGCTTTCCTGTAATTTAAATTCATATTTGTAACGTTTCTTTCTGTGTGTTGTTGTATGTTATGTCTAACTATGTATTTAGTTGGTAAGCCTTATCAAATAAATAAAATAAAAATAAAATAAATAGTTTAGAATTTTTTTATCCATTATTTAATGACATATTTTAAAATTATAAAGAGAATCGTGGAGTTTTTTCTTTTTTTATGATAAGTATAGAAAATATTACGTATTTAGAATTAAAATATTCATTATTTACTTAACACTTGTCTTTGAGAAATATTATTGAGGAAATACACATACCAAAAAATAAGCTATAAGTATAATGACATTATAAGAGATTTTCAATTATCATCTAACATACCTACGAGGTTTTCAATATTTATAATTTGATAGCCATTATATTTTATACAGTGTATTTGATTAAATATTCGCCTGTTTAGCAAATTCGTTAAAAAGCAAATATGTACTAAAAAAACTTGTCTATTGGTAAATCTACCTATAATTATCTATCATGTAACAAATGAACGCTAAAATGACGTTCCGCCTTTTTTTTTTTTTTTTATTATAGATGGGTTTGCTCTTGACCAGCATCTATCCATGTAGGAAGGATGTAGGAAGGATGAAGGATGTAGGATGTATCCATGTAGGAAAAATCTAAAAATCCTTACTAACATTATAAATCCGAAAGTGAGTTTGTTTCTTTCTTAAGCTCTCACGTGCTCTCACTTAAGCACCTATCATCATCAAACTTTCCATACACGTTACATAAAAGGACATAGGGTACCTTTTATCCAGTAAAAAAAGTATTATTCCTGAGAATAAATACCTAGAAATAAAATATCTCTTCTCAAAAATATATGAGCAATAGGGATTGCTCATATATTTTGTGAGCAATTCGCAGGACTAATTCGCCGGCAGCATCTAGTAACGAATAGATGGTACCTACGGAAGTCGCATCTCGTCTCTCAAAAATAAAGTATAAATCGCCAAATGAAAAAATGCGATTCTAAATTAAAACGGACATAATTAATCATGTTACAAGACATTATGATACCGGTCATGATGCATGCTCAAAGTGCCACCTGCGGGATGCGGGCTGCGGCGTGCGGTGCGGCGTTCGGAGAGGAGAGGACACTTTATTTCGAGAACATCCGGCGGCGGTGCCCAGCTGTCCACAACGTTAATATGGCGACAGCACCCACTGTCACTTTAACCGAACTCTCTTAGTTTATACTTACTCACATAGACACAGTTTAAATGAATTTCGGCTAGCGCAAATATTTCCTGATATTTGAGAAAAAATTGAATAAGAAAAGTGCGATTTGCTTTTAAATAAACTCAAAAATTCAGAGTAGTCGTAAAGATTTGTGTGTCTTTCACCCCACGCGTTAGATGTGCTGCTTTTTTAAATAAAATATCTTTTTCTTCCCCGTTAGGACCTTGTTGAGTTGGAGCAGACTAAGTTTCGTTCCGGCTTCAGCACCGTAGACCACACACACATACTGAGACAGATTATACAGAAAAGTCACGAGTATCTGTGCGTTACCTTTGTGGACTACGAGACAGCCTTCGACTCAGTCGAAACCTGGGCCATCTGGAAACCTTACAACGAATGCCAAATAGACAGTCGATTTGTGGGAGGTATTAAGGCATTTATACAAAGCCGCGACGACGACCGTGCAAGTACAAGGCGAGCAGACGAAACCGATCCAACTGCGAAGAGGAGTTCGACAGGGGGATTTGATATCCAGAAACTGCTTACCGATGCGTTGGAAGATGTACTCAAGACGCTGGACTGGAAAAGGAATTAATGTCAACGGTAAATATCTCCCTCACCTCCATGTCACTGCGAAATATAGTCATTCTGGCACAATCGGTAGAAGAACTAAGAGGAATGGTGGAGAGCCTCAATGTCATCTCTCTGCGCGTAAGACGTGGACTTGGAAAAGACGAAAGTCATGTTCAAACGAGCATATTCTCCCAGGACCTGTTACCGTAGAGGGTGTGACTCTTAAAGTTGTGCACGATTTCGTCTATTTGGGACAAATGATCCAGTTAAGCAGGAACATCTTTGGCAAAAAGGAATCCGGCTGGGCTGGGCTGCATTCGGGTAGCTACGTCATCTGTTTTCGTCATCACTACTGCAATGTCTGAAGACCAAATTATGTAATCAGTGCATCTTGCCGAAACATGGCATCTCACGGCAGGATTGATCCACAAGTTTAAAGTGGCTCAGCTGGCTATAAAATTCTAAAATTCGCCGAGGAACCAAGGTTGTCGACATAGCCAAGAGAATTAGCAAGTTGAAGTGGCAATTGAAAGGCTTCGCAAGAAGCGGCTGGCTGCAGAGGACAGAAAACCGTCCATAGTGGCGAGTCTTGGGAGAAGCCTCCATCCAGCAGTGCAGAGACACAGTGATGATGATGATGATGATGGTAGTGGTGGTGGTGGTGGTGGTGGTGGTGGTGGTGGAATATCATTTTGATTAGTTGTTGTTATTTTAATAATTAATAAATTCAGCTCCTTTAACCTAAAATTCTAATCTAACTGTAAATACATATCATCAAACAAAAATCACTATTAAATTATATTTTATTTTAAATAAAAATTACCACGGTTTTCTCAGGTCGAAATAAAACAGTCATAACTACAAGGAGTAAAAGCTTTCATTATCGATTGGTTATTGTCAAATTTCAAACAAATCCCCCTAAGCATAGTTCAAGTACCTAATAACATTATTAGAAATGTTACAATCTGGCATTTAATGTCTAGGTTCACATAAATAATATAACGCAATACCGCCAGAGGGTGCAAAGTTAATATTATGTATTCGGAGTTTCAGAAAAGGAAATTACATAAATATTCCCATTAACAAAGATTTCAGAATTACCAAGTTGAAATGGCTAGCCATATCACTACGAGATGAAGATTTAGGGCCATCTTTTCGGCGAAAACGTTGGATGTGGGTATGGTGACTAATTTAGCACTTTCATGGTCCATTCTTACTGGCATGGATGGATATCAATCACCTTCATCTATGGTATGAGTGTTCCTCATCTCGTCAAATGTCTTAAACTCTACTTAAATGTCTTTTTCTATTAACAATTTTTTTTGAGCTAACAAATTTGATATATTCAATTTGCTATATAAAATTTATTATATTACTCTGACTTCGTTGAACTTAAAACTATTAAAGGTCAATAAGAGGCAATATACGAATATCGAGCGAATATGGAATACTTCTAGTTGATGTTCTTTTTATAGGTCTCACTTGTATAATTAATTGAACAGATTAAATAAATGCAATGGTGTACAATAAACCGGAATAATTGTTTACCCAATTTGTTCATCGATTTTAAAGTACGTTTCATTTATAATTCGACCATCACACTCGTTAATAAGGCTCAAATCGCACAATCATCGAGTTTCTCCCACATCATTTTCTTTTTGGAATGTTTCATCAATAAAATATAGATTATTTAATAATAATATATTGTAAATAATGTAAATTTTAAAATAAATAAATAAAATAAATAAATAAATATACCAAAAGGAATTTACTTTTTATGCTAACTAAGCTTATTCTAAACTAAGCTTATTAACGAGGTCTGTTGTAATAAAACATGGTTACATATAATACAATTAATTGAGGTTTTATTTAACACTTAGAAATAACGAGGGCGAACAGAGTGTGTAAGAGAGTGAGTATATTGCCATCTAAAGTTCACATAGACAATATGAATGATATTACATTGAGAAGGCGGGAAATTTTAATTACATTTAACAAGGTCCATGTCAATATCGGCGGCTGCTTTGATCGAGGATGCCTTGGATGACTCCAAATCAGGATGAGGCTTTGAACAGGCCTTTTCCTCTAAGTATTGCCATAAGTATTCAGTCTAAGACTGGAGGAGAACCAGTCTTAGTGCCGCATGAAGTCAATTTCATGGGCCGCCAGCCAATTTTGCATGCTACGAGCTGACGCAGATTCTTTGTGAAATACCCAGTGTCTGTTATTGAACATGGCATGAGAAAGAGGTTCTACAAGGTTTGTAAAGAGTGTATTTTGATACAAAACTGCGTTCGTTTTTACGCCTTTCTCACAAAAATATACCTCAATTAAATCCGAATATGAGACTCTCAGCCAAACCATGAGTGACAACCGAAATTGGCTTCGCTGGACACGCGAAACGCGGTTGCTCGCTTCGTCACTGTTGTGGGGCGTACGCCTATCATTTTGTTTATTGTATCTCTCCCCCACGGTAATTTTTTCATCCGAAAAAGGATTTCGGACTCCTAATGTGGGTTAGGGTAAGTACATTTTTGATATTTATTTTTTCGATCTTGCTTCGTGATGATTCTAATAAAAATTACTCACTCCTAATCGTTTCTTTCACTACTATATGTCTGAACCTAGGATACATCCATTGTACATAATCTTTTTACAATACACTTCATGGATCAATAATTTTGTAGAAAAAAAAAAAGCGTAATTTATATTCAACTATTTTAAAATAAGTCTCTGTCAGCTTCTCCGCTAACTTTTCTAAACCACCCAACGTATTTTGATACGATTTCCACCAACAGAAGAGCGAAGCCCATGGCGGGTCACTAGTAAAATATAAGCGTCAGCCTGTCCGCCGATCTTAACATAAAAAAATATTAAATGAGGCGAACGGAAGACTGTAAAAAGATGAAAATAAAATTGATACTCTTCACTGAGAGCGCGTAGCGGATGAATGTGTAACATTTTCGAAAGATGACGTGTGTTATGCGGCGGAATTAAACTACACAAAATTGATTCGTTTCTCCTCGCATGAGCTGGCTCATGTGAGGAGATACAAAATACTCATGATGTTTCATACGAAAGTTAAATTAAACTTTATTTTGTTTAAAAAAACATATTTTGATCTAGATATTTCTGACTACACTTACATTACATTCCGTCTAATCACACAACTTGTTTAACGAATTATTTAAATGTTTTGTATGATGTTTGACAACTTCTCGTAGAAATAGACCTTGAAATGAATTATTTATTTTGTGAGGCCTAAGGGCACAGAAACTGAGGCTTAAGATGGCGCTTATATTGAAACACTCTTTACTGTCTCAAAACAATAAATCGCAAGAGATGTTTCGCTAAATTTGTTATCTTTCATAATTCGTAACCGTTTTGTACAGTGGAGTGGCGTTTCGGATCGACACAAAAGAGCTGTCATTCATTCGTATCGGCAGTCTGTTCAGAGGTAAGTGGTAGTGGTCGAAGATCAGTAATACTTGACTCGGCATAACTAACACCACAGACGAGACGGATTTCAAATTAGCATGTTTAACCAAATGGAAATTTCGCTACAAATTAAAATAATAATGCTATAGATATTTAATGAACGCACGCCCTTGAACAATTTAAAGAACTGCTTTAATTTATGCTATGAATATAAATTTATTTCGAAAAAATTATTATAGCTTGTCTTTTTTACGTTATTAAAGGTCGCCTAAGTACACAAGTATTATATTAAGCCGGGAGGATTCATAGCTGGCGACCCTGCATGAATTTATTTACAGTATCGCTAAAAAGTAGCTTATATTGGTGCTAGGCGGAAACGTCTCGTTCGTGTTCTGCCCATCAGGACTGTGCGCAGCGGCATCTTATCCAAGTAATGTGGATGAACACCTCATCTGTGCGCATGCATTAATTGAAACAAATTGTACAGCATTTAAACTGAAGCGTTCTAACCGTTGTTCTTTGAGCAATGAATCATCAACGATTCAGCGCAAGGTGTCAAGTGGATTCAGCTGGTTATGTGAAGCACCAACACCTGTACTGTACGGTTGTCCTAAATATACCCTTCTCTCTAACTGTGTTAGGATTTTTACAAAAGAAACAATTAAGCTAATTAACAAAAGAACAATTAATGCATTTGGACTCAACTCCTAGACCGTAAGCTAATTTTTTTTCTTATACTCTATGGGGCCTCTAAAGTCCGGGGGCCTCATAATATTGATGCGTCTGATATGGCAGCTACGCTCCTGGCCAGCACAGAGTGAGAACAGTACTCCGTACGGGACCTAATCTAAATCTTAAAGAATATGAGGCGCGAAGGCCTGTTCGACTTGAAATTTTTTGTATACTCTTTGTTAGAGTTTCTCAAATTCTTATTATCTATTATCGTGCTCGTGCACGTCTCATGCACGATATAATCACGCTTTAAAAATATTTAAAACAAGAAAAAGGCTACGAATAATAAACACAAACGCGGTTGTAAATAGGTGTGAGTTTTCCCATTTTACCACAGATTAGGTAATAGTTATTTACCACAGATTTCCCATTTTACCACAGATTAGGTAATAGTTATTTACCACAGATTTCCCATTTTACCACAGATTAGGTAATAGTTATTTACCACAGATTTCCCATTTTACCACAGATTAGGTAATAGTTATTTACCACAGATTTCCCATTTTACCACAGATTAGGTAATAGTTATTTACCACAGATTTCCCATTTTACCACAGATTAGGTAATAGTTATTTACCACAGATTTCCCATTTTACCACAGATTAGGTAATAGTTATTTACATCCCGATTCCGCCCATTTATAAACCCGACAAGTTTGTGTGAATACAAAATACGTTCCGTTATCCTCATTCGGGACATCCTTTTCCGTTCTCTTGTTACTAAGCGCAATGCGAAACAAACTGAATGTTAACAGTTTAGTGCGATATATCAGGAAATCCTTACTTTTATGGCAATGTGTAAAACGCAGGCAGACGGCAAAAAAATATGTCGGAAGGAAATTAAATGCACCAAGATGTATACTTTATGCACAGTCGGGGTACGAAAACCTCCGTCAGTTTTCAAATTCATTCCTTTATCAAGTCATTTGATCACTCTTAGTATCATTTGAAACTAAAGCACTAAGCAGACATGACTTGAAATGAAATATTGGCAGGACTGATAAATTGGGTGCAAGCAAATGTCGACTTTCAGGTGACGAAATTTTTCTTACCCTGACTTTACAGGTCAATAAAACGTAAGTACCTATCTAAATAAAATAAAATCGTATTTATTTATCGATTAATAAATTTATCATCCTAATAATTATCATCCTAACCTTTTCAAATACGTATATTAATCTTAGTACGATGTCAGATACTACTAGAAATAATTGTCCTTTAAGTTCGTCCCTTAAGAGAAAATCATTTTAATAATACTAATGTGTCACTTTATGCGTGCTGAAATAGTTTTATCCTATACAAGTAGTGGCAGGGCACACTGCGTTTCGCAGTCCTTTGGGCAGCCCGTCTGGCGGCAGTAACCAGCCCCTTACAGAAGACCACCGTGAAATAACAGCACGTGTGCTGTTGTGTTTCGGTGAGTAAGTAAGGTATACCAGAGCCCATTTTCCTATCGAATCAGCGCACTTGCAGCAGCTTTGGCGTTACTTGTGTTTTAGGCGAGGGTAGCCACTTACCATCAAGTGGACTGTCAGCCTGTCCTAAAAAAATATAAATTAAACAAAATAAGTTACATTGATTTAAATATCATGTAACATTTATTGAAAAAATAAAAGTTCAATTCACAATAAACAGTATAACACGTATTCACATAACACACTCTCACAAAAAAAAATAGCGCGCTGAAGACTCATGCTTAAGAATTCATTGTATGTACTTATACCCATGTATTCTAACATAAATAAGGAAACATGGTCTCTGCATAGCTTATAATCCAATTTTTAGGTAGAAATCCAATTTGCAAAAATTGTTATAGCGGCGGCAGTAAACGTCCATGGGAACAAGAATATTGGCCTTTTTTGTCATCCGACCCCCGAAAAGAACGAAAAACTACCTCGATTTAATGCAATATAGACCGATTGTAGGAATTCAGATGAAATAATACTTTGTAGTCAAAGCGATCGGGCATGTCCCCTGGGCACCGTAAAACTGCTAGATTCTTTCTTAAATTGGGAAACTCTTTTATGTACCTATATAATTTGGATATGGCATTTCCCTTGTGCAATATTACTTTTTAAAAGTGGATACCTTATTATACACCTAAGATATCCACTTTCTGAAAGTAAGAACATAAAATAGCAGAAAACAAGTTTTAACGGGCATGCAATGCAATGAACTTAAGCATCGACCAATTAAATAATTTTTAACATCAAACGATAATTAGTAATTTAAAAATTCAATCATTAAAATAAATAATTCATAAACGTTACAAGGCTGAAATCTGACGCTACCTCATTATAAATTCACAGATCCGACTTCAAAATCTCGTTTTACGTTACTTTGTTGTTGTTGAAGATAATATATATTGTGGAGTGAATCCAACAAAATCCGGGATTTGTTTGTAGAAGAAAACACATTTCAAGTCATGCAGTTAGTTACGCTTTAGATCCGGAAAAACCTCAGGAAAATCGCGTCGCCTCCAAATCTCGTGTCTCCGATGTGGGTATGGAATGATTTCATAATTTTGGTTATACCATTTAGTTTAGAAGGTATTTTTCCCTTTTAGGCAAACTGTAACCCATTTCTGACACAAATGAAACCTCTATATTTCATGAATCATAAAAAAATCGCTGTTTTTATTTTATATAATTATTTTGAAATCAACCGCACTATGGCAGAAGTTTTTTTTTTTTTTTTTTTTTTTTATGAAATCGAGGTAGCGCTTGACCACTATCTCACCTGATGTGAGGTGCAGATGTGGCCGAAGGTGGACCACGCTTACCTAGTAAAAGAAAAATCCTACGTTGTGCATTTGAGAGCTTGGAGTGATGGTTTTTACTGTACTGGAAACACAGTCTTTCATATTGCCCGTAAGGACAGCGACCTGGTCTGTCCATGAGCTAGAAGATTGGCAACGAGATCTCTTGCCATCCACTCTTCCAACATTATTCAGTTTTCGTAAAATTTCAATATAAATTAATTGATGTTTAAAAATTTATACTCAAGAATTCCAGCTATTCACCTCAAGTCCTTATTTGCAGAGTACATTTGGTAACTTAGAAAATAAGACACGCTCTCTGAGTGGCTGCGCAAACGTTTCTGAGGGGGATTAATTATTTCATAATAAGTAATAAAATATAATAGAATCAAAGGCCGGACGAGTTGCAGTTATGATTTAATTAAGATCATTTACTCGCTAATTAGGGCGAAAATGATGACTGTAAAATTTTCTCGGTATTTATAAAAGACAATGAAACGAAAGATACACAAGGTGAAGACGGAACAAGTATTTAAGAGACTGATGTAATAACATTGACCAAAGAAACATTAATTAAAATGGCCTCATTTAAGTTAGTGCAAGACGACGAAGGATAACGATCTGTGAGGGAGGTGGTTACTTTTAATTAAATTTATACGTGCCCACAGTGCGCGCGGCGGACCCTAAGCCAACAATAACTTTTCAATTATAACTTGATCGACCGCCAAAACCAAAGTGTGTGTTCTATTCCATAATATACTAATTTCCTTAGAAATTAAATTATCTTTTCCTCTATATTATCTCTTATTGTCCATTCAAACAATGTTTAGTTTTCATAGCTATAGCTTAGTTATATATGGCAATTTTTTTTTAATTTTTACAAATTAATGGTTCACTTTTTGACGATTATGTGGGAGTAATAATACTCCTTAGGTAGTATGTAGTACAGGAATGCATTTAATTCTAAAATTACCCTATTTATATACAGTATTTACATTGGCATAGGTACCGATAGGTAATAGGTAGGTATACGACGACCTATGCCTGTTACCTGAGATTGCAAAATCACGGTGTGCGCGTAATGTTTGCTTGTATCCACGCGTGCACACTCCGCAGCGATGCGTCAATTATTTCGAAGAGTTGGCTGTGACGGCAGCTGCTGGCTCCTATTTATCCTCCGTCGTGAATCCAGTGATAGTTGTTAAACAATATCCAGTGATAGCTGTTTATCAGTGTGAACACCACACTGATAAACAGCTCTTTTCAGAGCTATTCTATGTATTTATTTCCACACTGGATTGGCACATGGACTGGCAAACATTTTACAAAGTTAGCTCAGTACAATTTATACCTGAAGGCTTCTTGGCTATCATAGAAAATTGACTAAAGAATGAAAATTTGACAATTTTAAAAGCTATTTTTCAGACTTTTTGATGAAATCACTTTTGAGATTTCCGTTTGTCTATTTCCGACATATTATACTATTTTTCTAATATGCCTTTACATTTTTTCTTACCTATCGGGCTTTAACAGCCCAGCGAATCTTAGGCACAAGATCTTATCTTATCTTTCAAGATTTTCTTTAAAAATATTAATTTATTTCGTAATATAAAGTAAAAAACATAAGCTTTAAAAATGGCATGTCGTGTTGATGGCTTTGCAGACTTTGAGTTTCTGCAAAAAAGAAAAGCAATTTATCCTTAATTAAAATAGTTTCACTGTGAGCAGAAATCGTATCACCCTTGTAAATAAAAATGGCGATGTCCTGAGCGGCCACGGAGATGGAGAAACTCCCCAACGAGCCGAGCGGGGCGGCCTCGGTCACTTTGTGATAATAGAGAAATATGGTGAGCAATATAAGCAAATAAAAATATTGTTTCGCCACCCACGTCGTCACAGAAATAGAAACCGGCTTGCATACATAACGAACATGACGCGATGACACCGACATGACTAAGCAAATAAACAACACGTTCTCATCGACTATTGACAACGTTTTGATAAGCTGACAACGTTTCAACAAACAAGTGATTTGAATTCAACACTAAAATATGAATATCTTACTTTTTAATATCAATCTCCTCACAATGAAAAAAGATACCTTCTGATCTATTTTTTATGTAAAGGTCTTCAGACAGGCTGACAGTCCACTTGGCTACCGTCGTTTATTAACGCAAAGAATAAGGATAAGGCATAGAGGAATGGTCTCCGGCATCCTTTACTTACTCATACACCGAGACGTAACAGCACACATCTGTTATTTCGCTTGGTCTTCTGCAAGGGGGTGGTTACTGCCGATAGACAGGCTGCCCGATTTAAAACTGCGAAACGCCTGCCCTGTCCCTTACCAAATACCTAAGTACCCTTTTATTTTTTACGTTGAGTTAAGCCGTTGAGTTGTTGTGGGTTAAGCCGGACTTCTACCGGCTAAAACCCAACCACTTTCTAGCGCAGCCGTAGTGGGCGGGGTCGCAGGAACGTTATTACACAACTTCGGCGACATACCTAAGTACCCTACCAAAGCCAAGTTGGCTCTGACGAGAATCGAACCCAGGACCACTGAGTCAAAGTATTAAGGCGAGTATTAACTACTCAACCAATGGGCTCCTCATTTATATATTATTTATGAGTAAATTTAAAAAATACTGCTTAAAAATTATTTACTTAAATGAATTTCATTATTTATTTAAGAGTTCTTTACGTGGATTTTGTTCGCATTTAATCGCTAATGCCTGTCTCAGTTGTGAGCAGTTGATATTTCAAAATAATAATTTCAAAGTAATGAAGGAAATGTCGAAGTTGTGTCAATTGTTGCTCGTATAAAGTTTGGCAATGTTAGGTTACAGCTCGTCACTGGCCGCAGCCGCTCGCCAACCGAGCGCAGTTAAACTTTACCAGTTTAATATCGACAAGAGCCAGATGGGGCGTGTTTGTCGCCGCAACACTCACCACTTGTTCTACACAAAACTGTTATTCCCTTAATAATAACTGCAACATAACGTAATTTTAAAGTGATACTAAATATTTATCTAAATACGACCGCAGGTATAAAGGTTCAGGATAATACGTATTACATGGGTGTTCCACACGTACACATAAATTAAATGTGTAAAAAAAATGCTTAGGTACTATAGGTATTGCTATACAAATATATATAATCGTTTAACCATTCTAAATTGCATAAATCAAAATATACAGAATGTGTATATTTTGAATTAAGATTTTTACTCACATTTAAGGCAAGCAATATTTCTTTTTTCCCTCTTATGGCTCCTACACACAGTGCTGGCGGCATGGCCCGCCGGCTTTTGCCGAGCGGCACGTGCCTCTGGTAGAACGCTAGGACCGATCTGACCTTGCAAGCCCGTGCGGCACGCCGGCATACCCGGGCGGCTCCTTTCTGCGGCAAAGCCGGCGACGGCAGGCCTACACTGTGTGTAGGAGCCTTTATAGAATAAATTTATATTTCTAAATTTTTAAATTGTAATCTTTGATTTATATTAAAAAAATATAATAAATTAAACATTACACAGCAATATTGTGATAAGATAATTTTTGTTTGTTTGTCTGGATGTTGACTAATTCACTTTTTGTCCCTTCTCACATCTGGACACAGCCGTCTACTGTGTGAGTTTGATTCACCGAGGAAGTAAAATGTTTCTCCTTATTCATTCCACCTCATCCCCGATCTCTTAGTCGTTTTAACTCCGACCTTGAAAGTTTAGATAGAGCCATAAATTTATTTCTTCAGTCAGAATCCGTCATCATTATTAAAATTGGATAATCGCAACCGCAAAATTATTACTTGTGACGGACTCTAAAGGCTGTTTCACGAATGATAGATAGAGCCATACGTGCAAATTGACAGTTGCATGCGATCGTCGTAAACGCACTGCTAATAAAATGTATTGATGAGACTGAAACAATGTGGCGTGGACTTTTGTACCACCTATTCAGAATAATACAAGTTGTGTATGTAACTTTTGTCCTTCAACATCTGTCACTTGAAAATATTTATTTTTATTGTTGTCTACAATGGTGAACATTAATATTTAATTGAGCAGTACCTTTTTACAATTAATATCTTTTGTTGGGTTTGTGATTATTTTATGAAGTCTAAATGATCAGAATTTTTTCAAGGTTTTGGTTGTTAATTGATATCTTTTTTTTTATTATTATAGATGGGTTTGCTCTTGACCAGCATCTATCCATGTAGGAAGGATCAGGCCGAAGATGGAGCGAGCTCACCCAGAAGATGCCTATTCACTCGAACCTTGAAAAGATTTGGGTTATATGAGCTCGGAAATACAGACGCCGGCAGGGAGTTCCAATCCTTAGCAGTGCGCATCACAAAAGATGTTTTAAAGCGCTTGGTCCGTATTAGAGGGATTTCGACAAGGTGAGGATGGTAACCAGCCGTACGTCTGCATGTCCGATAGAAGAAAGGGGAAGGCGGTACGATCTCATGCAGCTCTCGAGCACACTCTCCGAAGTACATCTTATAGAATACACACAGACAGGCAACTTTGCGTCTATGTGCCAGGCTCTGCAGCTTAGTTCTTATTAGTGTATCATCGCCAATGAGCCTCCTAGCTCTGCGATCCACCGAGTCGAGTGCAGCAAGTTGTTATTTCGCTGAGCCATCCCAAAGGTGACAGCAATACTCCATGCAGGATCGGACTTGTGCCTTGTATAAAGAGAGGAGCTGTCCAGATGTAAAGCATCGCTTCGCTCTATTTAGGATGCCCAACTTTTTGGCCGCTGTTTGGGCCTTGGACTCGATAGAAGAACCGAAGTTGAGATTTGAGCACAACCTCATGCCAAGAATACAACGAAGTTAGCAAACAGCTACAGAGAACGAATCATCAAATAGTACCTAATCATACAGCCGACTCTACGAAAGTAGTAGCGAACAGTCAAACATGTCAAGTTTATTTCAATTTCGAAAAGCTATGAATTTCACTGTGAATTCCGATAATAAATTTATTTGATGGATAATAAAATATAGCTTTTAGTTTCGTGGATTTTGTCTTTAGAAGTCACCATTATAATAAAGATTTGCTAAATGCCGATCGTATTAAATTCTATTGCAGAACATAATATGTGCACGAAAATTGTATTTATTTTAATTTACTACTAATAAGAACATTTATAAATTCATTCTCAAACGATGTAAAGAGAACGAAAAATCTTTTGTTAAAAAATCGAGTAAGTACATATATCAAGAATATATAAGAAAATAATTGGAATTTATTCGTCAAATTTGTCAAACTGAGTTCTTTACCAAGGTATACAAATATTTCCCAAAAAAATAAACTTGTTTTAGTTACTTCGAGACTTATATGTATGTCCATGCTAATATTGCCACTAATGTCAGACGCAGCTGGAAGTGTACAATTAATAATGCATTTTTAACACCGAAACTAGGTTATAAACAAACTGAGTGCAATTAAAAGTTTCATTGCGCTCGTTATTCTAATTTATGTTTTCAGGTAATTGCTTTCACCCGTTTATAGCTGGTTATTTTACTATAGTGTTTGTCTATAATCATATATAAAGACATCTCTAATAAACTAGCTGAGCCCGGGACTTTGTACGGGTGGAATTCGGAATAGCGTGTAACTTTTTTATTTGTAAACCGATTGGAATGAAACAAGCTTGCCAATACATCAGTGAAAACCGCATTCAAATCGGTTACGCCGTTTCAGAGATAAGCGTGCACAAACGCACAAATGCACAAACAAACAGATAGACAAACCGACAAACAGACGAAAATTCTAAAAAGTATATTTTGACCTCGGTAACATAAGTACAATTTTCTTTTCGATCCGTACGAAACCGGGATGAACCACTAGTTTCTTTAATAAAGGTGAACCAAAACCTTTCTAAAGAATTCAGTCCAACGTGCTTGCCAGCTTTAAGTAAGAGATCGAGATAATTTTCACAACTTGAACAAAATTTGTTTTGTTGAAAAATACACTCACATTTTCTTGTAACGTTCATCATAATAATTTTCTCAGCGGGCACGATTTATTACCGTTTCTCGAAGTACACTGATCGTATTAATTTCACTTGCAGGGGACGAGGGGCGAAGTCCAACCGGCGAGGAGACCGATCTCAAAACAAACCTAATTATCTGCACCGCTATTAGGCGAGTTTTCCGCTTTCCGGTTGGGTATACTTCTTCCGATATCAATAGTTGCCTCTCTCCATGCCGTGTTTGCTCTCTTCGCTTCGCCATTCTCTTTCCTATTTTTCGCTTTCCTAATAGGATTTCTCTAGCTTAGCAATACATCTTACATTAGTATTTCAAGCAATTTTCGATTAGATTTAGTATAATTCTAGCAACCTTTACTCATAAAGGCTTGTTCAGCAAATTATTTTATATATTTTTATAAAGCTGACTGCTTTCAAATTGTGAGCGTAACTTTTGAAGTAGTATTTGCGGGAAATTGAAGTTGTACAACTTTTTGTTTGATTATCAATCATTCAAGCTTTTTCGCACGAAACTCCCTATCCGCACTGCCATCTCTATCTCATTTCTCCTGAGAACTCTAATAAATTATGTGTTGTTTGGATACCTTTATACATATTTAAATATTGTATTATATATTTACTGAAATAATAATAATATTATTCCTACAGACAATTGAAGTGGTGTGAGTTTTCAGACAAATATTCAGTTTCATCCTTATTAAGTTTAATTAAAAGAAAATTTTCTGTTTTTTTTTTATTTTTTTTATTAAAGATGGGTTTACTCTTGACCAGCATCTATCCATGTAGGAAGGATGAGGCCGACGATGGAGCGAGCTCACCCAGAGGATGCCTATTCACTCTAACCTTGAGAGGATTTGGGTTATATGAGCTCGGAAATACAGACGCCGGCAGGGAGTTCCAATCCTTAGCAGTGCGCATTATAAAAGATGTTTTAAAGCGCTTGGTCCGAATTAGAGGGATTTCGACAAGGTGAGGATGGTAACCAGCCGTACGTCTGCATGTCCGATAAAAGAAAGGGGAAGGCGGTACGATCTCATGCAGCTCTCGAGAACACTCGCCTTTTACACCGGACTTACCTGTTTTACACCGTTTAGTTATTTTTTCTTTAGCTTGTATGCAATGTAAACTAAAATTCATCTATAACAGCTAAAGCTGTTTATAAATGAATATTTTGTTATATAAATCACTGCACATATTTTGATAAGATCTTACAGTAACATATATAAGTAGTTTAAATATTAGAAGAACACATAGATTTATAAATTATGAAAGATAAGTGGACAAAGCTAGGATTATAATACCAAGAATGATTGTGTTCCAGATTAAGTTCAAATTGAAAATCAAAAGTAACCCATACCTCATTTTAAGTTAAGTTCTGATTAAAGTCTATTGAAATAAATATTAAATTAAAACATCTCAATCGTAATTATGAATTAAATGTACTCTTACTCCTCATAAATAAAATAATCTTTGTCCACAAATTCTTGATGGTACGTAGGTGGCTACCGTCGCCTATAACACAAGCAACGCCACAGGTGCTGCAAGTGCGCTGCCGACTACAGTAGGATTAAGGATAAGGGATTAGGAGGGGATAGGGAAATGAGCTCTGGCATCCCTTACGCCACCACTCACCTTACTCACCGAAACACAACAGCACACGTGCTGTTATTTCACGGTGGTCTTATGTAAGGGGGTGATTACTGCCCCCAGACGGGCTGCCCAAATGACTGCGAAACGCAGTGTGCCCTGCCACTACTTTCCAGATCCAGACCAGAAACAAATTTGAAATGAGTTGACCCTGCCGGGAATCGAACCCGGGAACCCTAGAACGGAGCGTTAAGGCAAGCACGCTAACCACTCATCAATCCGAAGCGGTATTTAATAGCGATTCTACTCATCTCAAGTCGGCATAAAAACGTGTATAGTAAACGGCCAATTAAAACCGAAGGGAAAACAAAGTTTTTTCCCTTTGGTATGATCTAATTTTGTCTCCGTACGAAAGGCGGTAAAACGACGTAATGGGCCTGAACAAAACGCCTCTGATTTATGGAGGGCGCGCCACCCAGCTCGTCCTCACATAAATAGAAAGTGACAGACATCCTGAAAAGGGTTACGTGAATATAATACTCGTTTTGAACACGTTATAACAATGTACTCTTCTTTTTCTGCATACGCTTTAACTCAAATCGCTCCTAATTGTCTACATTTTCAACCTTTGTTGTGCCTTTAACAATTAAATTAATTATCAATAAGTCGACAAACGTGAGACAGTTTGTTGGAATTTGACAACATTGCAAATTATTTTAATAAAAAAATATTCGCTTTTAGTTTTATTATTACATTATACTTATTATGCTAGTAAGTAAGTACTATACCGAGTACACAAAATTCAAAACTCCTTAATAAATTTTAATTTACTGTTTAGTAAGAAAATGCCTTAATGATTGGCATTTAGTTCTGCCAGGCACTTTGGAATTTATTACTTTTTACATTAAAAATGTGAAAGTCATTTTACATAAGGTTAAAATGAAACTAAAAAATATATATGTACTGACATAACGATTCGCTGGAAATAAATAAAATTATCTGCGTTTTCGTGATACAACATAATATGTATGAAATTTGCGTATATATGTATATGTTATATACGCAAATCAGAAACAAATCCAGAAGGATCAAGGAACGCATGAAGAAAAGATATAACCTAACAAGAACATTGTCCTAAAAATAGCACAGAGGCGGCACTTGAAAAGTGAAGATATATTTTCTACTAGCTGAGCTCGCAACTTCGTACGCGTGGTATTCGGTATATCGCGTAACTGTATTGGAATGAACAATAAAGGTTACAGAAAGCTTGCTGCAATACATGAGTGAAACCCGCATTCAAATCGGTTCAGCCGTTTCGGAGATTAGCATGCACAAACGCACAAACAAACAGACAAACAAAACTATTTTTTTACCTCTGTAACATAAATATAACATAATATATGATAAAGCGATATCGACACTCCAAATGAATAGTTCTTTCAATGATTTATTTTTAGTAAAAAATATTATTACTTAAGTAAATAAATGATATATATTTATGCGTTTTGGGGTGGAGACTCTTGGACCATGGGGACCGGACGCGTTAAAGATTTTCAAAGATCTGTCTGGAAGGTTAATTACGGCCACTCGTGACCAAAATGCCGGTTTCTATTTCGGGCAAAAACTTAGCATCGCCATTCAACGAGGCAATGACGCCAGCATTTTGGGCACGCTGCCTCAAATTTCAGAACATTTACTTCTTAAGTGATTATTACTAGAACAGTTAAATTTTTAGTATCAATTTTATAATAATTAAACTGTTTTTAAATCTTAAAAAAAAAAGTAAATAACAAAATATATCTTGAAAACGAAGTTATCTCGATATCGCTACTGCCCACATTAATAAAACAAATAAATTAAAAGGTAATAATAAAGAATATACATAACAAAAACAAAGTCGATTAACTGAGTTGATAATTTAGTTAATAAGTGGCTTCATCGCATCCGGGATGAACGTAGGTGCGAGTTTTCCCCAAATTAGATTGAAGTCGTCACCAATTTACCTACTTTTCCAACTTAGGAAAAACTTTCTTGAAAACGTGACGAAATGCTATTAACCTTAGTCAATTCACCGTCCGGACAAAGTTTATTGCGAAAATTGTTTTCAGAGTGTCTTAACGTGGGTATAATTGATATTGTCTCATTGATTCATACATACCAGCAATTTAATGGGATCGTATTCAATTGGAGATTCATGCGAATGGACTTCCTTGTTTAGTCCTCGTGAGTCTATCTAATAGGTGAGGTTAAAATAGATCCCACGGGACGCTATGAGACTCGTATTAGTTCTAAATGTGAAAGGACAGTTTCACGGAGCAGCCTTTTCTGTCATTAGTAGTTCATGTTAAGATGTCGTGGCGGTAAATAACTAAAAGCTCTATTATGCTCCGTAGAAAAAATGAGATGGAAGATATTGAGTCAATTCAGATACCTTTTTCAGATACAAAAAAAATATCTGAAAAAGCTATCTGATACGCGAAGAAAATTTGGTGATTTGGCCTAACAAATCTGGCAGCAGAGTTGTGTGTTGCTTATTTTTGGCTCTACGAATCGTAGACGTTTGTATTCATTCCGACAGGAGTTATAAAATTTCTCTCACTTTTGGTACGTAATGAATGTAACCGCAAATTTCAAATGACTGTAAGTTATCCCATAGGTATATATGGTGTTCTGAATTATAATATTGTGTACCGACATTGCTCTAATTAGTGTTCGCGTCAAATACATGTTATACATGAATATGCTGCTACGTGATCTTACTATTTATAGTATTATACTCTGTTTATACCTAGATATATTGTACTAATCTATGCAAAAGTTTTAGAGGAAGTGTGCATGGAGTTTTGTTACCCGAAGGTGGGCCATGACCTTGTCGTGGTGGGAGGGCTTACCCTTGGCAATCCGGGCGGTTGCAGGGGTCGGTGCTTTTTTCCTCACCGGCCTTTGCTCGACCGATCGGATTGGTTTTGGGGACAAAGAAGGCCCACACGACGTGGGCTCCGAGCGGGCTCCGTTAAACGGAGCTCGTGGCGGAGCCCAATAGAAGAGCCTTTTCACACTTCACATTGGCAGATAATGGCCATCTTCAAGATGAGCCGAATTGACATTTTTTTTTAAAAAGAAGAAGAAGAAAGAGTTTTGTTACTTTTTCACGGAAACCTTACTAAAGGGATATTGACGAATCTTTTATGTGACTCAGTTTACAGATCAGAATAACACAGAGCCTGTGAAGGGCTAAAAATTACTAATAGTAACTTGCTGATAGTGCTAACGGCAATAGTAGATATTAGCTATATCAAGTAAAAACGTATGAACAACTATGGACAGTGCAGCATTGATGAATTGCTACACGCTTACAACTACTGACGTCAAATGACGTCAACTGACTGACGCTCACCAAAATCGGTATGTCAGCCACACGACTGTTTAGCAGTAGCAATAGTAGAAATATTGGCAGTTGTAATAAGTATAATACTTATTAGTATATAGTATGTAGTATTTTTGTACGCCGACGTGGACTTGAGATCGTCACAATAATTGGATTGTTACTGCTGGATGTAAGCCGATTATGTAAGCCGATGCGTCGGGCGTTAAAAAAAACTACATATAAGTAGACTTAAAAGGCGAAACTTTACTAAAGAATTGCTCCTTGTAATTTATTTATTATAATTCCTATGGAAATTATTTATTATAATTCCTATGGAAATACGTGTTATAATAATTCTCTTCAATAAGAGTTTGGTTTCGCGACGATAAAACGTAAATATTGTATTTTAAGACGTAGTAGGCGTTAAATTGTTGTTGTTTGTACATTATAAATAATGCAAGTGAATGTAGGAGATGATTATGCGGATGAGGCGTCTCGGGCGTCTCAGGGGTCTCGGGTGGCGCGTGGTTCACATTATACCCGAACACAGGTGGACGTGGCGCACGCGAGTTTAAATATTTGATGTATCGTCTTAACGCTTTCACATTATCTCATATATTCCACAGAGACTATTTTTTACAGTTTTTGAACCTGGGCCCTAATTTACTAACGCCACTTAGAGATTCCTTACTTCGAAACCACGTCATATCCTCAAATTGTTACGATATCTCTTAAAAAGTTATTCTCTTACAAAAGCTTGAAATCATAATTGCCATACAGAATCAAAGGCCCTGATATATCTTAATAGTTTATAATGACGATATATTAAAAAAAAGAGTAAAGAGTATACATAGATTTGTAGAAATTATCAGTCTTTAGACCTACCAAAATAGTATAAATTATATACCACTAATAATCCACTCCCGGTTTCGCACAGATGCAATTTTTTCTGAAAATTATATACACAAACCTTCCTCGTTTATCGCTCTTCCATTAGTGAAAACCGTATTAAAATCGGTTTAGATATAGAGTGATAAGTTGAAGTGACAGTGAGCAGCACACATGGTACGCGGACGGCCGTTGGGGCCTAAAGGGTCTCGAGTACAGGTCACGGATCGGCAAGCGCAGCATAGGACGTCCACCTGCAAGGACAGAAGACCTGATAAGGGCCACGGTTCGACAGTGGATCCAGGCTGCTTCTAACGTATCTTTTTGGAAAATTATGGGGAGGCCTATGTCCAGTGGACATCCTACGGTTTTTCATAGGTAAAGGCAAAACAGTTTAGGGCCTCGTTGTCATTTGTTAGTGAACCGACTTTTTTTTCTTTAGTGGCTATTGACTAGCTACTAAAGAAAAAAGTCCATAAAAATAAATTAGTTACCAATAAAAAAACTTAGATTTTCTCCTCACCCTTTAAATGATTTTGGCCGCAGTTACATTTACCTACATAGGACCCACTATATGTTTTCGGAACTGGCCACTTATATAAAAAATATTTACAACGTTTGAAATTTGAACACTTTGGCTGTACTGTAAAATACAGTTTTGTTTCATCTCCCTGTCACTTGTTTTTAAATTGTAGCGTCATTTTAAAAATTGCCGTGTTTACTTCACTATGGGTAAAATTTTCGTAGTATGAATTTTTATGATTTTTGCCCCATGCAAGACGACTATTTATAGCTGGTTTGCATAATTCAAACGCATTCATGTTAATTTCAGTGAGGAATTTCGATATAATCACCCACACACACCGTTGTGAACAATAAATACATCCATGCAATGCACCGTATGATCAAAACAGACAGGCACGTGGCCTACCATGAGATTCGAGCCTCCTTAGGCATAGGCATGAGTCAAATACAATCAATCATTTCACTGTAAAGAAAGCTATGCTCTCGGTGGATCCCACACAGTTTAACTGAGGTTCAAGAAACGGATTGTGTCACTTGGTGCAATGTCATGCTCACCAGACTCAACGAAGGGGGTCGAAACATGGATTTATTGCTAAAGTTCCAAAACAAAGCAACAATTGAGCTGATGGACTTTCAAAATGTTCGGTTCACAAACCAAAGTAGCGCGCGTGCAATGTGCCTCTAAGCAGATGATTGCTTCTTTTTTTTAATAAAACTGGCTACTGTTGCTTTGGAGAATCGTCGTACCGTGAATAGTGATTGGTACACGATATTTGTTTGCCGGAAGTTTTTGACGAAGTTTTAAACGCACTATCATATTGCACCACGATAATGGCAATTCTCTCACGGCAATTTTTGTACGTGAAAAAGTAGAACTTATAAGTGATCCTGCAAACAATCCCGACTTTGGCGTGTGAGAACCGACTTGCGATTTTTTTTTTATTTATAAAAATTAAAAACCAGTTGTTAAGAAACCAAATTACACAAAACCAAGCCACACGAAACCAAGCCGCACAACCTTTTAAAAAATAAATAAAATTGTCTGCCGACCACCGGAATTTTAAATAAGATTGACAGATAAAACCGGTCATGTACAAATTATTATAAAGCAAAAATATATTCCAATTCAAATATTAATAGAAGTACGAAGTTTTCATTCAAACAACAACTACATTTTTTGGTCATCTTCGAGCCGGATTAAATCAACGAAACAAACAAGAGGCAACAATTTGTATAAACGGAATTTGCTAACAAGACGAATAAACAGAATTTTGCTACTGGGCTCAGTGCTGCCATTTTAGCGCTTTCGCCGCCAGATCTAGCGGAATTTTAGGGTAATCAACTCCCAATATTCGCAGTTGACTCCTAGCGGAAAATCTAGCGCTTTATCGAAATGATTGTTATATTATACCATACTTATTATTTATAATAATTTCAAAACGAACTTTATTTCCACTGAATGCTTTTAAACTTATTCAGGATAATTGAAAATGTATTTATGGCACACGATACAACTTTTAAACTTTTGCAGGGTTCCCGGAGCGGTCTCGCATCGCATTAACAGGTTGAAACTTGAATACCGTCTCATATTTATAAACTATTATTAAACAATTGCTCTCATTCATTCATTGTGTGTGATCATCGTACTCTTCTAACGCGCCGGTGTTTATTTATCGTGTTTTTAAAGTTATATTTAAGTTTAAGTTTGGTAGAATACACATCGATGTGATTGACATTATAGACGTGCCATTAAAAAGAAAACATCTTACAAACAACACTATAAAACTGAATGGGAATGTAATCCCAACTTCAAGTCGTGGTTAAAGAAATTTTTGTTCAGAACGAAAACGATAGGTACTTGAAAAGAAAAATCTATACCTACAAGCACATTTTTTTGGTCAATCAAACAATATGGTTGTTATCTGGAACGCATCTATTTAACTCCCTAATTTAAAAATAGCATTTGATTTAGCGCTTTTTTTAATCACGCTTGTTTAGCGGAATCTAGCGCTTTTTTAAAACTGATCTGGCGCCCAACACTCAAATGGACCTGGCAGCACTGACTGGGCTAGCTACAACACGAAAGTCGACAGAAATCAGCAAGAAGTAAGTCCGTTCCAATTAAATTTCTGTGTGTCAATCCTTTCAATCCTTATATCATATCCTTAATACTGATTTTTATTTATTACGAGTATATTTATAATTTTGGAAACCTTTGAAGTGAATTCGAAAATAACCTACCTACCTACCAACCTACCAATTTATATTGAAATCGAATAATTTATATTGAATTACCTACAAATTTATATTTAAATCTTAAAAGTTACAATAGTTATAACTAACAACATAATTTCGATATCTAAATATTCCACATATAAAAAACGAAACTAAAATTTTATTTGGGTTAGTGCTCCATCCCCCAAAGTTCCACCATGACAGAACTAAGGGACCTTTGCAAGAAGCGGGCTGCTTATAAAGGTCGCTTAACGATGTTCGCCGACTATATCAACAAGTTAACATCAGATCTTGACGAGGAACAGATAGTCGAATTGCATTTGCGTTTGACAAAAATCGATCTAATGTTTACGCAGTTTGATGAGGTGCAGTCTCAAATTGAGAGCTCCGTAGATGAAACAGAGTTGGTCATCCAGATGGCTGAGCGATCTGAATTTGAGAAAAAATATTATAGCATCATAGCAAAGGCTCAGACAATTCATGACACTAATAAAAATCATAATCAGATAGATGATGACTGCTCTTCGAACATTTCAGGTGGCACTGCAAAGCAGGGTAACGGCAAATCCGTTGTGAAGCATGCAACGGGATGCAGCATCAGGTTGCCTATCATAGATATACCTAAATTCTGCGGTCAGTACCAAGATTGGCTGGAGTTCCGTGACACTTTCACGTCATTAATTCACGAAAATTCATCCATAACAGATATTCAGAAGTTTCATTATTTGAGAGCATCCTTGGAAGGAAGCGCTGTTCAGGTAATACAGGCCTTGGAATTCTCTACAAATAATTATACCATTGCATGGGATTTGTTGTGTGAACGATACAACAATACTAGAATTTTGATACAAAATCACGTTCAAGCCTTGTTTTTGTTAGAGTCTATGAAGAAGGAGTCTCCACAAAACATACGCAAAATTTTAGACACATTTTCCAAAAATTTACGAGCACTTAAAATTCTTGGTGAACCTACTGAGAATTGGGATGCACTAATAATTTATATAATGAGTAACAAATTGGATTCTAAAACATTACGTGAATGGGAAGAAAAAAGGGGTACTATAACAAATATTACTTTAAAGGATTTCACTACATTTTTGAAAAATCGAGCTGACTTGTTGGAAACTATTAGCGTTGGCACAATTACTGAACGACAGAGGCACATTGCGCATTTAAGAGGATTAACAACTATTACCGACACACAACATACTCAATCTTCAGAATATCCCTTCACTTGTCCTGTGTGTAAACAAAAGCACCCAATTTATTTTTGTAAACAATTTTTAAGTCAATCTATTAATGAAAGGATTGAGACAGTAAAACTACTCAATTTATGTTTAAATTGTCTCAGATCAGGCCATACAACAAATAATTGTAAGTTAAGCTCATGCAAGAAGTGTCACAAAAGACACAATACTATATTACACAACACATCATCACCAAACAATCATGCTAAGCCTCAAACAAATAGTTTAATAACACAAACACAGACAAGCACACAAAATGCCACAACCACTTCCTTGTCAGTTCAAGGAATGAAACAAGTACTTCTATCTACAGCTATTATATACATAATGAATCACAATAACAAATTTCAAAGGGCAAGGGCTCTTCTTGACTGCGGAAGCCAAGCATCCTTTATAACAGAGGCGTTGATGTCTAAACTCAATTTAAAATACCAACAGACAAATTCTTCAATATTAGGCATCAATAATAGTGTTTCTAAAACTATGAAAATCTGCACAACAATTATACAGTCCACTATCTCATCATATAATATAAAATTATCATTTTTAGTATTGCCAAATATAACAAAAATACAAAATAATTACAAACTAGATGCAAACTTGCTAAACATCCCAACCGATGTAATACTGGCGGATCCTAACTATGATGTCGCGTCAGACATTGACATATTACTAGGTGCAGATATCTTTTGGGATCTTCTCGAACAAGATCAAATACGCTTTGGTCCCAACTGTCCAGTGTTACAACAAACAAAATTAGGATACATAGTATCCGGACCTACCAATGGTCTTTCAAAAATCAATCATTCACAAAACAAACAATATACATGCAATTTTACACAACATACTAACAACGATGATACAAAATATATACAAGAATTGTTAACCAAATTCTGGTCTTTGGAGGAAATCGAAACAAAATTTAATTATTCAATTGAAGAAAATTATACACAAAATGTCAAGAGGATGCCTGATGGGCGCTTCTCTGTAGCCATTCCTTTCAAACGATCACTGACCGAGCTGGGAAATTCATACGAAAGGGCCAAACAATGTTTCTTATCACTGGAACGCAGATTTGAAAAGCAGCCCAAATTTAAATCAATGTATTCTGAATTTATTTCAGAATATTTGCAATTGGGACACATGTCAAAGGTAAATTCGGAAAATACAGTCATTTCTGAATCAGCATATTACTTGCCACATCACGGTGTTATGCGTGAGAGCAGCACCACAACCAAACTAAGAGTAGTATTTAATGCTAGCTCAAAAACTACCACTGGAGTTTCTCTAAATGACTTACAAATGGTCGGTCCAACAATACAAAGTGATTTGTTTTCAATTTTGTTACGTTTCAGACACCATATCTACGTTATGACTGGCGATATCGAGAAAATGTATCGTCAAGTTTTAATTCATGACAATCAAAGACATTTACAGCGAATTATTTGGAGAGACCATCCTAACAAATCACTCGAGACATATGAACTAAACACGGTCACATATGGTATGGCTTCAGCACCATTTTTGGCTATTCGGTGTCTCAAGCAACTGACACAAGAATGCGACGAAACTACAGCGACAATAATCAATGAAGATTTCTACGTCGACGATTTGGTCACTGGTTGTCAAACTGTCGAAGAATTATTGAGAATCAAACATAAAGTCGAGCAAACTTTATCTAAGGGTTGCTTTAATTTACGAAAAATCAAATCAAACATCGACACAATTTCTCAATCTGACTTCAATACATGTCTTGAGTTGAATTTAGGTGATCCTCAACAATCCAGCACATTAGGTTTAGGCTGGTCGCCTAAGGGTGATCACTTGCATTACACAATTAAGCCGCTGTCTACAACCACAGACCACACAAAACGGTCTGTTTTGAGTGCAATTGGGCAAATATTTGATCCTCTAGGTTTATTAAGCATCTTCATTATTAAAGGTAAAATTTTACTACAAAAACTTTGGTTATTAAAAATTAATTGGGATCAAACCCTTCCAGATGATATTAGCGAAACATGGAAGAACTTTATAACCGAATTGCCTAAAATAAATGACATTAAAATTCCACGTTGTGTCATTTGTCCAAATTTCGAAACTATTGAGATTCATATTTTTTGTGATGCATCTCAGGATGCTTACGGTGCATGTTCTTACGTCAGAACACTTACAAAGAATTCCACTCACACACATTTATTGAGTGCTAAAAGTAGAGTGTCGCCATTGAAACCATTAACCATACCACGTCTAGAACTGTGTGGAGCCTTGATTGGTGCTAGATTACTAAATAAAATCAAACAGGCCTTTCGAATACCACTAAATAGATGTGTCTTGTGGACGGATTCAACAATTGTCATTGGATGGCTGAGAACCGCACCGAACAATCTTAAAACATTCGTCAGGAATCGCGTAGCCGAAATCCAAGAATTGACTCAGGGCTATGAATGGCGTCACATATCATCATCTCAAAATCCAGCAGACTTACTTACAAGAGGTGTCAATCTAACTGACATAAATAACTTGAACCTTTGGTGGCGTGGTCCATCATTCTTGAGCGATATGGAATCTCATTGGCCTGAGTCAGGAGAGCAAATAAGCAAGGAACATATCCCTGAAATGATTGCAAACGTCACAGCAGTTAATCAATTTTGCCTCTTTGATTACAGTCGCTTTTCTAATTTATCAAAGTTGAAACGCACATTAGCTTATGCATTGCGATTCATAAACAATATCAAAAGGAACAGCCTCAAAAGAACAGGCATTTTAACGGTAGAAGAATTAAACAATTCTTTGACACAATTATTGAAATGGTCACAAATGGAAACTTTTACAGAGTATCATATTTTTACAAATAACAAAATATGTTTATCCAATAAAAATCAACTATTAAAACTAAGTCCATTTTTGGACAAGTCTGGTTTAATTAGAGTAGGTGGTAGACTAATGAATTCGAACTACGACTTTGGCAAAAAATACCCGATATTACTTTCATCTTCTCATACACTTACAAAACTCATTTTCACACATGAACACAAACGATTGTTACATGCGGGCCCTCAACCTTTGCTGTCATCCCTGAGAGAGCGGTATTGGCCGTTGGGTGGTCGCAATCTTGCAAGGCTTGTCGTGCACAAATGTCTAACATGCTTCAAGCAAAATTCCAAAACTGTAAAACCCATCATGGGTCAATTGCCTGAGCAGCGTTTAATTCCAGGTTATCCATTCCAAACAACTGGAGTAGACTATGCTGGCCCACTGACCGCAGCAGATAGGAAGGGCCGTGGATGCAGACTCATGAAAGTTTATGTTGCTCTTTTTGTTTGTTTCACAACTAAAGCCATGCATCTAGAGTTAGTCACGGAGCTAACAAAAGACGCATATATTGCAGCACTTCGTCGTTTTATCGCGCGAAGATCAAAGCCGGTTTCCATATTTTCTGACAACGGAACACAATTTGTTGGCGCGAAAAATGAAATTGAAAAATTTATTAGGCAAAATCATTCTCAGTTGTCGGAGGACATGGCAAACGACGGTATCGAATTCAGGTTCATTCCTGCATACTCACCGCATTTTGGCGGACTTTGGGAGGCTGGAGTAAAATCAGTTAAACACCACCTCAACAGAATATTAGGTAATTGTCACCTTACTTTTGAAGAGCTATATACTGTACTCGTTCAAATTGAATCAGTATTAAACTCCCGTCCTTTAACTTCCATATCTTCCGATCCAAACGACCTGACTCCTTTGACGCCCGGACATTTTTTGGTCGGACGAGCTTTGACAGCATTGCCAACCCCAGAAATCGACAAGGACATCAATCCAAACAAACTCGATAGATGGAAAAGAGTCGAACAACTACGTCAACACTTCTGGCAACGATGGCACAAGGAATACATCGCCGAACTTCAGGTCAAGACTAAATGGCGCTCATCCAAGGGTCAGTTGGAAATCGATTCACTGGTTCTCGTCAAGGCAGATGGGGTTCCACCGATGAAGTGGTGTCTTGGAAGAATCGTCAAGATTTATCCTGGTGCCGATGGTGTAGCCAGAGTCGCTGATGTCTACACACAACGGGGCATCATTCGTCGCAGCTTTTCAAGACTTTGCCCTCTGCCCAAACCAATGCAGTAGTTCATGATCCTGTTGAAATTGGACATTTCAACGTCGGGGGGCATGTTAAGAAACCAAATTACACAAAACCAAGCCACACGAAACCAAGCCGCACAACCTTTTAAAAAATAAATAAAATTGTCTGCCGACCACCGGAATTTTAAATAAGATTGACAGATAAAACCGGTCATGTACAAATTATTATAAAGCAAAAATATATTCCAATTCAAATATTAATAGAAGTACGAAGTTTTCATTCAAACAACAACTACACCAGTTATGCGGTCAATGATTTTCATCACCAGAAGAGGCTGTCGAAGAGTATAAAAAACTTGTTACCGAGGTTACCACGGAGAAGTGGCAAAAAGTTTTAAAAATTTGTTTAATCGTATGAAAAAATGCATTTACGCTAGTGGAGAATATTTTGAGAAACAATAAATTTATTATTGACTATTCATAATAACTTTTTCTTATTAATTCCGGATGCTTTTAGACGAAGTCTTTCGTGACTGAAGACAAACCTTACAGAATATCGTTGTAAAATAACCGAAACGCAACAGCGAGTGCTTCGGAGTCCTTATTCTTTACCCTAATAATGTCAACAGCGCACTTAGCGATGTTTGTTTTGTAAAGACAACAGACAGCAGACGTTAGCCACTCGCCAAGGTTAAGGTGCTTGCCGCAGCGCTCTGACTCAGACTTCGCAAACGAACTTCTCAAAGTTAGCTCCGGTCTGTGTTTGCAAAATTTTGCCCCCCTGTCTGTTGGATGGTTATCCTGTAAGACAAACTCAATGCTGTTTATTTTGGATCATACAATTGGAGTGTTTAGTCCTGTAGATAATTTTAATTTTTCAAATTTTTATCAACTGCCTGCTGACTTCAATGAGGAAATGTTACAACTAATATATAATCGAACACATACTAATTAAGTGAAATTTGTTATTTTATTTCAAAATTAAAATTATTCCAGCCTAGAATATAGAATAATATTTTTCCCCATCACCCTTGCTTCAACGGTTTTAAAACCAAGTGTTAGTGAGCGCAGCATGATACATGCGTCAGCGATATGATGCTAATTATAAATGTGCAAAAGCAACTTTTTGTTCAGTGGTACCACGAATACCATGGTCCCACTAGTGGTACAGAACGAGTCCTGAAATGATCATTTCATTGTTTTCTTTGTCAATTCATTTAGCCAAAAATTACCTACATGTCACTAGTTATGAATAGAACTTCTGGCAATTTATACTCGTCATTTCGGCCGTAGTACGAGTAGAACCGTACTACGGCCGTCCAATAGAACCGATCACAAGATAGATGATATTAGTACTACATATGTAATAACTTTAACTATAATTACTCTACGTTTAATAAATCCATCACTCGCTCTCTCACAACACCCTGTATATACCTTACCTACAATACCCTTGCATTGATTTTTGAAGTGGATATCATGGTCGAAACACCTTTCGCGCATCAGGCAGCTGGCCGACACAAGAGAGCTGCGCTGGCAGTGGATGAATGGATGGAGAGACGAATGTTGTTGCATTCAATTTAAAAGGCCTATTTCCAACAGATCCTTGGCCTCGTCATAGTAACAACACCATTTTACCCAAGTTACCCAAAGTTACACAGTCTTTATTAGGATTAAATCAAAGAAACACGTAAAGGTTAACTCTTTATAAATCAAACTTGTAAGTTTTCGAAACAAAAAATACCGAACCGTCTCTATCAGAGAATTGTAGCCATATTTCATAGGAATAAAAAATATATGGTGACAGTTGTGACTCCAACGCTGCATTCTATTTCCGTATGCCGATGGCGGCTTGGGTGGCGCGTGACCCATAAATCAACACAATTTGTTCCAAGATATTTTGACCGCCTTAAATTTATCATTTAACTCGTTTAATGCACTGTTAACGCGTCCTCTTAGTAAATAATTTTGTTTGGAAAATTATACAGACAAACTGGAATTTTTGATGATGAGATTTTTTGTGGCAATGTGGTTTACTGGGTTTCACATTCATGAACTCAGCAGACTGTTTCGCGGCAGTAACCAGCACCTTACAGAACACCATGAAGTAACATCTCGTGCACTGTGGTGTGCCTTATTTTATTTTATTGTATTGTATTTTATTTTATTTTATTTTATTTTATTTTACTTTATTTTATTTTATTTTATTGGAGAAAATAAACAATTACACATTGTATATAATGAAGAAACACGTACATAAATTTAAATAATAGTGCAATCAACATTTTCCACAAAGTAGTAAACAAACTTTATAGAAAAAGGACATACAAATACACACCAATAAAGCAACCATGAAAGAAAAATCAATAGGAAACAAACAAAAACCCATTAAACTAAAGCATTAACTTAATAATATTCTTTATTTCTGTGAATTAGTTGAAATCAAGTCGATTTGTGTAAACAAACTATTGTACTTAAAGGGACGTGATTAAGGTCCTCCGTATCATTGGTCTCCATATTATTTGATCAAGACATATAGGCGCGAATGAACTCAACATTAGGTCATGCGTTGTAATTCTAACCCAAACGCTATAATCGGCACAAAATAAGTCCTCGATCGCATTGTCCACCAGCAAATCCCACCAAATCAATTAACACTCCACCAAACACGTAGCACAAGTCCCTTGATGTAAGCCGATTGCCTTCCCGTGAGGTACTGCTCGGCCGACATGCTTCTGCGTTAGCGCTCGGTGTTATGTCACAGTCAACGACAATGACATTCCGATCCCGCTGTCCAGTTGACAACTGACAGTTGTCATTGCTGTTTACTCTCGTTAATCAAAAGCGCCGTCATACTTATGCATAACACGATACAAAGGCGCATGTTTACCAGCGTTAATTTTGCGTATAACAATCTCGTATACGTCGCGAACTGCTTGGTAATCGATATGCAATATTATTTACTAAGTATGTAATTACATACATAGCGTTTGTGACAAACATTATACAAGAACATAGCATACAGGAGCAATCGTCGCTGTTCTAAGCGCCACCTTGAGCGGAACCACAGCCAATATTTCTATTTATATCTCTATTACTATTCTATTCGATAGTACTTATGACACATACTTTCGAATTAAAGTAAAAGTTAGCAAACTGTGGGATTAGATGCTTTTACAAACGTGTCGGTTTAATTTTCTGACATCGTGTAACTTCTAATAAAGTTTAGAGGCGTGAAGTTCATATCCATAACGTAAAGGGATTCGGGGAGAACTCGGTTTGTGCTTAAACTCAGTTGGTTGTGATGTTATTCTTTGATGTGTTTTACGTGGAATTAATTGTGGCCAATTCTCCAACATTCCTACTTTCATTATCGCCTAAATATAGCCAACAACGCAATTAAACTTTGGTACCTGTAATTTGATATTTAAATACATATTTTTTACATTTAAATAAAATTAAGTTTATACGGGTATTACGAGTATACGGGGTCTCACCGTTTTAAAATTAATGTAAGTAATTAAATAATGCGTAAAATTTTCGCGTCTTTATTACAAATTAAAAATTTACAAAGAACGATACTTGTAGAATAACAGTCTCAGTAAAGATCGTCAGTCAGATTGGACCATTGATGGAAGGTGGCCACCGTCGCCTTAACACAAACAACGGCACAGGTGCCTGCCGAACATAGTAGGATTAAGGATAGGGGATAATGGGCTTTGGCATCCTATTACTCGCTCACTGAAAAACAACTAAGGGGTCGATTACTGCCATATTAAAATTATTCGTATTATAAAAAAAATCCCAATTCATTTTTAATTTTGTGTGTAAGTTGTTGTTGTTCAATGTGAGTGGAAGAAAAGCAAGAGCTTTCTAAGATGTTAGTTAACTGCCCTTTATGTAAGTCCTTCCGGAACTATTCGCACAGTCGTTAACGTAATGGACCACAGAGTACAGAGTCAAAGATAAATTGTTCGCCGGCGGATACCGTTAACGAAACGACAAAATCAAACGACAGCCAACGAATAAATCGATCTAAACGTAATTGCGTTCGTTGCTATTTCTAAAAATGTGTGTATTTGAAATCAAATGTTACCATTTGGTTCGGCGTACGATTGTTTCCTTGCCAAATGCATGCTGTGAGTTCAATACTCTTTGGTGGCGTTAATAATTATGCCCATACTTATATCCTAAAATCTCTATGTTTTTGATGTAATATGCGATGAAATCGATAACGGAAAGTAAATATTGGATCCCATTAAAAATATACGAGGATAACACTGAAAGTTTTTAGAAACTCTCCATTCCTTTGCAAGCACCGTCGCATACGATGGAACCACTGACCGAAGCACTCTTCTTTGAGGGTCTCTTTGACGGCCTTTTTAACGCTTTACTGCATCTTCAGGGCTCATAAGCGAATCCCTCTAAGTTTATCTTCTATTTTTGTTAATAAATAGAAATCACACGGTGCCAAGTCGGGACTATAAGGAGGATAACTCACTAATTCCACATCTTCCATGTTGAATATTCGATTGTTCGTCTGACGGAGTGGGCTGGAGTATTGTCGTAGTGAAGGAGAATCCTACTTCTTGGGCGCTTCTATTGAACACTTTCCAAGGTTTCATCTGTGACAATGTCAAATACAGCATTTGACTCACTTTCGTTACATTTTTCAATTATTTCGCGGCACCAATCAAAGCGATGGCGCTTTTAATTTCCTGTCAAATTATCTTGCGCAAAGCTTCCTCACACCTAGATGTTCGTGTAACTTGACTAATCTTGACCGAATCTGTTGGTATGTCACTCTTTTAACTGTTTCAATCGTGAGCCACACAGCACTCAAATTTTTTTTTGTCGGCGTAGATGGACATTCTTTACGAAAATCATCAGTGAGATTGCTACGACCACGTTTAAACTCACTGAACAGTGGCACGGGATGGAGCTTGGTCATGAAATGCCAATCGAAGTCTATCATAACTTTGTTGTTTAAGACCGCAACGAGAGTCATAATAAACCAAAGAGTAAAAAATTTTTATCGTCAAATTATTTTTTTCCACACACTTTTTAAATGAACAATTATTTATAAAAACAAATGTTAACTGAATAAAATTGCATCGACAGCTTCCTAAAGAGTTCTGTCTTTACTTTCTGGCCAGTTCTTAAAACTTTCAGTGCGGCCTATGTAAAATGTAAAAAACGCCAAGTCTCGCAACGCAGTTCTTCTCCTACAAAAGCTTGTGAGACTTCATGTAAAAAAGACTCAGTTATTTTAGTTCTATGGAAGTATCTAATCTTTAATAATTAATTTTTATTAAATGAATAATAAATTTGTGGATTTCTCATTTTTTTCCTTTCTTTATAGGCTAAACGGTAACTAAAATTCAAAATTTGAAGTTTGTGAGACCAAATCAACAATGTGCAATTGATATTTATTTGTTGAGTCGAAATTCGTTTATTGGGCGAGTGCTTGACAGTCTGCACCATACTAAAAAGTAACATTGTTTCCTCCATTGAGCGATACCAAACACACAACACAAAACACACACACAGTACACAGCGCACACACACACCCACACCCACCCACACACACACACACACACACACACCATATATATTTATATTCTTATTTTTATTTATATGTATGTATGTGTGTATGTTTGTGTATATATATATATATTTGTACTTTTAAAATGTAATTTGTCAGACCTAGTAATAGGCTTTGTAAAAATTTAATTTCCTTTAAAAATGTATTTGTAATTTTTGTATGCTGTTAGGTTTGCTATTCAATAAATAAATAAATAAATAAATAAATAAATAAATAAATACCGAATGCCAAATGTTTTAATATGATAATGCTACCAATCAATAACTCGGATAGATTTAGTCAATTTTCTGTTTTTTTATATAAATAATACTTCTTATAATTATTATTACACCAGCTTCACAAGTATTGTCATGCGTTGTTGAATGTAAGTTTTGGACGATAGATGGCGCTATTTGAACGTAATTTTTAACATGAGTTGTAGGTTTCCGGGATGATGGCCCAGGTCTGTTGGAAATTCTTCCAGACGTTTCGTCAACTGCGGTTGACATCCTCAGTGGTGTAGTCCGTATTAGAAGAAAAAGTACATCACATCACTGCACCGCAATGCACCAAACTGTGACACACTGCACTGCAATTCACTTCTGCACCTTCTGACTTCTCGAGCGAGACTAATTCGTCGACTGGAATGATTCTATATTTATATCCCCACCCCCCAGACCTGAGCCATCATCCCGGAAACCTACAACTCATATGGATACAGGCCGAGAAAACCTACATTCTAGTAATTTTTAATAATCTTTATTTTTCATTTCATCAAAATATAAGTAGTAGCAGGGCACACTGCGTTTTCGCAGTCATTTGGGCAGCCCGTCTGGCGGCAGTAACCACCCCCTTACAGAAGACCACCGTGAAATAACAGCACGTGTGCTGTTGTGTTTCGGTGAGTGAATAAGTGATGCAAGAACCCGATTTCCTATCCCTTTCTAATCCCTTATCCCTTGCAAGGTCGGCAACGCACATAATACTCATAGCGTTGCTTGTATTAATAGGTGACGGCAAGCTGAATTGGACCGTCAGCTTGCCTGCTGGGAAAATTATATGCCCAGCTGTGGGACGTATTACCAATAAGTATACTCGTATGTAACATTTGTAGAATGATAAAGTTTTCTCAGAGAATTTCATAAAGCACCGAAACGCTGTAAATAAAATGTTTGAATATCTTGTCGGTAGTTCTTGTTGAAATTGTAATAAGATCTTTGTATCTACACGCTAATATTACGATATCGATCTCCATTTTCTGAGGAACCGTCAGTTATGGTCGATGGGAGAGGTAGAAATATTCATGTTTGGGGGTGTTATCTCCCCGGGGCCTCCGGTAACATCGGAGGATAATTGAATTAGGGCCGAGCGATGTACTCATCAGTCAAGCACAGGTGAGCGGTAAATCTCATCATATTCTTAAATCCCTTGCAATTTCTTGTAAAAAAAAACCATAAGATTATGTCCCCAAGCAACAAAGAGATACGTCTTGCTACTTCATTATGGACATCATGAGACTATATGTTTCCCCGAACTTGCACTTTCAATTAAATAGATTATATCAGATTGTAATAAAACAATTTAAAATTATTCTCCATATTTTACTATACTCGACAGGGTAGGATTGTATGATGAATAAAAAATCAGTCTGATTATGAATTAAGGTAATGAAGACAAGGTAATTATGTTTTACCAGTCACCAGCGTGAACCATGCAAGCGCCCAATACATGTGCTGGTCTGGAAATGAACTAATGCTACGAAACAGTATTTATTTAGAAATTTATTGAAAATATAAATCTTTGAGAAGAACTCTCTAAACGACAAAGATTGACGACAGAATTAGTTGCATCGGATGAGTTAAGTTATGACATGAATTAATTAGTTTTTGGTTAGTTAATGGTTCAAATTCGGTTGATATTAAAATAAGTTCAACAAACGATTTACTAAACTGGTAAACCGGGATTCATATAGGAACACTTTTTATAAGCGCTGTGAACTCAATCTCCAAAACTGATTTAAACTTGAGTTTTGTTGAAGACTCGTGGTTCAGAACCAAATTATTTTTTCAAGAAATTTACATGCCTCGTATACCTATATCAAGTACCTTATTTTACTGGTATTTGTGTTACCGGGGTATTTCATACTTTCATAACTAATAACTGCTTTTAACTAAATGTATTATTAAAGTGTTACATACCTATATGGTACTTATAACAAAAAACGAATTTTTAAAATTTTGTTGTTCCAGCTAATCTACGAAATGGCTGGGCCGATTTTGACGGGACTGGGTATGAGCCACAGCGAAGCGTGGCCGGATTCAGCTAGTATAAATGAAAGCTAATCCATATTTTAAAATGGTTCGATTTTTTTTTATGTCACCGTCACCTATATAAGACGAGCAACGCCACAGCTGCTTAAGTATGCCGTAGGCCATAGGAGGATAAGGGCTCTTGCCCCTTATATCCCTTACTCATTTATTTACCGAGACAGTCAGCATAATTTCAAGGATCAAGGAGTTTTTCTACGCCAAACAGAAACAACGGAAGAGGACTGTACCTACAAGAATCTGAGGTATATTTGAGCTGATTTCAGGAAGTTAATTTACAATGATATTTTTAAACAATACAATACTCCCTGTATTGGCTATGGTAGAGAACGATGAGAGATAAGCTTTTACTATTAGAAAATAAGTTTCTAATAATAAAAATCCGTAAGACTTTTACTATCCTCAAAACACTTTTGAATATTATGAAGCTGACAATATTATGTTGTAGGAAAAAACTCAACAAGGAGTCCAATGGGTCTGCAGAATGAAATAAAGCCCTTTGAGTGAGACCAAACAGGCATCTGCATTCGTATTCACCAAATATTATAATGGTCTCATCTCTCTTTATTCCGCTGATTGCATAATGAAGTGCTCTCACATCGGGCCTATGACAATCGGCTCTGACGCAGCGGTGGCCCCTCATTTTGGCTTTTGGAGGGGGAGACGAGTCAAAATTAAGGTAATAATAATAATCTTTATTTGCTTTGATCATGGGTATGGTAATTACCAGGTGACATTTTTTTTTTTTTTTTTTTTTTTTTTATAATGATAGATCAAGCATTTGACCGCAGTCTCACCTGATGGTAAGTGATGACGCGATCTAAGATGGAGCATGCTTGTCTATTAAGAACCGATTCACTCGCGACTTGAAGAGTCCAGGGTTGTAGTGTAGTGGAAACAAGGGTGCTGGAAGTTGGTTCCACACGCTAGCAGTTCGAATCAAAAAAGTTGACCCGAACCGCAACGTGCGGATTTTAGGTATATCAACCATATAAGGGTGACATTTAAATGTGCGCCTTGTTGTCCGATGGTAGAAGGGGCTAGGGGGGACTAGCTGGTGCAAGTCCAACGCACACTCTCCGAAGTAAATCCTGTAGAACACCGAAAGGCTGGCTACCAAGCGCCTGTGCTCAAGACTCTGCAAGCCAGCCCCGGTAAGGGAGTCATCGCCAATGAGTCTTATGGCTCGCTTCTGAACAGCGTCCAAGGCCTCAAGCTGATACTTAGCGGAACCGCCCCACAAGTGGGAACAGTATTCCAAGCAAGAACGAACTTGAGCCTTATAAAGGTCAAGGAGCTGTTTAGGCGCGAAATACCGTCGTACCTTGCTCAGAATGCCAAGCTTTTTTGCAGCAATTTTTGACTTGGACTCAATGAAGGAGCGGAAGTTCAAGGTTGATGATAAGGTGACACCCAAGAGATCCAGATGGTCAGAAATTTCCACAGGATTACCCCGGAAAGTTGGAGTAAGATGAAAGGGACTCCTTTTTGCAGTGAATAGACACGCCTGAGTTTTTGAGGCATTAAATTTGACGAGGTTGGAATCGCCCCATTGGGTCACCTCAAGTAGTTTAAAATTAATGCGCTCAATCATGGCCTCCCTAAGTTCCTGGGTTTGAAGACCACTAGATCGTGCATCAGAAAAATATCTCTCTACCACTGTGCTATCATCTGCATACCCAACAATACCGGGTTTTAGCAGGTCATTTATATGCAGCAGAAAAAGAGTTGCAGAGAGTACCGATCCCTGAGGAACTCCGGCGTTGATCGCCATTTCATCAGACGTGCAGCCATCTATGACCACTCGTATCGATCGATCACTCAGGAAATCGGATATCCAGGTGCACAGCCCAGATGGAAGGCCATAAGCGGAGAGCTTGCCAATCAAGGCCTCGTGCCAGACCCTATCGAAAGCCTTCGAGATGTCCAAAGAGATAGCAAGTGCTTCTCCATTCTTCTCTATGGCCTCACTCCAAAGGTGGATGACGTACGCAAGAAGATCTCCAGTTGACCGTTTTCGGCGAAACCCATACTGAGTGTCACTGAGGAGGTCATTCTCTTCCAGGTACATCAGGAGCTTATTATTAAGGACACGCTCCATAACCTTGCAGATTACAGAGGTGATCGAAATCGGTCTATAATTGACAGGATCCGCACGGCTACCTTTTTTTGGCACAGGTTGAACATTGGCAAGCTTCCAGGCTCTCGGCACTTGACCTCTTGTCAGGGATAGACGAAACAAGCGTGTCAGAATGGGAGCCAACTCAGGTGCACAGGTCCTAAGGACAATTGGTGGAATACCGTCAGGACCGCTAGCTTTGTCTATGTCTAGAAGTCGTAGCGCTTTTCGGACCTCAACCTGTTTGATTCGGATTTCAGGCATGGAAACCTTAGCCGCGGGTAAACAGGGAGGTGAAGCGCTACCAGCATCTAAATGAGAGTTCTGCGCAAAAAGGTCAGCAAACAAGTTTGCTTTATCTTTCGCGCTATGAGCCAACGTACCATCTGGTTTAATAAGTGGAGGCAGCGTCGGAATGCAGAAGTTGGCTTCGACCGACTTCGCCAGGGACCAAAAAGCTTTGCTACCCGCGGGGTACGAAGCAAGTTTGGCCCCTGTCCGGCGTATGTGGTCAAACCGTGCCTTCATTTCAGCCTTTTTGCAAGACTTGGCAGCTCTGTTAAAGGCTTTCTTCTTCACACTGACATCTTCTGCTTTGCGGTTTCGAGCATCAACCCATGCTAGGTATGCCTCTTGTTTGAGTGCTACTGCAGCATTACAGTCAGCTCCAAACCATGGACGAGATTTGTTGGACATTGACACATCAGAAAATGGGATGAAGTATTCCATTGCCTGATGTATCACGCCTGAAACAGCATACGCGCAAACAGAAGGATCTTTCGAGGAAAAACAGACAGGGCGCCAGGGATAGGATGCGAAAAACGAGCGCATCCATCCAACTATGTATATTTTTATATACATAGTTCCAAAATGATCAACCAAAAGTATTCGGCATGCAAATATAAATTCATTAGGTTAACTAAAATTAATGTATTTTACATTGTGAATAATTAACAAAATTTAACAATAATAAAAATAATATCAATTTACTAAATATGTAGGTACACTTAAAAATATAATTCATCATTAGAACCATATAACTATAATACTATGTACATATTTGGATAGAATACAATTCTGCTGAGTTTTTTGGGGTCTTTAAAACAAAAAAAAGGCTATGAGAGGGGGAGGAGAAGGAGTGAAGGGGGAGGACTGAAAAGTCTCTCTAATTCCACTAAAGACGGCGTAGAAACCCGCCCTAATGACCGCCGGGATAGCTACGACCGTTTCCTTGAAATCCCCTTTAATTCGGCAAACACGTCAAATTTGTATGGAAGGGGGGCTATTTCTAATCGGTGGATAAATTCGGGCTATATAATATAGGTTGTATGTTTAGTATTTTTTAAATTATTTTATACGACATAATATAATAAAGAATATAAAACGACCAAACAAAAAAAATAAATCGTGACAAGACACTTCAACTTAAATGTAGTTTATAGAAATCTTATTTTCTTCGAACCCCTTGAAGATTTTTGCATTTAATATTCATCACCATCATATCAGCCGCTGGTCAAAGGCCTCTCCCCTAATTCTCCAAAAAGGCCGATCCAAAATGTTAATAATATTATAATTAAATTTAATTAATATAATTTGATACGAAAATAGGAATTTAATAGGAACCTGAAATATTGGACAAGGTCGACGGGTCTACACGAGTCCTCCATTACCGTCAAATATAAACAGACGAGTTAATAATGTCCAGCCTCGAGAGGATCGACATTGTCTTATTTTCAATCCTCATCATTCAAATAAGTCTGCTTGACCCAAATTTATTGTAATAACATTTTTGTAGGAAAACGTCGATAAAACACATCACGTTACTGTGATAAAAAATATCCTCCATCAATATGTACAAAAAATACCTATTATGTATATATTTGTATCATCGTTATATCAGTCGTCGGACATAGGACATTATTTTCCAAAAGGACGGACAGAAGCGGCCTGGATCCACTGTCGTGGGCTACCGGCTTAGAATAGTATCCCCCGTCTCAACTCGTGGGTGCCGGAGAAATCAGTTAAGGGAATAATCCCCAAAAGGTGGACAGCAGCACCGATTGCAGATCCTCTTAATGTTTCCCCTCTTCGTCGTTAAAGGAAGTTCTGTTCCACGAATAAAATTAAAAGTCCTCAGTACTCGTGCGTCTGCCGTGTATTCAATATTACAATAGCAACTGCTTATTCCCCGTGTGTGAAAAATATACATAACAGTGAAACGGTGTTAGAGTTTCGGGATAATACTTATATGAATAAAAATATCCATTTTTTGCATTATACTACTCAAAACAAAATAAGGGCCACTAGTTTATTTACATTTAAGTGCACTTTAGTAAACTGAAAGTAACTGATAAGTAGCATTATATTGATATTACGAACTCTTTGGTGTTTGATCTCTTTTATGCTTCCTAATTTGGAAAATATTGGCCATCGTTTTAAGAAAAAAAATAATTGGAAGTTATCTTATGTTTTTCTTCGATTGTCTTCTTAACTTGTTTCGGTTCTTTTAGGAAAAAAGTTTTACTTTTTCAATTTTAATTGATTCATTTATCATCTCGCGTTAATCATGCCACCAGTACGAAGGCAAATGGATACAATTACAGCAACCAGAGCCATAACTATGATTCAAGAAGGACGTTCTCAGCGTTACGTGGGTTTGCAGTTGGGTTTTTCTCGAAGAGCTGTCCAAAATGTATGGAATCGCTTCCAAGAGACCGACAGTGTTGCCAGGAGACCCGGTTCAGGTACAGTTCGTGTAACAACGGCGCACGAGGATCGGTACATCCAACTAAGTGCTCGTCGTGATCGTACAGTAACGGCCCGTAAGTTACAACACCCCTACGGCTGACAACGGGTACCCGTGTCAGTGACCAAACTATACCTAATCGATTGCACGAAGACCAACAAATGTCAAGAAGTCGAGTTGTTCGAAGTCCTCTGACTAGGGTTCAACGTGCAAACCGTTTAAGATTCTGCCGTCAGTATTTGAACTGGGGGATTAATTAGTGGGGCAAGGTGCTTTTTACAGACGAGTGCAAAGTAAAATTTTTTAATGATAATCGGCGTGTTAGGGTGTGGAGACGACGCGGCGAGCGTTTTTCGGAGTTCTGCATCCACGAAGTTGACCGTTTCGGTGGTCCCAACGTAATGGTTTGGGGTGGGATTAATTTACACGGTAAAACCGAGCTCACCATTTTAAATGCGGGTATCGTAACTGCAGAACGTTACATCGAAGACGTCATCAGGCCTCAAGTGATCCCATTTGCACAGCGAGTGGGGCCTGGATTCATCCTGATGCAAGACAATGCCCGTGCACACACAGCTCGATCGACCCAAACTGTCCTAGAAGGGTCTCATATTGAGGTATTACCATGGCCAGCTAACATTCCGGATTTAAATCCAATCGAGCAATTGTGGGACCAATTGAAACGAAGGGTTAGAGAGAATGAGCAAGGGGTCTACAACCAACAGTAGCTGATTGACGCTTTAAAACGTGTCTGGGAGGAAATTCCAAATGAAAACGTGAGGAATTTGATCCAGAGTATGCATACGAAGCTTCAGGAGTGTATTGTTAAGAGAGGAGGACATACTCGTTACTAAAAAGAAGAAACAAAAGTGACAAGAACAGTATTTTGTCTTTTTCCGGTGATTTCTTTTGTTCATGTTTTTCATTCAAAATGGCCAATTTCATTATGAACTTTAAAAAAACAGTTCATGATCATTATTTTAAACAATTGTTAGCCTATATTATAACCAATAACATTATTTTGTAGTTACATAAGTTAAACAATTTAATGTCTTTATTGTTTTCATGGTACAGCAAAAAATCTTAGTGGCCCTTATTTTGTTTTGAGTAGTATATCTTTGATATGGTTATTTTAAATAGTGATGTACGGAATCGATTATCAATAATCGATTAATCGATTATGAAAATAATCAGCTGCAATTTGATTTAATAATCGATCATGATCGATTTTGAGAAAAGAGCACTGCAACACTACCAACTTCTACTATTTTGTTTGTCATTTTGTTTTAGGCAATCCTACCTTTGAATTGAATTGAAATAGATCATAAATAAATAATTATTATTATTAAGTTTTGTTTTAAACTTAAACCATTGTACTAATCAATATAAAAGTAAGCACTAGTTACATAACTCATAATAATATAAACACAATACAAATAAATACATAGTACAACTTTACTAAGATTGCGTTTTTTTTTCTTTTCAGAATAGAAATTGAGAAATTGTTCTGACATTTTGTCTAAATGGTAGCACAGTTTTTAGTATTTGCTTTTGAACTGGACAGTAGTCAACAGAGTCTTAAATAATCATCCATAATCGATTAATATACGATTATTGAATCGGCACACTAGTAATGTAAAATGTTAGACTCGCAGTTTCTCATTGGTCTCAGTTCTACGAGTACTTATTCCATTGTAATTAGATGTATGTGCAAAACCGCTAAGTTTGAAAATGAATATAAATGCATATATATATTTAAATGCAATCCAATTGGTGCGTCAACGTCTACTTTTGAACTCTTAGATTTGTATCTATCTTGTTTGTGAACCGGTTGAAAGTATCGCTGGATAGCCTATTCTATTACATATCTGCCGTTGGATGAGTGGCAAGGGTGCTTGCCTAACGCCTCGGGGGCCCCGGGTTCGATTCCCGGCGGGGACAAGTTTGGAAATTTTAATGTAATTTTCAAAATTGACTCTGGTCTGGATTTGAAAAGTAGTGGTAGGGCACACTGCGTTTCGCAGTCATTTGGGCAGCCCGCCTGGCGGCAGTGACCACCCCCTTACAGAAGACCACCGTGAAATAACAGCATATACGTGCTGTTGTGTTTCGGTGAGTGAGTAAGGGATGCCAACCATCGACAAGCTTAATGGCGTACAGCGTTTGGCATGTCTGATGATAACAGGAGCCATGTCGAGTTCCCCCGGAGCATCTCTGGAGGCTATTCTGGGCTTACCGCCTCTAAATCTATTTTTAGAGAAGGAGGCGAGAACCAGTATGCACAGAATGATGAATCGGGGTAAACACAATTGGCTGTCCAAGGTACTCAGAGCTCTAGAAGACTCAGTACTAAGGGATCCCATCCTAGGCATGCCTACTGATACAATGGTACCACAGTGCATAGAAGCAAAGTATTATACTGTGGAGCTACTCTCAAGAGAAAACTGGTCAAATAACAAGATCTCTTGGGAGGAAGGTAGCCTTTCCTGGTATACTGATGGGTCCAAATCAGGACCTGACGTAGGCTGTGGAGTGTATGGCGGTGACCAGGAATACAGGACCAGTGTAAACTTGGGACAGTACGCCAGCATCTTCCAAGCAGAGGTCTTCGCCATCCTAGAATGCGCGGAAATCAACCTGCAAAGAAACTACGTCAAACGTGTAATTTACATTCATTCAGATAGTCAGGCTGCACTTCAAGCACTAGACTCAGACTCTACAGTCTCAAAGCTTGTGCGAAACTGTGTAGACTACTTAAATACCTTAGGGCGCAAGAACAAAGTGGTCCTAAGATGGGTACCTGGCCATATGGGGATCGAAGGCAATGAAATTGCCGACGAATTGGCTCGTGTAGGCGCAAAAGGTAGGCTAATAGGTCCTGAACCTATGTGCGGACTACCAAATAGCCTAGCTCGCTGGACCATATGGAACCAGTGCTTTATTAAATCTTACCAACGCTGGATTAACTTGCCAGGGTTGAACCATTCCAAAGCGCTTATTAAAGCCTATAGTCGAAACGTGACAAATCAGGCTATGTCGCTTAGTAGGAGCAATTTGTGTATGCTATCTAGGGCACTAACGGGGCACTGCCGCCTCAATAGGCACCTAAAAGTAATGGGGCTCACTAGTACGGGAGAGTGTCGCTTCTGCCATGAGGCAGAAGAAACACCAATGCATATCCTGTGTGAATGTGGCCCCCTGATGCACAAGCGCAGTCACATCCTAGGAAGTCACACAATGGCTTGTGAAGATGTGAAGAATGCCTCTATCAAAAAAGTACTACAGTTCCTTAACGTGGTAGGTATAGGTAGAGAGCTTTAGTTCACGTGGCGATCACAATATTTCAGCAATGGACGAAGTGATACTGGTACTCTAGCAGACAGAAATAGCCACTAAGATAAGATAAGATAAGATAAGAAGGGATGCCAGAGCCCATTTCCTTATCCCCTCCTAATCCCTTATCCTTAATCCTACTGTAGTCGGCAGCGCACTTGCAGCACCTGTAGCGTTGCTTGTGTTATAGGCGACGGTAGCCACCTACCATCAAGTGGACCGTCAGCCTGTCTGTCGACATAACATAAAAAAAAATTAAAAAAAAAATATCTGCACTGTTAGAGAGAGCTATCTAACTAACAAAGTTCAAAAAAGATTTGACCCGAACTTAAACAAATTTTAAAATTATTTAAAGAAATCCACTCGAATCAATCGGGAGCTATTGGAGTATTGGTACGTTTCCAGGCTCGTAATCATCATCAAGAAAGCCACACTCGACATCCACTTACAAGTTTACATAAAAGGTCCGGCGCACTATTAAATCATTAATTAAACAGGCGGACATGGGCAGCGACAGCTCCGACACCTAACTGTGATCTCGTTCTTACCGACTAAATGATAAAGTTGAAACTGGTGTAATTTACAATGGGCATGAAGTTAATGGCGCGGCATTAGGAGCGAGCGGCGGTGAACCCGGACCTCGCAAACAAATAAACTTACTCGTTAAATAAATCGCCACAGTCAAACATCACCAGACCTTTACACCCGTTCATAAATATTATATTATCATGTGTTTAACACGATCTTACAACTAATTTTCTCTTACAAGATTAAAGCGCGAAAATGTAGAAAAAAATGCTTCTTTTATTAAATCAAAGAATCGAAGGAAACTATGTATTTCTCAAAATACGTTACAAAATAAAAGGATATGAAAATATAACATTTCGACGAATTAATTTTCCAAATGTTTCTTAGACATTATAAAACTTTAATCAGACTGAGAAATGAGCTTCCTATATTTTAGAATGCAAAACTTTCAAGGAAGTACACAAAGATACTATCAACTTTCTATATCTGCGTCCATTAACGCTTCAAACATTTTGACAAAACGGTTATATTTTGATGGTTACGCGCGCGATTTATTTGTCGACATTTTTGGCCACAGAAAGAACGGCCGATTCATCACCAGCCATTTCATCGCCGTCCGTTGTGGTCTTTTGTTTATCATATGCAGTATTGAAGAGAGCAAAAGAATTACTACCAGAAGTTTATCGTACGAAAAAAAGGATGGAGGATAAAGCGCACGGCTATCCTCCGACTGCGCGACACCGTCTGGCTCTTATAGGCCAAAGGTGAAGGCGACTGCGGATAATTTTCAGCGGTTCTGATGTTGAAAGTGGACTGTATATTTTTGTAGGATGTTGTTACGGGATAAGGGAAGGTGGAGAAATCAGGTAGGGACAGCTTACCTCGATACGCTGAAGCGAGATGTTAGCGGGCCCGCGGACCGTTGAGGCGCTTCCCTCTTCTTGTTTTCCCTTTCCTCACAAGCACTACACGACAACCAGCGTTCTAATACTACACTGCGGATGTGGACTACAGCGATAAAAAAGGGTAGCACAACGAACACACTCAACCGATCTCGACAGTTCAATTTTTTCTTTGTTTTTTGTTTTCTTGCGGGGTATCTTTCTTGCGTCGCGTCGCGTCGAACAGTGATCGTATCGAGAGCCGGAGGAGGGTAGGAATCGGGGAAGGACGCGAGTCATAGACAATGCGCGAAACCATTCTCCCGGCCTTAAAGGGTTGCCTTTAACAAGTGATATAATAATCCCAGTGCGGAAGTTAGCGAGACACAGCGATCTATATAAGCTTAATAAACTGCGAAAATTAATAAAGTGATTCTTGCAATGCGAGTTACATAATTTGCAAGTTGCGAAAAGAAAAAAGTATATATCTAACTTATAGTCTAACTTATAAAATATTACCTTAAAGCTAAAACTTACAACTATTGACTGGGAAGAGGGCATAACTTAACTACGGGACGAACCAAAGTGCCCGTCGCCGTTTTAACTGAAGCGACACGAATTATGCCATCTTTTCCAGGATGAACTGCTACCACTACACCCAAGGGCCACGACAGGGGCGGTGCATTGTTTGTAATAATGACAACGACTGTGCCAATTTGTATGGGAGCTGTTTGAGTGTTCCATTTAGCCCTTGACTGAAGCTGGTGCAGATATTCCGTTCGCCACCTCTGCCAGAACGACTGCACCAGTTTGTCTAAAAGAGTATGTCTTTCTAATAAACCGGATGCCTCAATCTGAGGAGCTGGCAAAAAAGCGAGCGGCGCGGTGTTTATGAAGTGAGCCGGCGTAAGCGCGCGAGGCTCTGAAGGGTCCGAACTCAGAGGGGTGAGCGGGCGCGAATTCACAAGAGCTTCCACTTGCGCGAGGACGGTGATAAGCTCTTCATGGGAAAGTATTTGTTGACCGATTACTTTAAACAGCGTCGATTTTACTATTTTTACAATACTCTCCCAGCTCCCTCCGAAATGAGGCGATGAAGGGGGAATAAATCTCCATTCTATGCGACTCTCAGCTAGCTCGTGTTCCATATGCGGACGATACTCGTCTAGAAATTTATAAAGGTCTTTCAAATAAGAACTTGCCCCTACAAAATTCGTACCTCGATCCGAATATAAAATTTGTATAGGACCGCGGCGTGATAAAAATCTTTTCAGTGCGTTCAAGAAACTAACCGTACTGAGGTCGGTTGCCACTTCTATATGAGTCGCCCGCGTCGTTAAACAGGTGAATATGCACAGCCAGGCTTTACGGCTTTTCACACCTCTAGCCCTAGTAGGCGTATAGGGTATGGGGCCAGCATAATCGCAACCGGTGTGTGTAAAGGCCTTATCCACTTGATTCACCCTGCAACTTGGTAGATCGGCCATCAGCGGATAAGTCGGGCGCGGTTTAGTTTTGAAGCATATATTGCAACCATGAATGCGTTGGCGAATAATACGTCTAGCGGACATGATCCAATACGATCTTCTGAGTATGGACATCAATAACTCGGGACCGGCGTGAAGATATTTTTTATGATTATAATCTATTAGCATATTAACAACATGGTCGCGACGTGGAAGGATGCATGGATGTTTATGGCTATACTCCATGACGGAATTAGCGAGACGACCCCCCACACGAATCAGCGCCTTTTCGTCTAAGAATGGTGCGAGTTTCATTAAAGCTGGAGCACAGTTTTTCCCTGCTTGTAGATTGCGTATATCGTCTGCGTAGTACTGCGCTTGTAAAGAGCGTATTATCTTATTTTCCGCATATTGCAACTGTCTGCCTGTAATGTATTCCGTGCGAGGCAACAACTTCAAAAAGCGACAAATATATACTATAATGCGTAAGAGTCTAGACCAGGATGATATGCGTTGTGTTAATAAATAAATAGGACAGTTCGTCGTATTTGCGGCGACGACATGAGCGAGCGACTTCTGTTCTGGCACGTCACTATACGAGTTATGATCGAATTCCTTGATAGGCCACTCTGCGGGACTAAGCGATGCCCATGGCGGTCCATGGAACCAAAGCGGGTGATCGACTAGTTTATCTGGAGTTAAGCCTCTCGATAAACAATCAGCGGGATTATCGATACCTGCCACGTGATGGAAACAGGTGGCGGGTATGTTGTCAATTATTTTGACAACGCGATTTGCGACGAATGTCTGCCAACGAGTTGGAGAGCCGCGTATCCAACAAAGCGCTATTCTGGAGTCAGTGAAGGCATAAGTGTTATTAATTTTATAGCGAATGGAATAGTTGTCATACACTAGACGAAGCAATTTAGAGAGTAGCAAAGTAGCACATAACTCTAGTCTCGCTACAGAAAGAGGCTTCACTGGCGAGACCTTTGACTTGGCGCACACTAATCTGACTAAGCTACTGCCCTCGTTACTAACGCATAAGTAGACGACGCCTCCATAGGCACGCTCACTGGCGTCAGCGAAACCTAGAAGGTTGACAACACAACCTCGCACTACACCCAGGTGACGCGGTATGCGAATGGAGTTAAGCTTCGGGAGTTCGCAGCACAGCTTATTCCAGCTCTCGACAATATGGGATGGGGGTGTGTCATCTCAGTCACATTTTAGCAGCCAGAGTTCTTTGATAAGAAGTTTAGCATACAAAATGGTGGGAGCCACAAGGCCCATCATGTCCCACAGACGTGCCACTGTAGAAAGCATTACGCGCTTAGTACATGTTTCTTTAGAGATAGAAACCTGAAAGTAGAAACAATCCCGAGATATATCCCATCGTAATCCCAAGATTTTCTGCGGTATGGTTTTATCGAATTCGATGTCGGGAGTGGCGCGATGAGAAGCGGGAATGGTTGATAGGACCTTTGGCGAGTTACTGGTCCACTTTACTAGCTCGAGTTGGCCAGATTTAAACAGTGCAATTAATTCCTCGCAAGTGACAATAGCATGGCTCTCGTCCATGATGCTGAAGACAATATCATCCATGTATATTGCGGAAGCGACTGTAGCAGCAGCGGGATACTTAAGTCCCTCATCTGCGACGAGTTGTTGTACAACGCGGAGTGCGTGATAAGGACTTGACCGTAGTCCAAAACAGACGCGATTAAATTCGTAAGCGCGGATTGGTTCTTGCGGATGAAATCTGTACAATATACGTTGAAATCTGCGGTCTTCTTTACGCATGCCGATTTGAAGAAACATTTGACGGCAATCGGCTGATATAGCGGTAGCGAATAATCTAAAATTTAAAATTATATTAAAAAGATCAGCCTGTAGATTGGGTCCTGTATGTAGGATGTCATTTAGCGAAAGACCTGTACTGGTCTTGCAGCTTGCGTCGAGAACAACGCGAAGTTTCGTCGAGGACTTATCCTCGCGAATGACGCCGTGGTGCGGGATATAATAACTGGGAATATCCGCAGCGTCAGTAGCAGGTGTGACCGGGGACAAGTAGCCCTGGTCGACGTACTCGCGAATCACAGCGTTATAAGCTGCACGTATATTGGGCGACGCTTCTAGCTTGCGCTCTAAACACAGAAAACGTCTGTGCGCAACGTTATAGGAGTCTCCTAAAGCACAGATATCTTTACGAAACGGTAACGCAACGGTATACCTACCACCATCATCCCGAACGGTGGTAGCGCGAAAATAGTTCTCACACTCAATGTCTTCTTGAGTGTGGGCGAGCGGAGCGGAGACTTCTTCGAGTTCCCAAAAGCGTTTAAGAATATGATCTACAGAATCGTCCACTACGACTGAACAGCAAGCGATAGTATTATTATTGCCAGCGCGTGGGAGTGCTGGTACATCTCCCATGATAACATAGCCTAACATAGTTTGTACAGCGGGCGGTATATTAATATTATTGCTATGTATCATATTTGGTAATAATAAATGTGGAAATATCGAAGCGCCTAATAATATGTCTATAGTACCGGGCGTATAAAATTCACCATCTGCTAATGGCAAATTATGTACATGCGAAAGAGCGGACAGATCTACTGGAGCGGAGGGTAAGTTATCTGTTATGCGATCGACGACCAACGACGACACGTCGAAAAATATGTTTAAATTAAATCGAGAATAAAAGCGAAAATTAACAGAACCGGTGCCTTTCTTTTCGGCGCCTCCGATGCCCTTAACTACTAAACGCGTATTCTTATTACTAATTAAACCTAAACGTTTGCTGCATTCGGCAGTGATAAAATTTATTTGAGACGCGCTATCCAATAAGCATCTTATAATATGTTGCCTTCCTTTAACGTCGAAAACAATCACTTGAGCGGTTGAAAGTAGAACGGTACTATTTTCTATATATTTAAGGTCTCGTTTCGTATTAAGCGAACGTGAGGACGCAAGCGAGATAGTACATTGCGGTGCCTCCGCGTGTGTGACGGGAGCGGAAGATCCGCCGAGCGCCCGCGTGTTAGACGGTGACGTCACTCGGTCTGGCGGCGCGATAAGCGACTCATTCGTTTCCTTATATTTATTTTTATCAAAATGCAACAAACTATGATGCTTACTATTACATATACGACACCTCTCCTTAGAATTACAAAATTGCATCTTATGTTTCAGGCTGAGACAATTAATACATCCGTCTCTTTCCTTTACACTGTTGAAGCGATCGGCGGGTGATAAGTTATGAAACGAACTGCACTTAAATAGATGCATGTGGTAAAAATTTTCACAGAGGCATTTGCGGGGCGACGTTTTCAGCGATGCACTGGCGACATAAGCGTTGGGGTGGGGAGCGAGGCGGCTACTGACCGGTTTCTTCGCTCGATTGTAAATATTGTTATCACTCTTATCATTACTAGATTGCGCGCTTTTACATATTTTACTCTGACTTTTAATGAAGTCAATGAGATTCTGGAAGGTGGGCATTTTAGCATCTCGCGAATATGTTTCAAATGCGCGAATGGTCTCCCCGTCTAACTTCTTTAATCCATTATGTAACAGAATGAAATCTTCTAAATTATCAAGTTTAAGATTTCGAAGAGCGTTTGCAGCGGTTATGAAATTGTCAGTAAATAATTGAAATTTTAACGAAGAATTAGGGCCTTGCGATTTAAAATTTAATATTTGGTCCAAGTATGTACATGCGAGCATGCGTGTGTCTTGATATCTATCTATTAAAGAATCTATTATAAGTTGATAATTATCAGCGGATGGCGTAATGCCTGCGAAAACTGCTTGAGCCTTAGAAGAGAGCTTACCAAGAAGATAATAAAGCTTTTCTGAAGCTGTCAGCGATGGGTTATCGTGAACTATGGACTTAAAACTAGAATAGAATAAGGACCAGTTTCGTATGTCCCCATCGAAGGACATAATTTCTATCGGAGGCAAAGTGACCACCCTTTTCGATGCGGTTTCTATCTTTGGTTTTTCAATTGACAATTCAGATTGCACTCTTTTGATATGACAAATGAGTTCGTCCATTGCATTTAATGCTTGATAATTAGGAGCTGCGGTCGGATCGATAGTGAGTTGTTTTTCTACCCATTCGTCTAAAATATTTTGAAAATTCGCGCGGGTTTCATCGATAGTAGCTATCGAACTGAGAAATTTTTCTTTCGCTTCATGATTGAGATGAACCTTTTTTGCGTATGTATAAATAGTTTGCACCCGTTCAAATAAGGCATTCCGTTTTGCTTCTAATATTATTAATTCGCGTTTGAGCTTTGTATTACTTTCACTATCTTCCGACGCATTCCCTTGGCGAGACATGATTATTACCTAACTATATCAGATAAAGACTTACGGCTAATAACTGCGGTAGGCAAATATGTAAATGCGGTTTACAAAAAAATATCAAATTACCCGTATACATATATTCTCTAATAAGGCAACCCTTACAAGGGCGGAAAGTCGGCTACGATGGATGGCGCTGAAGGCACTATCCGGCTCGGAGGACCAACGATGGAGGATAAAGCGCACGGCTATCCTCCGACTGCGCGACACCGTCTGGCTCTTATAGGCCAAAGGTGAAGGCGACTGCGGATAATTTTCAGCGGTTCTGATGTTGAAAGTGGACTGTATATTTTTGTAGGATGTTGTTACGGGATAAGGGAAGGTGGAGAAATCAGGTAGGGACAGCTTACCTCGATACGCTGAAGCGAGATGTTAGCGGGCCCGCGGACCGTTGAGGCGCTTCCCTCTTCTTGTTTTCCCTTTCCTCACAAGCACTACACGACAACCAGCGTTCTAATACTACACTGCGGATGTGGACTACAGCGATAAAAAAGGGTAGCACAACGAACACACTCAACCGATCTCGACAGTTCAATTTTTTCTTTGTTTTTTGTTTTCTTGCGGGGTATCTTTCTTGCGTCGCGTCGCGTCGAACAGTGATCGTATCGAGAGCCGGAGGAGGGTAGGAATCGGGGAAGGACGCGAGTCATAGACAATGCGCGAAACCAAAGGATTTTTTTATAAAATGTGATGTATAATATTTTAGTTTTATTTTAGCAAATTACAGAGTTTGAACTCACATTTATTTTAATTTTTATTAAAATAATTCTATTAAGATTATTGTAGTGGAAACGTGTATAACATTGGTTTTTAAGTGATTTTTTTTACTGATGCTAATATTTTAACTAAACGGTGATGAAATGGCGGCGAATAGGATCGGTCCGAAAAGCTGCCTGGATCCATTATTAGATCGTCTGTATACCTAGTGGGCGGAAGTCCCTCGTAGTCTCCACTGATGAACCACTGGTGAACGATAAATTAATATATTACCCTTAATAACCCCTTTTTTTACCCACGACTTACAGAAGTACATTTTTTATTAAATTGTACCTACATTGTGCAATGACTCTTTAACATAAACATCCGAGTATTCTTTCATTTGAATTAGACCTTAGAAAAAATAAATAAACAACTCATTGTGATTAATTCATTGAGAAAACGTTTTAAACGGATTAACTTAGAAACATTTCACATGAGGCTATATTTCCAGGTGAGTTTTCTTTAGGAAGTCATATAGATAGAAAACAAACTCAAATATCGCAATAAAAGAGGAGACGTGTATTATCCATCCGATTATTGGTAAACACGTTTTTCTTTGACGTCGCGTAATAAAATAGGATCCCGACGCGATTGCTTAACTGACCGTGCACACCACTAGTTTCCCTTCTTTCAATGTTTTTCTCTTTGTATTTTTATTTAGCTTATCGGATTTCTTCACGAAAACTTGCAAATATTCTTGTTTCATTGTGTAATTTGCACCCATTTTCAATCTCATATCCTTGAGCAGTAGATATTCCTCAAAATTCTCGGTACAAACGGCACAGCAGACTGTTATGTTAATATAACCGAATTTCTACTGGTAGAAACGTTTGGATATTTGGATCCGATTTCTCCAAAAGATTTTGCCTCTTTTACATCTAAAATCCATTGAAAGTTGTGCTCCCTCAAAAGAGACCGTTTGTTAAAATTTATTTAAATTAAAAGCACTTTTTCCACTTGGCAACACATACCTAAACTTTGTCTTTATTGTTCCTTAATTAACTATACTCGGTCTATCTGGATATAGCCAGTATCAGAGTGAATATTGGCATAATTTGTGCCACTCCGCGATAAATACGTCAGGCTGTCTACGATTTAAACTGCAAATTAATTAGTTTGAGTTTGCTTCGATACTTATAGTTTAAGCAATATTTGTATCTCCTGTTGACTATCTACTTGTATTAATGAATAAAGCATTTGAAGTTAGGCAGCAGCTAGGCTCGTGGTCCACTTGGTGCGAAGTGGCCGCAGTCGCCTGTAACAAAAGCAACTTATTTATTTATTTACAAATAAACGGTTACATCACAATGAAATGGCGGATCTTAAATACTTATTAGGGTTGTCTAGACAATCGTATTCAGTGTAGGTGGTCACGCCTGGCAAATATAAAAGTGGACTGTATTTTTCGTTGGTGGTACATGTAATCAAAGGACGAGGAAACGAGGGAAGTCTGTCACTTACCTCTCCGGCGGCGAAGACTGCAACGGGCCCGTCACACACAGAGTCCAGAAGCTGCAGTACTTCAACACTTCAATTATTACACTTGCGGAGCGGGAAGCGTGACCAAACAGATAAACTACAAGCACAATTGTCTGATAACATTACCGGATGAATTAAATTCAAACGTATACTCATCAACGGATGAGTGTACGCGCGTTATTGTTGCAATGTTTTTTCTAGACTAACGCGGTTCCATAAAAATGACCGGTCGCACCGCCTGCGGTGCGGTAGTGACAGACTATGAATAAGCATATGGTGGGAGCGAGACAGCACATACCACAGCGAACTATTATTAATTAATTTAAATTGACAATTGGCGTTAACAGTATGTATATAGTTATATAGATCACGTACAGCATGCTCCAATTTAATTTCATTGAAATTTAATTTTTTTTTTTAAATATTATTATTAATTTTTTATCATTATTTTGAGTCATAATAATTATTTAACCCTGCTATCTGCTACAACAACGGGTAAAATGGGGTAAAAAGGATGCAGTCTAGCATATACTTGAGAACTGAAACGTGATATGAATGCGATGACCAATAAGCTCGATAAGGTGTGTCATTGAATGTCAGTCAGTTCAAAAACAAAGTTACATATAATACAATGGACACCACATTCAATTAGGACGACAACGCTAACATTATCGCACAAGAACCTGGAAAAGTTTACCAGTAGTTAGAATTAACTACTTCAAAGGCTCAATAATTCTCTAATTAATGGCTAAATTCCTATGTGAACTCAACATGCTCGCTACAAGTACGAAACTAACTTTGTTTAACGTTTTAGAATGAAATCTATCTCAGTAATAGTGTAGCACATAGACTCATCCGTTGGGACAACAGAAATAACAAAAGGAAAACATATGATAATAACTATTGCCGACGTCTCCGTTCGCGCCATCTACTCATAAATTTCATGCCTCCAATCATTTAGGTAATGGCTCTTGCGCCTTTTATATGGTAACACATTACCTGAATAGGATATAGTCGTTGTCCGACGTCAATCCATATGATTAACAGCGTGTCATTGCAACATAACATTGTGGAGACATATTAAGTTAAATCCGTTCAACGGTACTTATGATTTAATTTAAATAATATAATCATAAACTTAAGCATTTAGTAAATTAGTAAAGAGGATAAGCTGTATAGGCTTGTAGAAATTGTCACTCGTTAGACCCATTCGCCTACCAAAAAAGTTCATCTATTGCTCTTTTCATTAGTGACAACCGTAGAAGACAGAGGCGGAAAGCGACTTTTTTTGTTTAAAAATGTATAAAAATGTACATATCAGAAAACTGAACTAAACGGAAGGAAAAACAGTACAATATCTAATATTATTATTACTAAATTCAGGGGCACCATTTCAGATCTCCTATTTTGTATTCAGATATTGTTAAATGGAGATTTATCGATAATTAAATTCGATATTAAATAAATTAAAAATTCAAATGTCACTTGGATTATAAAACCTGTACTAATAAATTGACTCCCTCGGCAATATGTAAATAATATATCGTACAAAATATAGCCGCTGCTATAAGTACGTGCAACTGAAGATGAAAATAAATAATGCCACTAATAATGGAATTACCATAACGAGACAATGACTATTGAGTAACAAAAAGTTAAAGTTGCGTTCTGAATCCCAGGAGCCGAAATGAGTCGAGAATAATGAGGGAACACACCAACTTTCGCCGTTCGCTAAGGTCGAATCTCTAGGGATTTGGGAACAGTATCATTGCCCGACCTTATTACCTCGGCCTCCTTTTTACTAACAAATCTGGAACAAAACATTCTTTTTGAATCAACCTTTATATAGAAAACTGTGGGCGTCTGATTTATTGGCATTTATATAAATTAACTTATAAAAGCTGTTCGTTCAATCAGCCAATTAACTATTTCTTAGCGTAGTTAGATTTTTTAAGATCCCTCGGTTAGATCGAACAATTTCACCATTTTCGAGACAAAAGCTGTTTTAATTGATACTAATATTAGGAATGCTCTGAAGTTAAGCTTCAAATTAATTCGTAAAATACGATTTAGTAAAAATCAATGAGGCTATAAATAAAGTATAAAAACAATGGCAATATTTATATTCAATGACGAACATAAATTTACTTTTTTGATAGGTAACTAATGTGAAAATAAATATATTATTATTTAAAAAATGTAAATTTAATAAATTGTAACGAAAAATATTGTTTTAAAATTTAAACACACGTAATTGCCGATGGTATAAAATAATACTGTCTGCCGAGCTTAACATAAAAAAAAACTTTAGAGTTTAGGTAAATGAAAAATCTCCTCCGCGTTATGTCTATTTCATTCAGTTGTCTATACATATGCTGACGCCTGCGACTTCGTCCGACGCCTGACATTATATTTGTGCCAAGTGTTGGACAGTTTGTGCCCTATTGGAATATTTATCCTGTGTCCATCCTGAAATTCTATTCTAACCATTGGTGACAGATTTTTTAAAATAGAATGACTAGTTTCAAAGATTACCTCCTACATACAAACAAATAAACATACAAACTTTATCTTATCTTTATCACCCAACGGATTTTGATATACTTTTCACTAATAGAAAGAAAGATAAATGAGGAAGGTTTCTGTATTTATTTGCAGAAAAATTTAAAACCATACGAGCCGGAGGCGGGTCGCCAGTTGTTATAAAGAATGAAATTTCCAATTGCTATTTGAGAAAAAAAAATTTGAAGTCTCATTTACAATGAAGGGTAAATTAAATTAGAATCATTTTTTTCATACATAATATTTTTCGAGCTCATATTATATTATATCCCAGCGCCTGAAGAAATGTCCTCATAAATTCTAACGTTCCCGTGTAATGGATTGGTTCAATATTGTAAATTACGTCATCAAGCTTAAATTAAGGCAGTCCTATTCCAAGAAAAATGTCTCCGAGACAAACGTATGATATTTCATTTATTTTCGCTTAGCACACCAATGATATTAGTATTTGACATTTTATTGACAGATTAACAACATTTTATCCTCACGATAGATCAGAAGGTAGTCCAAGAGAAAAGATAACCCACCACGATAAAGCATCTATAGGTGAAGATAAAACACATCAGCATTTATGCTGTTATTTCACATTAGTCTTCTGTAGGACTCATTTTTATGATATTAAACTGAAACTTTGATATGCTATGTGTGTTGCCAGTGATGACATGACGCTGAAACGTGGTCTCTAAATATGGACCTCGTTAGTAAGCTCAATGTCACTCAAGAGGGTATGGAGAGGTTATAGCTCGGGGTTATTCAGGGAGGACGAATCAGGAATGAAGAGATACGTAAAAAAAAAGAAAATCACCTAGTAATTGAAGTGGCAATGGAGACAGTACGGAGAGTGGAGAGAGTGGAGAATGGAGACCGTTGACCGGCAAGCGCAGCGTAGGACGTCCACCAACAAGATGGATTCTACTTTTGACCAGGCCTATCTCCAGCGTGGACATGGCCAAGATAATGATGGTGAACGTTTACACACAATAGTAAGTTGAGATAAAAACTCGCTAGACAATATTAATTCTATTTTAAGTAAATAGTAAAGCAATATTGAAAAAAGAACTTGTACAATTGCATTCCTGTGCCTTTTATTCATAAAATAAAAGGCACGAGAGGTGCTCGTAGGTGACGGACACTGGCGCTTAATAGAAACGTCGAAAACAAGAAGGTAGCGACAAAACAAGCACGTGTACGAGGGCTGTTCCAAACATTTTTAGCCACAGAGTAAATATTACTTCTTTTCTCCTGAAACTATTTTAAACGCAAATGGTTATAAATGGTTTTAAATGTTTATAAATCATTGGCTGGCTATAAATGGTTATTTTTTTAAATATATTTAAAAATTATCTGTAGTTCTTCTTTGTTTGCAACAATGGACGTCTCGCGGAAAGCTTTTCGTGCTATGATTTTCTATGATTATAAACGCAGGTTAACCTTCAAAAAATTCCACAAAAATTTACAAGCTGCCTTATGGGAGTCTGATCCTGGGTTAGCAACAGTCACTTATAGGTTTCATGAATTTAAACTTGGTCGAGAGAAGCTAAAGGATGACCCCCGACCCGGCCGATCAATAACTGCAGTAACTCATGAAAACGTCATCAGGGTGGAGTGGCTATTGCGAGAAAATAGAAATATTACACATAGGGAGATTCATGATGAATTGAAGATTGGATCACAGGCGGGTTACTATATATACACCTTAAAGTCAGGAAGGTTGCTTCGCAGTGGATACCTCATTCTCTCACAGAAGAGCAAAAATACTGTCGTGTTGACTGGTGCAAATTTATGCTGAAAAGTTCGAAGGAGAAACTTCACAAAACGTATCCTACGTCATGACAACTGATTAATCTTGGATCTGTAGCTACGATCCTCTTACAAAGCAGCAATCTACGCAAATGGGTGTTTGAAGAGGATCAGTTGCCCACAAAACTTGTTCGCGGTCGGAGTGTTAAAAATAAAAATAAAAAAATGTTTGTTTTTTCGACGTAGTGGACCAGTAGCAGTAATCCCGCTAGAAGACCGTAGAACAGTTACTAGTGAATGGCATTCCGAAGTTTGTCTACCTCAGGCTTTTGGGAAGTTGAGTAGTGAGCGCCCAAGGAGCGGCGTCCGTGGCATTCTCTTTCATCTAGATAACGCGCCCGCTCACGCAGCTGCTAGAACCATCGACTATTTGTCAACTTAGGGGGTTCAAATGTTACTCCATTCTCCTTACAGTCCAGATTTAGCTCCCTGCGATTTTTATTTCCCACAGTAAAAAAATGCTTCGGGGACGAAAGTTTAACACCGCAAACGACGCCGTCGAAGAATTTCGTCGGTTATTTTTCGACCTCCAGCAAGATGCTTTTTTTAAATGTTTTGAGGACTGGTTACTCGAATGCATAAGTGCATAGGGGTTGGAGCTGTAAATAAACTTTTTTGATATTCTATTATTCATTTCACTAAAAACTTTTGGAACGGCCCTCGTGTATGTCCCAACTTAATAAGTATTGCCTATGACTGCGCTCGGAAAATCAATAGATAAATTGAAACCTATCATAACGAGGACGGCAGCTCGCTTTCATTTCCCCTGGCGTTACTTGTGTCTATAGACTCATGTAACTGCCTACTATTAAGTGGACTATCAGCTCGCCTGCCAATCTTCACTGAAACTTCATTTAAGATTTTCTAGTCATTGTTTTATATTAGTTTTGATGGCGTCTAACTTATTTTAACATAATTTATATGGTTAATTTAATTTAATTATATTAAATACAACAATGTCAACAATTACGTTTATTTAATTACATTACCTACATTATAAATAACAGTTAATTTATTGTTCGGCTAATCGCTGACATACGATCTTTGTTTGTCTTGGTCTTGGAAACACATGGTTAGTCGAATTTCATACTGTTGCTACTTTACGAAGCTATCTCATTTAAAACTGCAACTATCAGTATAGCTCAGAAGTAAATAAAAATTTAATTGAACGCCCTCTATTGCCATTTTAATATAGCAATATTTTTAAATAGGAGTAATTCGAAGGGTCTGGGTATTTTTCTGAAACATGTATACCTAGGCGATTAACTTATGTACTGACAATTCGCAGTGGATTAACGTGAAACTGGTAGAAAACCATATTATCTTGGAATGTATTACCAACGATATGTCTGTTCGCCAAATTTCAAACAAATCTACACATGTTTGCAACGTTCGCTACGTCTTCACAAACTTAAAACATTAGCGGAGATGAAATGAAGGTGGATACCGATTAAATGAAAAATTTCCTCATCCGAAAAAAGAAAGAAAGAAAAGAAAACACAATGAAGACAGTGAAGAGCGAAACTCAGAGAGTTTTAACTTTTAATGAGACGACGTCTTGGCGTAATTCTGTGCACATAATAACGCAATATATCACCGCGAGACGCAGGTGACTGTCACGCCACATTGGCTCCTTTATTTCACGGCCGCCATTTCAACTCGAAATCTCGTCGCACTTTGTAATATAGACGTACTCATTTTTATTTTACATTTTTGCACCGCCATCGGACCGTGAAACGCGACAAGACGTTGCGCCTCTTACGAATCTTCGTTTATTGTTTCATAATCCTTCATTGTATTTCTGACTCTAAACATTTTGTAATTGGCAACTTCCAAGTGCTACTTATACAATAAAATTATATGGTTGGTTGTTGCCTTCTGTAATTGCGGCGGCATCTGCCATCTCTTATCATTTTTTCGGTGCCTACCTCGTTGGAGGTCATGTAGAAATAAATAAATAAAAGCTCGAGACGATATAATATACTGGGATGGGTCAAACTGTCGTGTAAGGACGAAACTATTTTTTTCACAAACCAAAATCACTAAAATTGTCCGATAAAACCGTTAAACTTGCCAAAAGTCGTCAAAGCCCTTAATGAGTCGCCGGTTCACTGTCGCAGGTAACTTCGCAAAGGAAAAATTTAGTAACTAAAAAAATATATGAGCAAAAAGGATTGAATTAATGTTTCAAAACGTAAAAAATAGGGGGAAATTCGCGGGCGAAAACTAGTGTATTGATGCATTAATGAATGAGAAAAAACATGTATTTTATGTAGTTGTATGAAAGATAGAGTCGTGGAAACGGATAAGCGAGTAGTGTAACGGTGGCATCGGGATTAGTGGTCAAAGGTCCTGAAGGGTCAAAGGATCGTCAAAATCCAAATTAGGGATCGTCCGAAGTTCGATAACGGGATCGGCCGTTTACAGCGGACGCATAACGAACTCATATAAATGCTATATTGGCTGTCGGCCCAACGACGGACCGGCGAACGCTCACCTTGCGACCTCGTCGCTACTGATTTATTCAAAATATAACCTTCGGCTTCGGTTCGGATTTATCCCCGAAGCACTTCCACTTTCGCTGTTTATGTGCGGAGTAGCCTCAGCGGCCGTTGTAAACGGCCCCAATTTATTGATCTCTTACCGGCGACTAACTGTAATATCATATAATACAATTTATTGAACTAGTACTTTAAAACAATAGTCGTAAAACATTTTAGCAGCCCAGAGTTTTTGAAATAATTAAATTCTTTCGTGTTAGTAGGTATGTATAATTACACCACAAACAATCCCTTTCAACTTTTACCAATAATTTACCAACTTTACCTCTGTGATATTATTGTGTAAACCCTTAGGGATTTTATTACTGAAAGGAAAATAATTATAATAATGGTAACATTGTCTCTGACATTAATAAACGTAGGCATTTGTGAATTTATAGTAATTTAATTTGTAATTAAATAGAAAATTTCAGCAAAGTTATGCTTATATTAAGTACTAGCTGAGCCGGCAACTTCGTTTGTAAACCGATTGGAATGAAATAAACACTAAGTGTTACGGGAAGCTTGCTACAATACATCAGTGAAAATCCATTTAAATCGGATAAACCGTTTCAGAGATTAGTGTGCACAAACGTACAAGAACAGATTTTTGAAAAAATATTTAATGTATTAATGTACGATTTTATTACATGTATAATTTTTTTTATGTTAAGGTCGGCAGACAGGCTAACGGTCCACTTGATGGTAGGTGGCTACCGTCGCCTATAACACAAGCAACGCCAAAGCTGCTGCAAGTGTGCCAAGACTGCAGTAGGATTAAGGATAAGGGATTAGGAGGGGGGTAGGAAAATGGGCTCTGGCATCCCTTACTCACTCACCGAAACACAACAGCACGCGTGCTGTTATTTCACGGTGGTCTTCTAAGGGGATGGTTAAAGACATAATAAATTTAAAATATTTGATCTCTTTTGTATTTACAAACTTTATTGTAAATAAAAAGTATCTGTAAAATGCACCAGTGCGAAGCTGAATCGCTAAATGTATATCTTCTATATATAAAAATGAATCCCCATTTCCCTTGGTCACGGCATCACGCGTGAACGGGTGGACCGATTTTAATTCGGTTTTCATTAATGGAAAGAGGGATAAACGAGTAATGTTCTTATATATAAAAATTGCATCCCGGGCGAAGCCGGGGGCGGGTCACTAGTTATTTATAAATATGTATATGAATTCTTTTTGTGTAAGTTTATCCCTCTTAGCAATATAATAGTTCTCTCATAGTAGTTACATAATTCTTCCTTCATTGTATTCATAACAAAAATTATATTTAATCCTCATTAGAAGCCCACGAGTGCGCAGAGCGTCTATTGTTCGTTAAGAAAGTGAGCGCTCCTTTGTCCACTCAACAAAAACCCCCGTTACATGTAATAACTTCCTGACTCATAGAGAGCGTAACTGTCTCATCTCCCTTTCTCCGTTACCTCCAATTTTTTACAAACACCTCTCTTCTCCCCCTTTAACTACCCTCCTCCCCTTTTATAACTGTGTTACCATGTTATGGGATATTTTTTCTTCCCGCTTCTCGTTACTTACGTCGAAAGGCTGACAAGGCTATCACCATAATTAATCTGAATTGTCATAGATCATCGATAAACTTTTACAATTCAAAAATAGACAAACACAATGTCCGTCTGTATGTTCTCTAACTCCTTCTAAACCACCCGACGGATTTTGATGCGGTTTTCACTAATGGAAAGAGCGTTAAACGAGAAAGGTTTCTAATACATTCCCAGAAAAAATTTCACCCGTGCAATAAGCCGCTAGCAAGGCAATAGTATTATGAACAAAAGCAATTAATATTAAATTATATTAGGACTTTCTTTCTTTTCTTTTGTTACTCAACGATCAAATTTTCTTTTAATATAGATTTGAATTTAATATTGGTTCTAGTGTGCATTGTTTCTTAACTTTATTTCTTGAATTTCTATTGAATTGAGAGAATGGCAAAATTTCTAAATTAAGTTAATCGGATTAATAATTAACACCTTCCATTGATTAAAAGTAATCAATTTCGATTTTTTAATTAAAATAACGATTTTAAATCGACTATATGTTCCAATAATTATGCCAGTAAATTTTAAGGCTATATAAATGTAGGCAGGCATACTGGCGGTCCACTGAATGATAGATGGAATGACCGTATGCTCGATCCTTATTCTATCCTTAGGGATAACGTTGCTTCTTTCTTATCCTTTGCGATAAGGAAGCTTTTATGTTTGTTCTTGATTCTGCTTTTTGTTCACGGTGATCATTGTTAGTTCATTGTTATTTGACGGTGATCTGTAAAGGTGTGTTTACTACCGCCAAGGGAGTTGTCCATGTCCAATGCCCAATTTACAATTGCGGATCGTGTTTGTTAAATCATATTTTTTATTTAAATTTTACATAAAGAATAAAGTTTAATTTAACCTTATTGCTCTATCAAACATTGAGAGTTTTGATGATTGAGTAGAAGTAATTCTTCTTCGAAAGTTGGCAAGTATCTTCTGCTGCATGAAGAGGCAGCTAGTACTCAGACCAAATCACTGTAGGTGTTAAAGATGTTTGTGTCTAGTTTCTGCTATATTTACCATATTTTGTTCTCGTATAACAAGACTTATTATCTCTCTTTCTTAATGTTTTAAATTCGGCCAAAAAAAAATGAGATGTTTTTGTCTCAGTTGTTCAACAACAAGAATCAATCGGACTACTGAGACGTCAAAAAAAATATAAATAAATCGATAACACTTCTGCTGCCACAAGAAGTGCGATATAAAAACTATGTTGTCAAAGTCACCGACCGTTACTTGGATTTTTCATTAGAGAGAGTGGCAGGCAGGTCGACGAACCGTTTGATAGCACGTGACTATCGTTGCCTAAGGTCGCGTGCAAGACCGCGTGGATTGCAGTTGCGCTGCTGACCCTGTAAAAATTGGAAAAAAGCACGCTGGAAGAAGTACACGAATATCCACGTCCAGGAGTAACGCATCGGATAATTTATTCGGATGATATATTGCTGTGGGAAAAGCGAGCAAGCGGAGCAGCGGTCAACGACGAATCTTCAATTAGTTATTCGAGAATTTGTGTAGACCATTTGATAGTTCTAGGCTTCCCGGGTTCGATTCCCGGCAGGGTCAACTTTGAAAAATCAACTTTTCAAATTTGGCTCTGGTCTAGATCTGGAAAGTAGTGGCAGGGCACACTGCGTTTCGCAATCATTTGGGCAGGCCGTCTGGCGGCAGTAACCACCCCCTTACGGAAGACCACCGTGAAATAACAGCACGTGTGCTGTTGCATTTCGGTGAGTGAGTAAGGGATGCCAGAGCCCATTTCCCTATCCACTCCTAATCCCTTATCCTTAATCCACTGCAGCGGTAGCGCACTTGCAGCAGTTTAGGCGTTGCTTGTGTTATAGGCGACGGTAGCCACCTACTATCAAGTGGACCGTCAGCCTGTCTGCCGACCTTAACATTAAAAAAAAAGACTGTCGTACTGTTTTGATATTGATTAGTGTACAACAAATCAATATCAAAATTAGACACTGTATAAAGAGTGAACCGAGAGTTAATTATTTAACGGAATCTTATTAATGCTATTGGAGTTGACTAAAACTTGAGAATTAATTTTTATATAAGGTCACGTATGGAAATTTTACGAGGAGTAAAATTAATATAAGCGTCTACCCAAATCCGATAGATGTCGCCGCTTACCTAATTCTGTTGTAGTATAATAAATGATGCGTTTATTTACTCTCTTTTCCTATTGCATAGTCAGTAAACTCCCAATCGTGCGTCGAAGCTAACACACACACTTTTTTTATCTGAAAGTAGGAACATGTTCAAGGGAATGTATGTATAAGACGACAATATTGAAATCTTTTTATTTATCCTGAGAAATTCTATTCCGAGACTTTTATACCTATATTAGATAATAATAATAATGATTTATTTGCTGAATACAGGTAATTACAATGGTTTTACAACGAATAAGGTTCGCTACATTGTACCCTTTGGGGTGTGCAAATATTTTAAGAATATTATAATCTACCAACACTAAATTAATGACTAGGACACTGAGTTATCAGACATATAATCTTTCAAATTGTAGTAACATTTATCAACCAGCAATTGTTTTATTTTCTTCTTAAATATATTCATATTAAGCTCCTTAATTTTGTCTGGAATCTTATTATATATCACCGGCGCCAAACAGAAAACACTTTTATGCATAAGATCTCTTTGCGCTCTACTATTCTCTGAAACATACGTCTAAACAATGTAGGGTTCGCCTTTACGTATAAAACAACCTCATATCATATATAACACACACGATAACACGACAGTTCGCTAAGATTCGATAGTTTATATCAGTGTATTGTATTCGTACCATTATCAATAACACTTTTTAATTATAAATTCTAATATCTATGCGAATGTTTAATTGCTTTTTTATTTTGAAAAAATATTCCCAAAGAGAAAAAAATGTTTTGCTGTTTTTGTTTGTGGTGTTGATGAAATAAAAAAAACGTATGAAAAAAATTATTATAACAAATTAAAATTTCAAAAGTTGTCGTTGGTTGATACTTTTTATTTCGTGGATCCCATGTCTCTAATCGTGGTATACTGCTCGGAAGTGCTCGTCCGAGGCGTTAAACGGTGACACTTGCGAGCGAATCTCTGTCAGTGTGCACATTATTATGTGTGTGCTTTTAATGGCAGCTTCCAACCGTCTCACCCCTGTTTTACGCGCGCAGATTTTATTTTTCTAAAATAGCCTAAATTACTTCTTATAACATCAGCTATCAACCAGTGAAACTCTCGTCAAAATCGGTCCATCCGTTTCGGAGATCAGCGGGAACAGACAGACGTACAGAAAAAAATTTAATAATTTGGCTTATTGTTAGAAGTATATGTTTTGATATTATGCATCAAGTGCATAAAAGCCGTTATATTGAACTTGAACACTTGAATTTTATTTATTTGTACAGATAAATGAATGTTAAAAATAATGACAAGCTCTCAACGATCTAAAATTGATGCGACTTTTACAAATGAAATCAAACACTAGTAATACATGTTGCACAGTCGCGATTGTATGAAATATATTTTATTTACTATTTCCTCGTTGATGCAATTTCCAATTTATTATTGGCTGGATGTGCGGCTACAAGTGAGGGGCGCGGGGTCGGAGGGCAGGCGGCTGCGGTGGACCCACCCACATCGAGGGCAGAAAGTAGCTTAGCTTTAATTCTTTTCAATATACCTTTTATCAGAACATAAGATGATACAGGTTCCGCTAGTATTTCATAAACATTTTATCCTAATGCTAGACATTGCCGGTCTAAAAACGGCACATTAAAAAACCATTCAAACGAGAAAGATTACTCGCGATATTAGTGATTAATTATTCTTCTTCTCAAAATGCCATCTCCTATCGGAAGTCAGCTATCATCGTGGCTATCCTAACCCTCGAGGCGGCGGCTTGAGGTACTTTGGCCATACCACTCGCGGAGATTCTTGAGCCAGAAAGTACGTCGTCTGCCCGGCTTGCGTCTACCCTGTATTATGCCTTGCATCATCTCGCCGCGCATCATATGCCCAAAGTATTCCAATTTTCTTTTATGGTTTTCCATAAGTTATTAATGCCCACTTTAATAGTTAATAAGCCCTACATCCATACATATAAATAAAATTGAAGTAACTGTTTTTTTTTTCGGTAATACCGTATTAAAAGTAATGTATGTGCATCGTAAGTATACTGTCAAAGTATATACGGTACTTTTATAACAAAAAACAGATTTTAAAATTTTTTGTCTCTCTGTTTGTTTCGGCTAATTTCCAAAACGACTGAGCCAATTTTGACGGGACTTTCACGGGCAAATAACTTGATGTTATTAATTACTCTACTTTTATTTTAGAAAAATAAAAAAGAATGTAATACTATATATAAGCAGTGTGCAGTACCCCCGTGCGCCCACGCTCACGCCGCCGCCTCACGAGCCACAACGAAGCGTGGTCGGATTCAGCAAGTGTCCACATAAAATCCAAAAGACAATAAAATCAAGTCGGTAGTAGAGAAGGTGGAACCGAGGAAATCGGTTCAAACGATCATACGCTGTGTCGGCAGCCAAGCGTTCCACCAATTGAGCCACTCGTGTCACCATCACGCTGTTGTTATATTTGTGTCATTCCAATTCTGTTGACACGAACGAAAATATTGCTTTATACGTCCTTTATAAAAAGTGGAGGATCGACAAGAGATAAATGGAAAAAATGGAACATAATCTAAATCCTAATTGATTTATAACGTATCACTTTTGATATCTCGAATTGTTTCTTGATAGACAATTATTCTTCGAAATCCGAATCGTTTTCCTAATCCTAATCGTTGTCAATTAGTGTTGATTAAATTCTTTTTGCAACTGTCAAAAAGTTTGACGACAGGTATGACTTTTGTCTTACTATTATCCGTTCAACTTCACTGCAGCACTCATTTCTTCGCACGTCCCTGGAGCAGTCACCCTTCAATGCACTTGAATTCACCGAGATCCTGAACGCGCGACTGTGGCCACCTTAACTGTAGATGTCCCAATCTATAGGCGCCCGATTTCGGGCTCCTATACTAGTAGTCGGGGTCTAAGGTGATGAAGCGAATTATGAATAGGCAGCTCCTGAGGTATCTAGAGGATCATTAGCTGAGCAGCTACCGCCAGTATGGATTTCGGCATGGTCGCTCGACTTATCTTCTTATTTACTTTACTCACCGTTCAGCCGACACTGTGGTAAATAGGAGTCGGCCTGGACATAGCAAAATATTTAACTGGGTCTAACATCGAGGTCTTCTTTCTAAATTACCTACTTACGGGTTTCCCGTGGGATTATGCGATTGCGTCGCCGACTTTCTAACTAGTCGAGAGTCGTTGTTGACTGATGTTGCTCCGACTGCATGACGGTCAATGCCGGCGGCAAATGACACGCTAATAACCCACCCTCTTACTTGAAAGAAAAGTGAAGAAAGTGACAAACTTGTGTGCTCTATTGAGACAATATTATCCGAAGTCTCAATTGAGTTTGCTCAAATCTTATACAATTCAACCCCCGTAAGTCACAAGTCTGTGCTTTCACCGTAAATCTGTTGCGACTCCTAAATTTCAGGGCACTCCCCTCGAAAAATCAAAGAGCATTGATATCCTGGGTGTTGTGTGTATTTTGGTAGAACTACATGAGTAATTTGGAAGAAAACGCCACTCTAACTTCGAAAAAAATTGGCTTGTTGAACAGAGCACGCCAGTATTTCTCATCGGAGCAGCGTCTTATTTATTCTTTATAAGGTCCAAATGTTTTTTGTTAACTCACTCACCTCCAAGCTGGAGTGCCAGCTAGATCCATTTGACACATTGCAGCGTCGAATTGTTGTGGATGCAATGCTCACACAGCAGCGATTAGAGTCACTTAGTTCACTTAGTTAAACAAATTCCTGCACGGTTTAAATGGTGTCGTTTGTGTCCTTAGGCGACGGTAGCCACCTGCCATCAAGTGGACCGTCAACCTGCCTGCAACCCTTAATAATGTAAAAAAATCTCTTTTAAAACAAATTATATTTTGGGACAATGAATAAAAAAATTACTAACAATTTATTTTGAAACTGGATGTCTTTTTGTGGATTTCTTTTTTGTTTGTCCCCTATCCCCTGTTGTTCTATGATGATCGGTTAAGAAGTTAAGACGCGAAACAAACAAACTAACCTTAGCATTTATAATTGGGACTAGTTAGAAACCTTATATCGTATTTTTTAATACAATCAATGGTTTCATTTGTCTAATGTGACGAGTTTGACATAATGATTACGGTACCACAATAATCGAATTAAAGAGGTCGTAAGGTAAACTACTGTCCACCGTGATATGTGTGGTGCACTCTACTGCCCGGTGATATTTCTGTGTCAGATTCTATTGTTTCGCCTCTAACAACAACTGGAGCGAACAATTTCGTTATGAAATTATGTGTCGTATCCACCTATAGCGAAGTAAGCCAATAAACTAATACATCGTTTACTTAACGACGTTGTCGCATCAACAGAGTGGGCGAGTTTATTACAAGACGATTTATAATCTGATGACAATTTTGTAGCTACTGAAATTTTTGTTCTATTTAACCCAAGCCTTTGAAGACAGTTTTTCGGAAGGTTCAAAAATTCAGGTACTAGGGGTGTCCATAAGGTACTAGGGGCTCCATAATCAAATTCTGTCTACTGTCACTGTGTTATCAATAAGCACGACTACAATTTAAAAAATAAGCAGAAACAATAGCATAGCATAATTAGCTCTGACAGGTCGCCCGGAACAGGTACGATCAAATCTTATCCAGATCAAATTATGCTCGAATGGAGTGCAGGAACTCACGGTTAGAGCAAAATTATCCTTAGCCGAGAGAATGCTAGAACACACCCCAGGCAACAATTTCTTTTTCTATCTTTTTTAATAACTATTTGACTTTTTCAACTTTGACATTGACAACTTAACTTTCATAAGATTTCCGAATCATTAATTTAGAAATTAACAAAGTCTCTTTTCGATTCGTCTTCCGGAAAGTTACCGAGTTTTTTTTTACATTTACTTATTACTTATTACCGTAGTTTAAACGATATAAATAAACACTGTATTCATTTCGTACTTTTTGAGGCCGAGATTCGGTAATCTATCTGCATAATATTATGAAATAAATCATATAATCCTCTGGTAGCATCGCTTTGAGTATGATTTATCATAATGTCAAATGAACAGAAAAACATCATTCCAGATAATAAATAACATGTCTTCGTACTGTGAAAACAAAACAAATTAGTCTATCTGAAAAATATATTAGATTTGTGCTACATTAAATATATATTATTAATGCTCCAAAATACACATGCTAATTCCAATTTAGATTAGCATCAATCATTATTTTTAAAACAATTAAAACAATTTGCTTCTTTATTTATTTATTCGCTGCTGAGGTTCTGCACGAGCGATACTTCCAGTCTGCTATGTCTCTTAATGTTCTGTTTATTGTCTCTTCTCATTTAGTTTTATCGTCACCTTTTATCAATAATGTTGTGTCGTCTTATGGGTCGTGATCAATGGGAGGTCGTTTATAAAAAGTATAAAAAGAAATGGACCAAGTATACTCCCCTGCTGTGTGATGTTTTAGTTAGTGTATGGCATTGCGCAGTCTGGGGTCTGAGGAAAGTTTGTAACGGCGGTCGGGTTACTTTTAGAATATATTTAAAATACTTTGTGTTAAAGTTAATATCTAAATAAAATAAACTAATAACAAGTTAAAGTGTCTCATTTATGAAGACATCACATGGCGCTGAGGACGAAAACATAAAATACAGAAATATTCATAATGGATATGCTTAAACCGCCAACATGTCTAAAAATAAACGCTAAAGATCTCAAAAGTGAATTCAAAGAATGGCGTCAACGATTTAATATTTACATCAATGCCAGTGGTGCGACGGAAAGACTCTCAAAGGAACAAAGAAAAGCAGTTTTATTGGCGAGCAAGCATTACGTGTGTACAATACATTCGAAAATTCAGAAAATCTAACCTATGAAGAAACCTTAGTGCATTTTGAGACATATTGTTTTCCACCATCGAACGAAACTTACAATAGATACATATTTTTCACCCGAAAAAAGAAGGAAAATGAGTCGTATGAAGAATATTTCACAGATTTAAAAAACCTCGCAGCTGACTGTTACTTTGAAAACTTAAAAAGCAGTCTTATACGGGACCAAATTATCATGGGGATACAACTAAAAGAACGATTGCTCAGAATAGCTGATCTAAACTTAGAAAAATGCATACAGTTATGCATTGCAACAGAAGTTGCCCAAAAACAGATTAACAATTTATCCGCTAAAACAGAGTCACAAGTGTCAAGTATAATAAATAACCAAAATAGAAAAAAGCCTCAGTGAAATACTACAACGAACAAAAGAAGAAGTCGATCACAAGAAAATAAGAAAAGGGATCAACCCCAGGAAAGAAACACATGTGGGAAATGTGGAAACAGACATTAATATGGACAGTGTCCAGCATATGGAAGAAAATGTGCGGCGTGTCACAAATATAACCATTTTGGCAAGATGTGCAAAAAAGTGTCTTCTATAGTGCAAAGTGAAGAAGAATTTAAAATAGACACTATCGAACACTCTGTATCAACTCTAAGTGACAATAAACAAAATGAGTGGTATGTCGACATCATTATTAATAAAACTAGGGTGCCTTTTAAGGTATGTAGATACTGGCTCACAAGTAGATATAATCAATAAAGAGGTAAAAAATCAATTAAAAATTAATTGTGAAAAAACTGATGTGAAACTAAAAAACTTTGATAATTCATACATTAAAATATGTGGTGTAACTCTTTGTCAACTATCATACAACAATAATAAATGTGAGTCTAAATGTTATGTAGTTAACTTCAATAGTCCATGCATATTAAGCTTAAAGTTTGCAACAAAATTAGGAATTATTAAAAGTGTTTATACATTACTAAGTGAGTCGAAAACAAATGTTATTCTTAAAGGATATGATTCATTATTTACAGGCTTGGGGGAGATAGATTATACATGGCTCCTGCGGAATTCCCGCGCTTTAGATTTAGCTTTAGCCTTAGTTTAACCACAGATTTATCAATATTTATATTTTTAGTTATTTCGGTACTTTGTTTTCTATTGGTTAAATATGAAGCTATCCATTCGCAAACCCTTCCTCTAACGCCATAAATTTCAAGTTTTCTTAGAAGCAATAAATGATTCACAAAATCGAAAGCTTCGCTCATATCGAGAAAAACAGATACCTACTATTGTGTATTCGTACTTGATTGTTCTTTTATAAACCAAATTGTTGAAGATTTAGTACGTTGTGTTTTAAGACAAATTTATTCAACCTACTATATATTACTTTCTCAAATACCTTGGAGAAGACTTGGACCAATGTTAGGCCTATAAGTAATAATTTACGTCAGTCCTTTCTCCCCTCTTGTAAAGAGGCCTAACTGTAGACAACTTCAGATCATAGGGATAAATATCCATAGTAAATGGCAAATTGATGCGCCGGTGACGCACTTATGTATGAAAGAAAGAAACATTTATTGACATTTAAAAAAAAAGTATAATTTATATTATTAAATAATAAAATAGTAGCACTGTCCGACCAAAGGCTGCAGCGATCACGTTCTAATGCGCATAGCTTTACCATTTTTGTATTAATGTCATCATATTCCGTTTAATTATTATTATTTTTTTTATAATTTTAAAAACTTCCTCACTACTCACCGATTTTAGAAAAATAGTATTCTGATTTGCAGATATCCTCGCCTCACTGTCACTGTCTAAAGAAGTCGATTGTTGTTTAGCAACAATCAACATAAATAAAGTGGTCATTGAATATCTCGTTGATTTCCTGAGGGTCAGACCGAAGAACGCCATTAACGTTTAATGTATTTATCACATTATGTTCAGCATTTCTAGGCGAGGTTAAAGCTATAATGTCCCAAGTTGCCTTACAGGAGTTTCTCGCATTTTGAATATATCTACTTGTTGTTATTAATTTTTTGAGATACTGCCGTACCCTTCTGCAAAATCTTGTTGTATTTCTTGTAAGTACGTTTATTTGCCAATTTATTCTTATTTTCCATTTTATATTTTAAATATAAAGTATATTTAACCTTACTACAAATTTTTTATCCTTTAGTAAGCCATTTAGTTTTTATTAGACGATTATTTATCTTTACTTTAATTCATGGAAGTAAAGAGCGATCTTTAAAGGAATTATTTAAATGGTCGGCTGTAAATATTTCTGAAAATTTACTCACATTGAAAACACAATGCTCAGTTATATACGCATACTAAGCTGTGTATTCCGGCTTACGCTTAACAAAGCTCGTGCAACCCTGGTGCACCTCTTGGATATTACTTCCGATTTGATCCAAACAGGCATTTTGTCTCGTTGGCAGGCTAATGTGAGGAACCGCAGACCACAATCTTCTTACGCCTATATGTGTTATTTAAGTAAAGTAGTAGCTTATCCAATTTTCTTAAGAAAACGCTTACATGGGACAGTGTTTGTTCTGGTATTCTGTAAACAATAATACCTAATTCCACAATTTTCGCTCCACACGCTTCGAAACTATAATCCACAGTCAAGTCCGAAGCAACTTCAACGGTATTCAAAAGATGGATATTGTGCTCACACGTCGTCGTCTGTCGTGGTTTCTCGCAGTTTGTATTTTATTTTGAAAGTAATACATCTTTTTCTTTTTGACGCCATTGAGTTTTGTAGAAAAGTTGTAGAGATTGATGATGCCTACAAAAAAACAGCGATAGCATATGTCTAACTATTATATTTAAGCCACAAAAACCACGTTTTTGTATTATAAAAGTATTTAAAATCGTCAGGTGTTAAATATTTTTAAATTTAACACCTAACGACCTAATTATTGATAACCATATTATCAATAATTATGAATCTTTATCAAAATCAGGGAACTTTATCGTCACAAGTAATTACACGTGATTTTTGCTTTTTACTGTATATGTAAAGCGCGACCGAGCCGTGAAGCAAGTCAAAACGCATACGCTACGACTGTGAGGTAGGTACCCGATACCGAGAAACAATCTGAATTCCACGCGGGCACGGCTATTATAAAACAAAGTGAACGATTATTAAATCCAGTCAACAGTAAATATCCGAATTGTCAGATTTGGACAGCTCTTTACAAGTCAACTTACTCATGAAATTCTTTTGAAGCCTCTTTATTAGGATACGATTTCCTTAGCGTTTACGGAAGATACCGCTGATCAAAAGGATAAGTGAGTATCGAAAGGTCAACGGAGGATAAGTATGTGTGTGGGTGGCATTATGATGTTCCCGTGAAAGCCATACAGTAGGTACGTATTCAATTGTCTCCGATTGAAGCGTGTACAAGAAAAATTTAGACCTTTGGTTGTGCTGGATAAGTGTAATATTCCTTTGGCACACACAGTAGGCAGACATTGTTTTTTATTTAGCGAAGTGTAGGATAAAAATGAAAATTTTACTAATTAATAAAATTTTAGGTTTATTCTTTTGGTGTTTATTTATGTTTCTCTTTTTTAAATGCCAATAAATGTTTGTTTCTTTCTTCTTCAATTTAATTCTGTCAATTATATACGCAACTTCTCACGCGTATCGCTCTTTTTCCATTAGTGAAAAAAACATATCAAAATCTGTTGAGTTGTTTAGAAGGAATTAGCAGAGAAGCAGACAGAAACGGAGAGGACGACTTTATTTTGTAACTAACTGAACCCGCAACTTCTTAAGCGTAGCATTCGATATAGCGCGTAACTTTTTTGTTTGTAAACCGATTTTAACAAAAATTCTAAAAACTATTTTTTTTCACCTCGGTAACATAAGTGTACGATTTTTTTAAATTTAATGTTCGCTTACACGGTACGCTTACGATTTTATTATAATTATGTATAGAAGACATAGTGTAGGATATAGTTCATGTATTTACATAATAGGTTTGTCTTAAATGAGTCCATAAATGTATAATATTGTGGGATGAGTTTAGACGATATATGTATGCAGAAGCGAAATGTTCTCGAAAACATTTTCCAATAGCAAGGTATCATATAATTATTATATAATATTATTATAAGATCTAATATCAACACTGCTAATATCAAGTAAAAACTGGACGATTCGAATATAATTCACAAAGAAATAAAGACTCTGACAGTCTCAAATAATGATTGACGATTTACTAGCCACTCGCAATTTCGTCAGATAAAATACGCTTTCCTTTTATCGTCTGTCTTTTTGATATTGTCTTTTTGTGCAAAATACAATAAAAGAACGTGTTAGTATTGAAGTGTAAGGAACAATAAATTTCGAGGTGTACGCCAAATAATGACTTTATAATTTGCGATTATGAAACAGGCACAAACGTATGGAACTTAGGCTTGGTGGCGACCGGAGTGACCTGCGAGCGGGCGCCCTGCCCCACTCCGCTATTTTCGTAACCTAAGCCTTATTAGCAAATGTCATAGATAAAGCAATAATATTATACAATATAGATGCCTCTCTCCGGACGCTAATGTACTTGTTTTCGTTATTCGCGCAATACTCGCCGGTAAGGGCTTTGCAACGCTGCCGAATGTCCGTTTATTACATTGTATGCTATTTTATTATTTCACTCTCGATCACCTGTCGCCATTGTTTTGAGAGATGACAATTAAACAATTACTCTCTCCTTCTGGGGCAGTCTAATATAATAAAGATACCTACGTTAATTTTCTAGATTGACATTATTATTATCGCTTTGCTGCTGTGTGACAACCCTACGCGCTCTATATTGAACGTGTCAGGCGAACCAGGGGTTTCGTGGGGTGAGACGCGCTATTAGGTGATTATTTTGTCGGCTTTTGCACGACATCAAAACAGATTCCCTTCTAGTTAGTTTTTTTTTTTTTTTTATTAGATCAGGGTAGCGCTTGACCACTATCTCACCTGATGTGAGGTGTAGATGTGGCCGAAGGTTGACCACGCTTACCCAGTAAATGCCCATTTACCCTGGTTTTGAAGACCCCGAGGTTGTAGTTCTGTGGGAACACAGACGCAGGCAATGAGTTCCACTCCTTAGCAGTCCTAACAAGGAAGGTAGGTTATTTTTTCTATGCAAATGTTTTGATTCCTTGTGTTACAGTATTGTAATTTTGATGGGAGTTTCTATTTTTTATGAAAACAAAATACAGCCTGTATTACTCGCTGCTCGCTGATAACAATAATGAACCTTTCTATAGGGGAAAAGAATTTTGAAACGAATATTCATATTATTTTAAGTTGTTCGTGTTTTGCATTTCGCACACAGGTTGGACGTTATCCCTTTGTCTGCTCAACCCTCACAATCTATCAAAGTAATTATATTAGCGTTCGCCATACTTCGGTGTGTTATATATCTCACCTATACGGCAATATCGGTACCACACGACAATACCCGAGGCGGTCATATAACTCTCCTTGATGTAGGTACGGATTCATTGAAGGTGACGTTGATACCGTCGCCGTGCCATACATTGAGTTATCTGCTTTATTGCATGCTCAACAACACGGGTATAAATCTTTGCTCATGCTCATATCGCAGCCATAAACAAACCTCTCCTGGCGATTGTCAATCGTAACACAGACACGTGTCGTCATAAATACAGGTACAGAACGGGCACGTACGACTATTTTCATAGCAAAGTGCTGTCCGATCGTCGCAAACATTTATCATACGCGTTGGCACTTTTTCATCTTTCGCGAATGCGCGAAATACTAATATTAATAAGGTTTGTTTATATGTAGAAGGTAATTTTCGAAACTACTCATCCCATTTTTAAAAAATCACCTATAGTTAGAAGAAATTCTGGATAAGCATGAAGAAATTTGGTCCATAAACGTCACGATTTTTTTCGCGGTTTTTTCCTTTTTTGTAATAAATTTTTAAAATGTTTTGAATTTCTTCATTAGAATCACTCATTTTGACAAAAAGAAAAACAAATGAAAAATAGCTGGAAACAACATTTTACTAATTTGTTTCTTTTTTTGAAATGTAAACTTTTTAATTTCATCAAAACCAGCCAGATACAAATAGTACAGCCAAAGAAATTTTACTACAAGTTTATACATACTGTATGCGAAAAGACTTTTAGGAAGAGTTAGGGAAATGGGCTCTGGCATCCCTTACTTCCCTTATGTCGATACGACAGTATTTATACTGTAGTGTACGCGGTTATTTACTCTCTTCCTCACACGGGCAACACTGACTCGTTACGCAGCACGTGAGTAGACGCCGAGACATGGCTGAGATTAGACGTGTCGGCAGCCCGTCCGAGAGTGCGTATTCGAGCCTGTGACTCATCCCACGACTGGGGGCTGCTACATATACGATTCTTATTACTTTTTGACACTGTGGTATGAGGCGAATGTCTATGCAAGGATACTAACTACACCATGCGCTAATAATATTCTAAGTGCGACTAACACAAAACAACTCTGGTCGCTGTTGCGAAACGTGGCCGGTTCTTAAGCATGTCTGCACTCGATGTTGCTGCGATCCAAACGAGGCTGAGCCTCGGCGGATGCGGCCCAGGTACAGCCTACCGCTGGTTCCCACTTGTCGGATATCGGACCCGATAAAATAGTGGTTGTTCTAGTAGCTGTGGTGTTGCTTGTGTCCTTAGGCGACGGTAGCCACCCGGACCCGGCAGCCCTCTGCCCGCTTCCTCTTTTCCCGCCCTAGCTGCTCTCTCTCTCAGATCGCGCACACACATCGCAAAGTTTTAAATGTTCCCCAAGTAAATCTTTCCCTCGGGATTGGATGAACCTAAAATTTTCTATTCTTGACTATTATTATTTGTTTTCTTGTACAGTAGCCTCACCTATAGTGTTAAAAATTGGCTCCAGCTTCAAGCTTCAAGAAAGACAGCAGAGAATTTGCGAAAAAATCCGAAAGGATTTTGGAGATTTGTCAGAAACCAAAGGTCAAATGGAGGAGATATACCAAATGAGATGACTTTTGATGGCGAGTCGGCTGTGGGTGGCAGGGAAATTTGTAACCTTTTTTCCCGGTTTTTTAACTCCCCATACATGACTGTAAATAATCTCCCTCCCCATAAAACTGGTCCTTATAGTCAAATTTTTCCACAAAATTCGATGGGAGAAATTACTTTTACTGAGACAGAGGTTCTTCTTAGTCTTCAACACCTTGATTGCAATAAAAGCCCAGGCCCAGATCGAATACTGTTAAAAGATTTGAAATATTCACGAAAAAAAAAATTGGCTGAAAAATGTGTTTGTCTTCAGCCAATTTTCAATATAAGTCAGCCAATATAATTAAAGACGCTATCGGCTTCTGTCTGTTTCTCCCTTAATTTCTTCTAAATCACGCAACGAATTTTGACACGATTTTTACTAATGGAAAGAGCGATAAATGAAGATGTAATTTGCAGAAAAAAGTAGCATTCGTGCGAGGCCGGGAGCGGAATGTTAGTGCCATATAATTTATTTAGCGGCATATATTATTGTTTGTCAGCGAATCGGATCTCTAGCGTTTATATTGGCGATGGCTGATTTTATAAATTACTAACGATTTTCAAAAATAATTTCTTTGTTGATGCTGATAAAGCTTCTGTTCCAAATTTCAGCTTTCTGCACTTAGTGCACTTAGGCTGTGCTTTGATAGAACAAACCGACAAAAATTACGCATGTAAACAGTTTTAATATTACCTTTTAGAGTTGTAATACGTCCGGTATGTTTGCGGCTTGTGTTTTGGTATAAATTTGCTTGAATTCGGCTGAAATTGGAGGTCCCGAGGGCCGACAGTCGCCGCTCCGACCGCTCATTAGTCACTTTCCTCCTCTCGGGGAACACCTGATCGACCCTAAAACTTTCGCTAAATATCACTCGCAGTTACCTACATTAAACTAAATCAACCGTCTCATTTTACTTTATTCAAATATTTATTTTATTTTATTTTTAATTATATTTAAAATAAAAACAGACGTAATAATACAGTATAGAGTCGTTCGACAATATCTAAAATGTCTAACCTCAAATTTGGTTCTATATCAACGCGAGACGGTCCGCAAATCCTTTAGTGCTAATATTTATTCTGTCGCGCAAGCTACAAAGTATCTGCGATACTTTAAAACCTAAATCGCATTATCGTGAATCGATAATAACGAGCAATATATCGCAGCTGTTTGGGGCGGCCTGAAGTGTTGCCATTTCTAAATGAAATCCGCGAACGTAGGTGAAACGGAATGTCCTCATATTTTTAATTTTCATCATTTAAAACGTACTATCACAAAATGCACATAAAATTAACATATGTAATACACATGTAGTTATTAGAAGAATGGAAGAAAATCCAGCCTGCCTTGCTTTTTCTTCATAAAATATTATATTATGAAATTTTAACAGAGTAGCGATTCGCACCCGGCTTCGCACGGAGTTGAATAATTAATTCAATTTTATTTAATCACCTTACATACAATGAAATAAACAAAAACAATTGAATTTTAAATTTAAATATAAACAATGCATTTACTGTTATATAAAATTATTTAATAATGCTATGTTCCAAATTTCAGCTTTGCAGACCGTTGATAGTCAGTCAGGACAAACGATTTTATAAGTATGACTGACATTTTTGCAAAGCTAATGCTATAATATGTGAAATTATAATTTAATGTTTCCCTTCGTAGACCATATAGCCTGAAGATGATGACTGAAGACACTGAATCGCTGATCATGATGAGACGCTGATCACCCCCTTTAATGAAAACCGCCGTAATATACGCGGGGCACACTAAAGATTTCCGGAATGAATAAAAAATAATTTTTAAAAATTAATTGTTTCTCAAAATATTCTCCGTTAGCGTAAATGGGCTTTTTCATACAAATAAAGGAATTCTTTGACAGCTTCTTTTGGCGATGAAAATCGTTGATCGCGTAACTGTTTTTTTAATTTTTGGGAACAAAAAAGTCACAAGGTGCCAGGTCGAGACCGTATGCGGGATGGCTCAAAAATTCGTTTGTCTGACTGATCGTGTGAGAGCTGGCATTATCGTGGTGCAATATGAGAGGGCGTTTACTGTTGTACCTATTACAGATGCCAATAACTTCCGGCAAAGAAATGGTCGTGTACCAATCACTATTCATGATACGACGATTATCCAAAGCATCAGTAGCCACGTGTCCAGTATTATTTAAAAAAGAAGCAATCATCTTTTCCTGCGCTCTACTGTAGTTGGTTTCGGCTCATTTAGCAATAACTCCATGTTTCGTCATCTGTTACTATATCCCACACCAAATATTCTGTTACTATATCACACCCCTTCGTTGAATCTTGTAAAAATGGCATTGTCGCGGAGTGAGGCGGTCCGTTTTTTGAGCCTCAGTCAAATTGTGGATACAACTTTTTCACACCCAAATATCTGCGCTGAATTGACCGTATTTGACTCATATCTATGCCAAAAGATGTTCGAATCTCATGGTAGGTCACGTGCCTGTCTGTTTCGATCATACGGGGCACAACATCTATATTTTTGTTGTTCACAACGGTGGACGGACGACCATGACGAGATTCGTCACTGAGATTGACACGACCGCGTTTGAATTCAGCAAACCTGCTATGAATAGTCATCTTACATAGTGCTTCATCGCCAAAAGCATTTTGAAGCCGAGAGTAGCTCTACTGAGTTAAGTTATACATACATACTTACTATAAAATTTCAATGCTGTAAGTACTTTTTAAATATTGTTTATGTTTTATTAAGTGCCCAGTTTCGTAAACATATAATAAAACACGTTGATTTTTCACTACGAACACACTGACGTTTCTTTAATAAAAAAAAGTTACATACATTACAGACGGCGCTTATAGTGACAGTAATTCAGATATTGTTAAAGTAATACCAACATATAGTGTGCCCCATGTATAAGAACATGTGTGTTGTTGTGTTTCGGTGAGTGAGTAAGGGATGCCATGTCCTTGTCTAATCTCTTATCCTTAATCCTACTAAAATCCACAGCACACTTGCACCACCTGCGACGTTTCTTGTGTTATAGGCGACGGTAACCACCTACCATCAATTGGACCGTAAGCCTGTCTCAGGACTTTTACATAAAAGATAATGTCATATTATTTATATGTTCAAATTAAGCAAAAACAAACTGAGGTAGCGCCGTGGGAACACAGCGAATTGTCGGTGAAACCAAGTGTAAGCAGAATTTGGAACTTTGTTATTTTTGTTCTTTTCTTTCCAATTTCTTTAAAAGGTAAGTAATTCACGTTGACGAGCGGTACGAATCACATTGGCAAATTTGTTAGAGATCAGCGAACTTTTTCTTCCATCGTGATATAGTGACGTCACAGGCCGCCGGAGACTTTCCCAATTTCCTTGGGAGCGTCCCGGCCGGAAACGGCCGGTGATTTGCCACCTCCGGCTCACCGCGCCAACTGACTACTATAAACAATTCCCTTTTGTGTTTTTCTTTGAGAGAAAAAAATGATATAACTTTCCTTTCGATCGTACGTCCATTTCTTGTTCAAATATCTACCGAATCAGTCACCCACCGAGGCATGTCTGCCTTCACTAAATAAAATGTCATTATATGTCGGAGAAAAAGTTTCTTCGCATTTTATATGAAATTTAGTTTCGTTCGATGACTTTTTACCATTTTGTGGGTAGTGACATGATCCCGTTGCTGTAGATTTTTTTTTAGCAGCCCTCTCTTGATGTAACCTGACACTGCCTAAAGAATTCTGAAGAGGCTGAAACAGGTGGAAATCTGAAAGTACAAATTCAGAGTTACATGGCGGAACATGCATTAACACCTCCCAGCCAAACTCTCTTAATTTTTGCTGAGTGGCTAAAGATGTGTGTGGTCTAGTGTTGTCGTGATGAAAGACCACACCCTTTCTATTGATTAATTCCGGCCGCTTTCTCTCAACTACTTGCTTTAATCTCTAGTTGCTAGCAGTAGAGATCCGAATCGATGATTCTGCCCGACGGTAAAAGCTCATGATGAACAGTGCCCTTCCAATCCCACCATACACACAGCATCACCTTATTGCGAGTTAACCTGGGTTTTGGCACAGTCTGTGAAGCCTGACCGACCTTTGACCACTACCTTTTTCGTACATTCTTGTCGTACGTGATCCACATTACATCACCAGTTATCAGTCTCTTCAAAAACGGTTCGGTTTCATTACGTCTCAATAAATAATCGCAAATGGGTACACGATTCATCAGGTTTCTTTGGTGAGCTCGTGTGGCACCCAAATATAGAGCTTTTTTGTGTAACTTTTTTCAAATAGGTCAAAACTTTTTTGGTCAATTCTCAGTTCTTCGGGTATGTCGTAACTACTGATCTGCCGATCTTGCTCCACTTTTTCAAATATAGCGTCCATTTTATCCGTAACAGGGCGACCAGAGCGAGGTGCATCGTTGACATCAAAATTCCGCTTAAATTCCGCTTATTCCGATTGAAACGCTTAAAGCAATTTTGTGCTATTCTTATTGAATTAGGTCTTATTAGGTCCATAACCTCACAAAATGTATCGAACTTCTTCATTCACTAAATGCGAATTCATTCACGGTTGTCTTCCGTAAAGGGACGGTCACTACCGCTAGACTGACTGCCTATTTTATGGCTGTGAAACGCACTAATTAGTCATTTTTAGGTGAATTTATTAATTTTGTTTAAAACACTATTAGCATAAAATGTAAGAGGTGTGTCGAAGCTATTCTAAAATACAGCAGTGTGAATGGGACATCCGGTGAGTGAATGCGTCTTGGAGAAAATCCAAATTGAGCAGGACGACATCCGACATCAGTGGGATTCTTTTGTGTCCTGACAGTTTATTATGAGAACAAAGGGTGAGGTTGTTTGAGCGCGTCACTTTTAGATTTTACTATGTTGATTACACATTACTCAAGATTGGCGCTATTGTGTCGAAGGTCCGTATTCCGTATTTCTCTTCGCTTTATAAAACGGATTACTTTCGCCTCGATTGTTATTTCGCCGGAGTGAATTGAATAAAATTAATTTTGTTGTTCAATAAATACACATTTTTGAGTTGAAATTATTCACCGTAAATTTCAAGGAGTGATTGAATTACTTAGAAAGTACTTTATCATATCTGCCACAAGCTTTGAAAAATATTCATAATAATGAAAAGTTTAAATAACTTAAAAAACTTAAATAAAGTTTAAAAAATATTGAATGACAGTATAGGCCAATTGTAGATCACTTTTTGATATGAAATGCTGTCCAAACGTTTACCTATTCATTAGGGGCGATCTATGAATAATGAATAATGATCTATGAGCCCGTTGGATGAGTGGTTAGGGTGCTTGCCTTAACGCTCCGTTCTAGGGTTCTCGGGTTCGATTCCCGGCAGGGTCAACTTGGAAAAATCAACTTTTCAAATTTGACTCTGGTCTGGATTTGGAAAGTAGTGGCAGGGTACACTGCGTTTTCGCAGTCATTTGGGCAGCTTGTCTGGTGGCAGTAACAGGGGGTGGTTACAGAAGACCACTGTGAAATAACAGCACGTGTGCTGTTGTGTTTCGGTGAGTGAGTAAGGGATGCCGGACCCCATTTCCCTGTCCCTTATCCTTAATCCTACTGATGTAGTCAGCAGTGCACTTGCAGCATCTGTAGCGTTGCTCGTGTTATAGGCGACGGTAGCCACCTACCATCAAGTGGACCGTCAGCCTGTCAGCCGACCTTAACATTAAAAAAATCCTTTTACTACAAATATAATTTAATAAAAATCATAGTAAGCGCACTATTTCAATATGCCTGCTTCTTTTATACTCGTAGGTAATAGAAAAAAATATGTATACGTCAATGAAGTACTCATACTCATACTCACATATCAGGTTCGAAAAACTGTGCACGTTGTACCGAGGTCAAAAATATGGTTTTTAGAATTTTTGTCTGTTTGCTTGTCTGTGCGTTTGCGCACGCTAATCTCTGAAACGATTTATACGATTTGAATGGGGTTTTCACTGATGTATTGTAGAAAGCCTCCCGTAACATTTAGTGTTTGTTTAATTCCAATCGGTTTACAAACAAAAAAAGTTACGCTCTATACCGATTACCGCGCCTACAAAGTGCGGGCTCAGCTAGTAACTAAATAAATTATTTGCAATGTGCAGTAATTTTCGTAGCAAATTATGGAAATTTTGCATAAATCTCTTTCTACAAAATCTAAAAACTTAATACTAGTTAACTAACTAACTAATTTGATATCAGTACAAAGTACATCACACTATAGAAAACTAAAATTTAAGTAAATACAGTTCCTTTTAAGATACAATCATTGAATAATATCGTAGATGGAAAACTCGGAAAAGTGTTCTACACTTTTGACTTTTATTATAAATTATCCTTTAATTATTAAATATTTAACGTTTTTCGATATTTTCTAACAAATATATCTTCACAATGTTTTGAATTTACATACACAAGGTGATGAGATTTCAGATATTAGTAGAATATCTAAAAGAGCATTACACAACTCTTAAAGACCACGAATTAGAATGCCTTTCAAGTTCGTACATACGTATATATAATTAAAACCAAAATTATAAACACAAAATAGGGATAATGTTTGACCTCTCCTTAGTAGTAGCCATAGAATAATATTGTAGTTTGAAAGGCTCAAGAAAATGTCCTACGATTTGCATTCATTTATTTAGATTTGATGTAATAAGTGGAATATGCAAAACTAAGGAGGCATTTCCTGCGGGACAACATTCAGGAAGGATCGAAGTGTCGCGAAGGCGGCTCCCCAATTTCCTTTGTACACGCTCGGAGGTTATTAGGGAAATTGCTCTCGAAAATAAATAGCCATACCTTGTTTACTGGGAATAGATCTCAAACGCCAACACGGTTTACGGTATGTGCTACCTCACAAAAAGCAAAGAATTTGCTAAACGCACGAGTGCTTAATTCGTAGTAACTCGGAGCTATAAGAGTACTTAATAAGTAATAGTAACGCATAGAAGATTAACTTAAAACGACTCACTTCGCGATCCCTTGCGAGGTCCTTTAGATTTAATAGGGTTGTCAGAATCTTAAATAACTATTAATCAGCATTGAATAATTGTTGCGATGCCTCTCCAACTAGGAAGGTTGCCGATCAGTCTTTATCTCTTGTTCGTCGGAACAGCTCAACTGCGTTAGCTATCCCGGTCCACTCTCTGATGATCTATTAGGCATATAAATAACTCTTTATAGAGGTACGGGCCTCGGGGCCCGCCACCCGCACCTCTCTCGGACCCCTTTGTAATCATACCCCGCGCCCCTGTACCAGGCGAGGACTCATTTAAACGGTCTATCTATCTTAAGAACTGCTGTCTCGCTCACAATTTATAAGGAATATTGTTTGTAGCCCGAGAGTTGAAAACATTATTATAGGATTAAGGATTATAAAGAACGGGGTGGGCGTACGGTCTTCAAAAACAATTTCAAATAGATTTGTACAAAATTACATTTATTAGATTTATGATAATTTTATCACTTTACATTTGAGAAAATAACCACCAGTACGCCAAGAGTTTAATTAGGTACCGATTAATTAACATTAATAAGCAAAAGTTAGTATTAGTCGCCCGTGCTCTCACCGCTACACAAAGCTACAGTGGGTTGCCACCGCTACGCAAAAGCTACCCGTCAGAACAGTGGGTTGCCCTTTATGAAAAATATTTGTCCAACCTACATTAGTGATTCATTTTGGTAGTAAATAAATACTGTGTGCTAACAGGATTAATGCATAATTATTATTTTTAAATTATTTAAATAATGATATTCACGTAGAATTAATGCATTTTTCGTTTCAAAGAAGTATAGCTTACATTTAAAATGGGAAAAAATAGAAGCAATAGTTTAGTTCGAATTACTCTTTCAGCGAAAGTAAATTCACACACGATTACAATTATTTAAGTAATGCCTGTAACTGGTGGTTCACTTTATAGTAGGTTAAAGCGGTGGGGATTCAACTGCACTTCCGACCTTGATGGGATAAACGAGATGTTTTCAATTATTTCATAACTAATTAAGAACTGCGGCAGGATGACCCAAAACAATAAAATTACCTTTCCTTTGAAGATTTAACGTAATATGACTCGGAGAGTCTTAACGTTGTCAGCGATACTATTTTAAGTGTTGTCTTTTGTATTTAGCATAACAATACCTAACATTATCAGATTTCACTATCGGGATTTAATGTTTTTCATTATATTTCATGAAGACAATAAAGATATTTTTTTTACAGTATTATGAACAACGTAATGTCCTCATCCGCTACAAAGAGCGAGAAATATCTATTGTAAAATCTTTGTAACCTATATTCAGCAAATAAATGATGATTATTATTATTATTATTAAAAAGAGTAGAAAGGAATCCTTGTTAGAGGTATGAGCGATAATTTTATGTTCTTAGTGTCAAACGTGAACCCATTAAAGTCTACTCAACATGAATTCGCATACCCGTCTCAAGAAACATAATACAATGGCCCACGTAACATAATATCCAGACGTAGCAACTACAATAGGGATAATTGCTTATAATACACATTCGAGTCAAGCTTTACAAGCGGCGAGTGAAACAGTTGTAATTCAGGTTCGACTATGTCTTCTATCCTATGTAAGATATCACAAACCTTAATCAATTATTTGTCCATTAACCGTAATGATTCATGGCATCTTTGTATCAACTGTGCCTATTAGCTATATATTCTAAGGATCTAAAAATAAAGGTTTTATTTATGTTCAATCCTACTTTTTTTTACTGACTACTTTTTTTTACGTAAAATTCGTCAGTGGGTTGAATAAGGATAAGGGAACACACACGCTGACATTCCACAGGGGTCTCTGCAAGAGGAGGCTGACCAATTTATGAGTGAACACTCAAAGGAGTTTAAAAGTTCATTTCCAAAGTTAATCGAACCCAATACAACATTAGACAATGATATACAATAATGTTTTAGAGTGTTTACTTGTCTATCTTACATATTATATATTTTACATATTATATATAACATATACAATATAATATATTATTTCATATTATACATAAAAGAGATCGAGATCGGCTGGACTGATTTTTATGATGTTTGATTTGTTGAATTTGTCTCTGACTATTAAAACATCTGAAATATTCACGAAAGAATATTTTCTCATACATTTTGTATGGAACGGATTTAAGGAGGTAGGTACGAAGCTCGCCGGATCAGTTATTATTTCTAAATTTCCTTTCGTTAATAAAACATAAAAAGTTCAAGTGTGACATAAATTGTAAGGGGCTATGGTGTCCACAAATATGTGAGGAAGTAATAATGTCGTAAATGAATGTGTGAAAGGATGTTAATAGACATTGTCGGAGTCATAACAACATAACAAACGGGATAAGTAACGAGCGCTGTCATTCCCACGCAGCGCCAGAGTGCGGCCCGCTTTAGGATTAATGAGAGAAGCCGTCTCCGCCGTCAGCCAAACCAGCGTCCACTTTCAACTAAACACTCCACGACAAACATTACTTCATTAAAAACAATTGAGCTTGGGAGGATTCACATCTAATGAACTAACTGAACACGGACACGCGTATAAGTAGCATAACTTTCTCCTTATCATCAACTATCTCTGCGTTAATATCGGTCCATCCGTTTCGGAGATTAGGAAAGACAGAAATAAATTAATAAAATCTTTTTAAGTACCGTATGTAACTTTGATGTGCATTTGGTAAAAATCAGTTATTTTGACATTACAAACGGATACTTCAATTTTATTTCTTAGTATAGGTAGATTAAACCCCTTTTTGAGGTGACGAAGCTTCATGAGAATTTATGTTGTAATGGGTTACTTATTGAAAAATGTAATCAAACAGAAATAAGACATTAGTTCCTTGCTATATAACGGAGTGCAAAAGTGCAAATTAATTTCATAGCTGATAGAAACGTGATAGAAAACAGTCCTTCCTTTACGACACTCCCTTTGTTATTTTACTAATGAATTAGATTCTATGGAATAGAAAAAAATCTCAATAGATCCAAACCTCCAAAGGTGGATCTTATGAAATCCGAATTAAATGTAAGTAAACCCATGCACAATGTATACACCGACTACCTATTTTCTTTTTTATGTAAAGATCATTAGACAGGCTGACGTTGCTTTAGGTCCACTTGATGGTAGGTGGCTACCGTCGACACATCAGGGTAAGGGACTGAGATGGGATGATTACTGCCGCCAGACGGGCTGCCCAAATAAAGATTCCAAAAATACCCAACTAGAGACAATTTATAAAAGTTAATTTCTAAAGATAGCCTTGCCGGGAATCGAAACCGCGATTCCCGAATCTGAGCTTTAAGGAAAGCACTTTATCCACGCAACTAATGGGCTCGTCATTTTATTTTTTTAGTAATGTTTAAAAAAACTCTTTATTATGAGAACTTTATTATAACTTACTTATAACAATTGTAGGATCATTTTCTAAAACAAAAAATTTCCAAATAATACGTTGCTAAAGTGGGTATAGGAAAGTACTTTTTAATTATAGTGCCGTTTCGACATATTGAATTACAAAATAATAACGCCGAGACTAAAAAGCTATAAGAATTTAATTCCTATTATCCTTATATCCTTATATCCTTATTATCCTTATAAGATATACGAGTAAGTATGAAAAATAAGAAACAAACCGTAAAATAGGTAGTCGAGCTGGGCTCAATTACCTATATGAAAGTAAGTTGATGATTTAAAGAACTCCCCGCCAATATTTACTTAGGATGAAATTGAAATAAATACAAGTTGAAGCGGTACGAGTGCTCTGATTACAAAATAATAAAGAATATATAAGAATGAAGAACTCGAAACTTGCAAAGTTTCGGTAACAATATCATCGAGTCTAAGAGAGAGATCGCTATTTCTTCTGTGCGCGGCGTCGGTGTACTCCGGGACACGTCCGTGGGGGCTAGATATCGTTCAAATTGTTTCCAATATCTTTTACGAGCATTTGACAGTTGAGTGAAAAATTACCAAGGAATTCGAACAGATATTGAACAGTCATCATTCTATTCTTGCACCAAATGGTTATGTGTTTATTTTTTTGAGTTTACTTCCTTAAGAATCGATTTTCATATAAGACCCGCGGTATGGAAATTACTACAAGCGTTATCTAAAAAGCGTTACGTTATCTGTCACTGTCACTTTGAAATTTGTAAGACAGCTGACAGCTTATAAAAGCAAACGTCGAAATCTTATATGAAAAGTGTAATCCGCGTTGAGATACGAAGCAATAGCCAATTCACCATAGAATATAATTATACATACATATTTTCAGAAACTATAACAATAATTTTGTAGTCATTGTATTTTTTTTAAGTAATACAATTAATTCTGTTAGGTTTTTTGCGGGTTTTTTAAGGTGTTAAGGTCGTCAGACAGGCTGACGGTTTACTTGATGGTAGGTGGTTGCAAGGATAGTAGAATTAAGGATAAAGAGATTAGGAAGAGAAATAGAGAATCTCTGGCATCATTTACTCACTCATCAAAACACAACCGCACACATGCCGTCACGTCAAGGTGGTCTTCTGTAAGGAGGTGTGCAGTGTGCCCTAAACCTTAAAAGCCCTTCTACTTAAAAGAAATAGAAAAATGCACCGTCAGCATATTAAATTCTACTTAATTCCTAGCGCAATAAACATTTCTTGGTTCAGCGTACCCACTTCCTTCTTGCTGTCCTCCGTGAAACAATTCTGATTAAATCCTATATAATATTAATTGTTATAAAATGAATAAAATATAAAATTGCGTTTAATTAACAATACAACAATTGCTAAATTAATGATAAAAATAATAAAAAATACAACGGTGATTTAGTGAGAACACGGCGAGGCTCCGGAATCTACACAAACTTAGGAGTTTGGGTAGAATATCTCCTCCAGAGTGACTGAATCGGGTATTAATTGTTTGCCAAGTGTTTTTAAGAATAATTTGGATTAGGTCCCTGGACAGATTGGGCTCGAGGATGGCGGGGACGCCTGCTGTAGATAGTGCTTTTTAACAATCCTATATTGTTTATAATAGAGTCGTTTTTCATAATGTGCGGACATGAATTTACGAACGGAACGTAACACAATGTAGTCAATTTGCTTCAGAGCCGGCTGAAAGTTTCCTCGGTTCCGTCACAAACTTGTGATTGCCTTGTTTTCCACTTCGTTCGCAGAAAGATGACAAATAAAACTTCCACAGAAGTAAAATGTATGAAGCGAAGCATCTCGGCCTATACTATTTTAAAGCAACTCTTGTTCCGTCACTTGCTTCAGATATTGATGAGACACGGGCTGTAACTTTGACATATTTTTAGTCATAAGCACTTGCTTACATGGATTAATCAATATTCATAGCGTAATTTACATCATAGAAACAAGATGGCAATATCACACAATTGTTCAACAGCTGTTAAAGTAAATTTCATAGTCGTGTTGAATTGCTATGATTTATGAGCAATAATGAATATTTTGTTTTTTTTCTAAAGTGTAACACTTTTCGTCGGTTTTATCTTCATGAAACCATATTCCGAAAGGATCGATGGAGATTGTAATTTGAAAATTTTATATCATGTTAAAGATTACATAGGAATATTATATAAAAACGATAAAAGTTAGAGAAAAAAAAAACGTTGTGTTGTGTGTTAGCTCCGACGCCTAACTGGAGTTAACTCCTTAAAAGATGATTTGTTTTACACGGGGCCGTGCCCCGTCCGTGCCCCGGCCGGGGCCCGGTGAAGATATTGTTAGTATGCTTTTGTATGAACCAATTCATATTACACCGGGCCGTGTCCGTGCCTCGGCCGGGGCCATTCAGTTGTTGGGCTCCGCGGGTGAAATTAGATTTTTTTTTGCTTTGTACACCCCCTTAATCAATATTTACAGATATGTGGGAAGAAAATTAATTCTCATGTTGTCGTTGTTCTTTCTCTCTCTCTCTCTTGTTTCTATGCTGTTGGCGCAATGAACAATATTATTTATAGAATCGATTAAATACTATCTTGTCAGAACTTTACCTCAAAATTAAGTTCGAACTTATATTACCAGATAATATGAGTTCGAACCTCGAACTTATATTTTCTGTAATTCATTTGTTTTTATTGTACCACTAATGTTTTACGTGAAACCACTTCCTGTAGTTTTTCCTGTATCTTAGTATAATTACAAAACCATAATAAGCGTTTATTAGTTAATTTTTTTTTTATGTCAGGTCGGCAGACAGGCTGACGGTCAACTTGATGGTAGGTGGCTACCGTCGCCTATAACACAAGCAACGCCAAAGCTGCTGCAAGTGCGCTGCCAACTGCAGTAGGATTAAGGATAGGGGATTAAGAGTGGATAGGGAAATGGGCCCTGGCATCCCTCACTTACTCACCGAAACACAACAGCACACGTGCTGTTATTTCACGGTGGTCTTCTGTAAGGGGGTGGTTACTGCCGCCAGACGGGCTGCCCAAATGATTGCGAAACGCAGTGTGCCCTGCCACTACTAATTATTTTAATATGGAAAAGTTGTAATAAATAACTTAAAATTAAAATGATAATATTGGCACTCTTTAAGTAAATATTTCACCAAGTATTTCTCGTCCAAGTGTTTTTAGTTATACTTACCTAAGACTTCAAAAATGCTGAGTATTTAAATCTGGGATAGAGGTTTTATTTGTTCGCAAAAGGGGCTGTTCAAGCAAGGTTCCCATACATCGCGAGCTTTCTGTTATGGACCATTACTGCCGCATTACGACATTTATATGAAAATTACCTAGACTACAATTTCAACAGGAAACCCGAAAGCACCTTAATACATTTCTTTGTACTTACTTTATGTGAAACTATTACATATTGATAAATATCAACTAGTTCGCGGCAACAAATTGACCTTTTTATTTTACATTACGTATATACCTATTTGCAGGAATGTATATTATCTCCTTTTAGGTACACAGAATTAATTTATTTAATAAGGGAGGATTTACACGGATCGATTTTCGGCGTGCGGCTAATCGCTTCACAAATCGCCCCATAAATCGCCGCCGCATCGCTGCCCCATTTACACGGTTGACTGGAATCGCAAGCGACTAGGTAATAAAGAATTAATAAATCAATTAAGTTCTTCAACTGTTATGATTGGACGCATTTCTTGAATAATAAATTTGAGAGCCGCTAAACAAACATTATTATTCCTGTAATCTTATTCTCTTGGGTTCCATAAGCGTGAATACCTTTCAAAACGGTATGATACTATTTTTAAACCAAACTATCTGTACGTAGATATACATATGTGTTAGCGGAACAACACAGCGCAAAAGCATTTGCGACTGACCATTTGCACAGTGATATTAGTCGACCGGTCTCCAATAGACTAGCGTTCGACTTTTGGCCGCGCGGCGACCGGCCTCATGTGACTGCTGACTAAAATCACTGCTGACCTCTCAGCAGGGGCATTAATATTATTTCAATTATGGCTACATCTTATTTTCTAATTATTTTGTTTAACTCAAAGTTTGTCATCAGAACAGAATTTGTATTGTGTGCCATTTTTATATTAATTTGTATTTTGTTCATGTGAAATTCTGCTCTTGGGCAATGTATTTAACAGATTTACGTTGAGTTGACTTCTCTCTCCTCCGTTTTTTTTTTTAAGATATTGATTCTTTTATGTTTTGAAAAACATTTGGTCAATATTCCTGTTACTTGGAGCACGTTAGTTCTAAGATTTTAACTAAAAAGAACAAACATACCACATCGATCAACTTTAAAATGCTATATATTTATTTCAACGCCCTTACTCGGTAATAATAAATAAATTGTCTAATGACAACTCCGTGAAAGATATTGGTAATTTAGAGACTGTCCGTTTCTAAATTACCAAATTAAATATATTTAACTTACTGTGTACCATCTTTTCTTTAAATTGTCTTAAAGCCTATTATTATTATTCAAATAATTATAATTGAAAAACTTGAAAATAATTTGTCCTTTAACACATAAGTTTACCCCTTAAAAATCAATTTTAAGTAAGGTCCATCCCCGTATGTAATTACCGGGGTAAATTTCCCCGGTATGGAAATTTTATGAGGAAAAAAATTAATACAAGCGTTACTAAAAAGCTTTATATACTTCTAAACAGTTCTACCCAAAAACCGCCGCCGCTACACCTAATTCTATTGTAGTACAATAGATGGCGCGTTTATTTACTCTTTTTAAGCAATTTTTTATAGTTATTTTTATGTTTAATGGTTATATCTGATTAGCAAAATAAGGGATAATAATTAATAACTTTTAATAAAATTTGAAATGGGAAATTTGGCGCCTTCTAGTAGCCAGAAAAAGAAATAATAAAATAGCGCCACCTAGTAGTCAGAAAAAGAAATCTTAGGCCTATCTTTAGGTCACAGGGTACACTAATTTATAAAAAGGAAAACTTAAATTTGAGTTGCTCATCTATCATTACATAATAACATAATAATTTGTGGTAGCAAGCATTCGTTCGCCATATGTAGGCGTGTTTTGGGCTACGTTGTTCCGTTACCACATCGTTTGATTTTACCATGAATAAAAATAATATCATACCATACACTCTTCAAGCAATTCTTGAATAATTGATTTACTAATTATTTCGATGTCAGCATGTAAAACACTTGTTCTGTTTAACATTTTCGAATAAAATGACCTAGTCGCATGCGATGCGGATTTGTGAGGCTAAAATCGACCCGTGTGAATCCCCCTTAACGCTAGTTAATACGTCTACTTCACATAATTTGGTTTCATACATAGAATGAAAAATAGTGTTATTACGAGGTCACTGGCGTATTAAAAGAGAACATTCAAATAAATGGCTATATCTAAGACATTTCTAAATAATAAAAAGAAGGCATCCCCATAAAAAGATGAATGTAATGTAATAAAATAAAATTGTGCCAAAGAAAAATTAAATTAAATCTCGCGACGCGTTCCAAATATTACCTAATCGAGACACATTTCTCACAAGAAAAACGCTTTTCTTAACTACATCTTCTTCAGGTTTCGTTTAAAAAACTCAAATTCATTATTATTACATACGTTTTTTATATGGTAAAGGTCGACAGACAGGCATCCCTTACTCACTCACCGAAACACAACAGCACACGTGCCGGTATTTCACGGTGGTCTTCTGTAAGGGAGTGCTCACTGCCGCCAGACGGGCTGCCCAAATGATTGCGAAACGCAGAGTGCTCTGTCACTACTTTCCAGATCCAGACCAGGGCTAACTTAGAAAAGTTCATTTTCCTAGAACACAGAGCTAAAAGGCAACCCTAACCACTCATCCAACGAGAACCTTCCTGCCCACTGCCAATTCAACTCACTGATCCGCCGGCTTATGTGCCATCCTTCTTTTGTATACAGAAACCGAATAATCGATCTCGCATTTCTTGCAACTATTAAAAAATGGATTGTATGACTCTTCTAAGTGGTAATTACGATATAGGTACCTACTTGTACACACATACTTCAACTAATTTGATACAAATAGCTTTCAAGTTTATTAGGAAAATTCCAATGCGACGTTATTCAAGAAGCCTTAATTAAATTCCTAGAGATTTCTTACACTAGGTACCTATTATTACATAACATGACAACAACCGAGACAGACACTTAATTAATTTTTTGTCAGTCTTTTTATAAAATTCTGTCCAAAGTGGCTTTGAAACACTCTTTTTCAGTACCTACAAAAAAATTAGTCCCTTTTTTGCAATGAAAATTCCTCTATTAATAAAATTAATATATTATGGATTGTTTTTCTGCAATTTTCTATTCTCGAATTAACATTACGAACTCACTCACCCTCATACACATACAATCACCCATTTGTGTTTATATAATACTAGCGACCCGCCCCCGGCTTCGCCCGGCGTGCAATTTTTATATATATGAACATTCCCCGTTTATACCTCTTGCCATTAGTGAAAACCGAATTAAAATCGGTCCACCCGTTCACGCGTGATGCCGTGACAAAGGGAAATGGGGATTCATTTTTATATATAGAAGATGTATGTATGTATATATCTTTTTGTACTTATAAATTGTAATTTGTCAGACCTAGTAATAGGCTTTTTAAAATGTATTTGTAATTTTTAGTATGCTGTTAATGTTGCTATTTAATAAATAAATAAATGTGTCTCAAATGGTCACCTGATTCTCTTTATTACACGTATTCGATATTGCAATTATAGTTATGGGGATGAGTGCGCTTATGTGCAACAATTCTACGATTGTATGGAAACTCGTACAGATAAAGCAATGACATCGCAAATTGCAGTTTGTAATTGTTAAACATTGTATCTTGTGAAATGTTCGGGCGTTTGCCATAGACAATATTCTGAAACAATGAGAGCTCAGTGTCGACAAGCCATAATCCTATTTGGTGTGCAACGGTCGGCTTAGGTCTCCATATCGTAACCACGTTGCAACAACCAACCGTCTGGAAACTTCTTATGTGTTACATACAATTCACTCTAAATACTCTTCTAAACCACCCAACGGTTTTTGATGCGGTTTTCACTAATGGAAAGAGCGACATACACGGAGTTTGTGTATATAATTTGCAGAAAAAAGTAGCTTCCGTGCGATGCCGAGGGTGGATCTATAGATCATTGACTTCAACAGCTTTGATATTCTAATTTTGAAATTAATTACAATTACTATACAAGTGAATGGCCACATCGTTTGTTACGCCGAAGACGTGATGCGTTTTTGTATCTTTTTATTACCTATTTACACTACACTAATATGATAAAGAGATAAAATCCGTTTATTTGTATACGTGTAATCTGTTCTCGTCACCAGTGCCGCAATGTCCGAAGACCAAAGGACCGATCCGCAAGTTTAAAGTCAGAAGTTTTAAGAATCAGCGAGCTGAAGTGGCAATGAGCCTGTCGCATAACAGATGGGGTAGAAGAGTTCTCGAATGAAGACCACGAATTGGAAAGACAGACGACCTTTGGTCTGTGACGATACTTCGAATTTGTTCCCTCTGTGCTCGTTGCGAACATCTCAACGGCCTTGCAAGCAGTCTATACCTCTGTCTAGTATCTATCCCGTCATGAAACATTGGGTAACACTTTGCAACCTGAACCCATTTTGATAAATTGATGTGGATATTGGATAATGTAAATATATTAGACCCATTGGGAAATGACAGAGAGTACTTTTTTATTTAAACACTTTAAAGAATCATAGAGGCCTAATTTTGCCTAACTTCGTTTTTCTTAAATGTAAAAATATTTTTGTCAGCCTCGATCCCTCGAAAACGTTACTTTTTTCTGGATGAAAGGTACCCTATGTATCTCTTGCAAAGGGTAACAAAGGGTAACAATTAAGCAAACTCGCACTTTACATTAAAATATTGGTTAGGATGAAGGTTTATACCTGATGTCTGAAGTAATTACTTTTTTTTTTCATTAAATATATTCGTTCGAGTTCGATCACGGCTCGTGTATCGTGGATTGGAAGCTGTATGCTTCGGGCCTCGCCTCTGTTGTGGTAACGGACAAGCAATAACTTGAGCTCGGCACGTCCTCTCAAACAGTCGAGTGTATCTGCGTGCATAACTATAGAGGAAATTATTAAATAAAGTTCACGTAGCTGCGTGAAGTTTATTTAATACATTCAATGTGGATATCGTTATTGAACTGATAAAAAACCTTCGCCTATCTCACGAGCAGCAGCCTCAACCTTTCTGATTTTTTCTAGATATAAACAGTTAAGTACCCATTAAAAGAACATGAGCTATCTAATATTCTACTTCAAAGTTTTTGAAAGATTTTATTATGACATAATAAAAAATCATCACGATCGTTATTTCGCCACAAGTGCACCCTGTAGGACATAGCTCCACCGCTCGTTCGTCCGCCCTCTAAGTCACTCTAGGACTAGTCTTCCAGTCCCACTTCAGCTGGCTTCCCCGCCATTCCTACTGCGGCAGACTGATTGATTCTCCGTCTCATATCCTTTAGAGAAATACCAAGCATTGGTTTTTTCATAGCTCACAGAGCGACTTGTAATTATTAAAACTGGAAATATGCACCGGTTAAAACCTCCGTTTTATTCTGATCATTCATCGATTAAAGTTACATTCACTTAAGCACCTACTTAACATAATGTTTTGAATAAAAGTGATACCAGCCTTCTTCACCAGTGATTCTAGAGTGTGACCAGCCTATCGAGGTGTAGACTATCAAGGTGGACGAATGAACTATGTCTAATGATACCTACATACATAAATTATATCAATTCTCTTAAATGTACCTACTGTGACTATAGTGACGTTTACATTCTTATTCCTCGTCCAACTGTACTCTACTATTTCAATATAATACAGTAGCTGGCAACATTTTCTGAAATAGCGCCATCGTGAATTCTCACACAAACGTGGTTGCGTTGAAATATTTTAAAATGGTATATCTAACTCGTCTTTGTTTTATTTTTAGGGTTCCGCACCTCAAAATAAAAAAACAAATCGTTCTTTCTTTAAGAAAAAAAAAGCAAATCTTCGATGACATATTCTCCAATTATTATTGCCACGTAAACGCGCGCATGTCCTAGGTCGTCTATCTAATTCTATAAAAATACTCGTAGGTGCGTCACACCGCTCTAACCCTTGACAAGATTTCACAAGTCTGTTCGGACTTGCTAGTTGCTATTGTTATGAATTGCTAGTCTTCTTAGACAAGCAGGTTATCTATTCTTATCTGTATGAGCATGTGATAGTGTAATCCATACATGAAATAAAAAACCTCATAGCAGACCTTACAGCAGAATCTGTTCAACTCTAGAAAAAAAACTTTAAGAACTAAATTCTCATATTTCAATTTCATTGTAAAATGTTTGATGTCTGCGTTAAAATTACCTCTATTCTATAATAATGCTTCTAACGAAATAGAGGAGATCTCCACTGGGAAATAAACTGAATTATGTCACAACTGCTGCAGCACGACCAGCGATGAATACACACTATATATTATATGATATGAACGTTAAAATAGAAATGTTTTGTTTAATCTATTATTATTAACAGGCAACGGTAGCCATAAAGTGGACCGACAGCCTGTCCGCTAATCTTTACACACACACACAAATACATACATACAATGAACACAAATTTCTTTTCTTCAAATTTAAATTGCATCTCTGTCTTTTGCGATTTAAGCTAAGCTTAGTGTAAAGGTAACCGAATAATTATATATATATAAACTTTAATGAATGAATAAATAAATAAATAAGTAGTTAAATGTTAGTATGCATTCGTATGTTATTAGTTTAGTATGCAATTCAGGTTACCAAAGAATGTCTAGCACTTTTACTAGACATTTATATGTCTCTTCTCTTATGTTCTCTTATCAAGAGGCAACAGCGGCTATATTTGGCATCGGGAAAGCCAAATTTCTATTGAATAAAAAAAAAAAAAACAAAACGGAAGCCAGTGTCCAAAAACTATACTCAACGATATCGGTAAAGATTTTATTGAAAAGCAGGCCGATCTAATTTGAAAACGTGTCAACCGAACTGTGCGCTCGGAAACAATTAACAAAATGGAATTGACTTTGCTGTGAAATTTAATATTCTAACATATCGGGGCCCATACATCAATCGAGACATTAATTTTTACAGACCGTAAATATAAATGGGCTTGTTGCGTAATTTAAAAACCTTTTCTCCCTCCACTGGAAAATTGCGCGAATTTGTCGCTTTTGTAAACGATTTCATTCCTACTTTATTGTACGGCTATAATGAACGTACACGTCAATACCTTTTTATACGTCAATACTTCGTAAGTTACGGAAATATTTCGTTTTCAAGCTCATTCATTTAAATAATTCCAACTGAATGAGCAGTTTTACTAAATTTTGCAAATCGCTAATTATTATCTACCTAAATAACAAAACTACACAATTAATATAATTTGGAACTACCAGCGGATTTTAAAAATTCTTTATTCATTTGACAGTCCAATTTTTTGAGGAAAGTTTAGGCTGAAATGAAAAGGCGGGTAATACAATGGTAATACCACGTGATACAGCTGCGACCGGACCGTTCGAATGAGTCCTCGCCCGCGCGGTACAGGGGCGCGGGGTATAACGGCGGGCGCCCGCCGCTCGCACCTCTCGGTCCCAATATATTAAAGATGGGCAAAGACATTGAACGCTATGCTATCAATTGCAATTTGATGGTACTAAGATTGCTACGATAAAGGAAACGTTAATAAGCTAACATATAATAATTGAAATCTAAAACAATAACCAATGAAGTTAATTTCTGCGTCAATAATATTTCACTTGAAATGTTGACATTTTACGAGCAATATTGTTCCGGTGAGCCTTTGATGAGCCTTTGAGCACCAGAAATTTTCATTTGAAATTTTCGATCAATAAACATCAAAATGATTGTAGAAATGTGTATGGGTAAGTTGAATTTGGTTTAATTTAAAAATAATAAGCCTTTTACTGTCTCACTCAAGCACTAAAAAAATGTGGTACCAGTGCAATGAGCATAATAAACACGTACCTAAATACTGGCACCAATCAGTGGCAGTGTGGCAAAATACTGTTCGTATTCGCTATTGCGTGTTTCTTATATTTGGCAAAAGAAAAAATAACATCTCTTAGATCAGAGTACCGCAATCGTGGCTTTGTTGAGGGTGATCAAGACTAACCGCCCTCCGCAGTCGCCTGGAAGAGTGAACTGCGACTTCTTAGTCGTAGAGATGAACGTCACTGGAGCTGCGGTCTCCGACTGTGTTAGGTTGTACCGCAGAAAGATGAATTGCCCTCTGCCCGCTCCGAAAGGTGAATATTTTCGCCATAGACGCCATAGACGACGCTAGGAAAATCAAAACCAACAATTGTGTGCTCCACAAATGTTTAGTTTTAGAGTTATTTTGATAAAAATATTTTTTTTGTAAAATTGAAAAAATGCTATTTTCACTTCAAGGTTTTTTTTTTTCAAAACTAAGCACTTTAAACCAGTCAAACTTCTAGAGTATATTACAAGTACATAAATAAAGTTAATTCTAAAATAGTAACGATTATTTTCAATTGGGGTGGTAATTACGGGGTGATTTTCATATTTTTTGTCGCTGAAAAAATAGGGACCAACCTCATTTTCGTCATGCTTTGAGTTTGATGCTTTGAGTTTTTTCCGAAATATGCATTATTTTTTGGTTATTTTACGTTGAAATTTTCGACTTTGGCGTTCGTCAAATAAGTAACAACATTCAACAATATTTGTATTGAGTTTACAGACACCATAAATTCAGCATTCTTTTTGTTTTTTTAAGCTACATTTTTACTCAGAATTGTCGAAAAATTGACACTTTCATTAGGGAATAAGTCGAAAAGTACCTATTGACTTTAGTAAAAACTTTATAGAACAAAAGTTGCTTAGAATTAATCAATTTAATCACCTCGAGACTTATTTTTCACCCCCGAGAGGCAAATCACGGCACAGGGTCAACTTTTAAGTAGAACTGTAAGTAGAACCCGAAACCAAATTTTTATGCAAATCGGTGCTCTTTGGCAAAATTATGCTGGAAAACGGTCATTGAGTGGTCTATAGGTAGAACTTCTATGACGGTAGGTAATGTGCTTCTGACCAATAATAATTCATTATTTCGCGCTATCGCCGTTTTACCTTTCAAAGCTTTATTGGAGCAGTCGTGTCCTCGCCTTTGTATAGTTACAAGAATGTCTGTCAGGCTTTGTTTGTCTCCCGAGACCGATACGATTTGCATTGAGAGCCTCTGAAAAATAAACCCGGTGGTCTTTTAAAGAATCGCTGTTGTTTCCAACATCGCAAGGCATAAGTTTATATTTCATTTAAGAAGTAACTTTAATCTTATTTTATTACTCACTTAAGCAGAGGCAATAGCGATTTTGCAGTAAGTACCTAACGAAGAGCTTTGTGAACAACGTCTTGTACGAATTTAGACGAGGATCAAAAGAGTTTTGCTTTCATTATTTTTAACGAAGTAGTTTCGAGCTCCTTCGGACAAGTGTTTACAGTTTACATGAACCGTAGGTACCTACGTTGAATTAACATAAATTTTATCAAACCAGTCAACTATTGATAGCAGGTATTTATAAGCGTAGCTATGGCAAAATCTACATTCTATAGCTGTTAAAAAAATTAGGGACCTATGTCAGACCAACCTACTCGTAAAATTTCATCCGCATAAACCCATATTATATGATTGAAGCCTCGATACATGTTATTGATGCAGTATACTCTGGAAATATTTAATTATGTGTGGTAATCTCGAGAATCCCAGAGACAGTTTCAATTAATGTCTCCCTCGAGAATCGTTTAGAAGCTGATTTCGCTACCTAAATGGAATTTTTTTGACGAAAGATATTTGATAAAATATTAGAATTACATAAATATTTGTCAGTCCATATGAAATTTTAAACTGCACTAAATTATGTTTAAGAAATGTGTACTTAATAATAAATATAATTTACCAGCGACTCCTCCCCGCCTTCGCATGAATGTAATTTATTTCTCATTTATCGCTCTTTCTATTAGTGAAAACCGTATCAAATCCGTTAGGCGACTTTATATTTTGGACTTTATTTTTTTTCTCGGAATGTGAGCGAAACTTGGCTTTAAAAACTTTAGATTTATATGCACATCTACCGCAATTATGCCACGCAAAAACTTTATAAATAAGTATAAGTAGAATTATACAAACGCAAAAAAAGTACCTACAAAAGAGAAACGAACAAATCAGAAACCAATTAAAAAAATTAAGAAAATTAAAACTGTCAAACAAATACTACAATAAACAATATTCAAATTTGAAATAGATTTCTTAGTCATTATAAATTCCAAATAACACAATTAGTCCATAAATTTTCAAGTTTTGGAAAGCATGGCAGTAGGTATATAAAGTATATTTTTAAATTGACAATTTTTAGCGTAAATCGCAAAGCTTTGCCGTGGTAGATATAACGGATTGCCAGATCGATTTCTCCCTTTTATGTATTTGTATTTATCATTATTGTAGTGTTAATTGAGGTTAATTAAAAAATAAGTTTTGTAGATCTGTAGACTCCGGTAGTGGAGTGGAAGAATGCAATTCCTTTTTAAAACCGGCCCACGGCTCCCAAATAAATCAATTAAAAATTGACTGATGTTATAAATACATATTTTAGTATAACTAGCTGGTGCCAGCGACTTCGTCCGCGTTGAAAAAGAAAATATATGAGTGCCTAGCTGAGCCCGCAACTTGGTACCTACGCGTGGTATTTGGTATCGCGCGTAACTTTTTTGTTTTTGAACCGATTGGAATGAACCACATTCAAATGTTAAGCCATTTCCGAGATTAGCGTGCACAAACGCACAGACAAAGCACACAAACACACAAACCGACAAACAGAAAAGTACAACGTGTACAAATATTTAATGTACAGACAAGGCTCATTTACGATTTTATTATATGATAGAAGAAGATAAATTATTTTATTTTATAGTTAGAAATGATAAGTAACTTTGTTAATGAGATGCATTACAAAGTCTTAAATATTTTTAAAGCCGTTCATTGTGTAGACAGAGCTGTTTGTTCTTTTATATAATTCTTTCCAATTGCAAAATATATGGACGAGTTAATGCGACGTGATTTGCGAGAAGAATGTTGACGAAGTGTCGTCATGACGTCGAAGAGCCGCCGGCCGTGACACATGGCACGGTCATAACATTATTACGAGGAGAAATTTCTTCATTTTGCCCCTTTCGCCGCCGGGATAGCGCTTATCTATCATGTCCGGTGTAATCTAGCTCCTGTTATATTATGCTCTAGGGCTATTATAATGCCACAGACTCGATTATTACAATGCTTATTCCGGCGGAATATTGAATTAGATTTATGCTTCTCTCTTTTTAAATATTCCAGGGATAAATTGGTAGGTACTCAGTTTACAGTTTAAATGACAACATGTCCCAGAAATCTCTCAATACTTAAATTTATTACCAAATCTTTATGGAGCTGCCATTCCTAATTAAAACGTAGGTAACTAAATGCGGTGCAATGTTCCAGACGTACCTAGATAAAATTTCATTGAGTACTAGACTAATCCTAAAATATGGACAGAAATAACACGGCGGTAGTAAAACGTTTCGATGACATTGTTTAATCGTTTTAAGAAAAAATAATAAATTATCGTTCTGCCGCAACCAATTATATACGAATTAAAATAATAAATGACCGTCGATTCCCCTACATAACTTCGCCATTTAAACCAATCTTTGCTGCATTATTTATTTTCATTTGGTAACAATTTACATGTTTTTATGGTAACACTCGAGAATTTCAAAATAAGACGCTATTTGATTCAATCCTAAAAAGTATCAGATGCGCTGTACCATACATGTTTTTAGTGAGACCTCAGTTAATTCTCGTGTTGCCCCAGAACTAATAATTTTATCATATTTATACAAAAGATTCTTATCAAAAATTCAAATTAAGTGTTTGTCTCAAAAGAGTCACGATTTAACTAACCAAATGTTAGTTATCGGTTTGTAAACATGTATAATAGGGTATTACACTCATTTTTTAAAAGTGTCTCAATTAGATTCTGTAGTGCTAATGAACCACTAAAAAAACCACCAAATTTTTTTATTTAATCGATAAGTTTAATAAAAAAGTTTAAAATTTACATTTTCAAATTTCGCGCGTAATTTGACCATTTTGCTCTGTGGTCATGACGTCAGTTGGCCGTGTAAACAAATGCGCCGGTAATTGACATGACACTGACTGACACTTTTTTGTTTACACAACCGTATAACGTAAACATGGCGGCTACTATTTCATTGTGTTTAAGAACAGACTAAAATTCTGAAAACTTTGAATTTAATTTTAAAATTTATTTTGTTATTTTACGAACTAAAACTAACATTTTCCGACTGCTTTTTGCGTAAGCTATCTCAATAATATACTTTTAGATTTTTTTTCATATAGACTAAAATACCCTATTGTACATAATATAAGTACCAAACTTCGCCCGCCCAGGGTTGTCATTCGAGTAAAAGTAATTTTATTTTTTTATGATTTAAAATGTAGTTTCATGTTATTCTTCTTAAACAAATATGTAATAATAATTTATGTAAGTATAATTAACATAAATTAATGTTCACTAGTGTTGAATAATTTTTATATTGGTGCCCGCGATTCATTTAAATGGTATAGATAGTGTAAATTAATAAATTTTAAATGTTGTTTTTTAAATTCATTCCAAATCTATTGGTATAGTCAGTGGTAGTCTGTGAACTCTATTGTACGTTATCACGTTTTACGTATTATAAGATACAGTCTTAATACATAAAACTAAAATTATAGAATAATTATATTCTTTCGATCATTCGTCCTTCAAACTTCGAAGTGTTCAATTTGTTGAGATTTTCGTTAAGTTTGTTTTTCATAGATGTTTTGTTTGTTATTTTGAGTCTACATTTACTTGTCTTGTTATTATTTTAAGTCTATACTTATCTAGTTAAATTTTGTTGGTTTTTTGCTTAACTATTGTTATTTAACTTATTGTTTTTTAATATTCGAGAGGATTATTATGAATTCTGACTATGCTCAACCAATTCGTCATCGCAAGTGCAACTTGAGAGGAAAATGAAACGTTTCTTAACGTCTTTAGATTTTTTTTGAATGGACGACTTGATTGGCTCGGCGGTTAAATAAAAAATCATGCTGTAATCAATACATTCGTTATTTGGGAAACGTCGTCGATTATCGTGTGATTCGCATGCAGTCATACGGTGGTCGTACATACGTCATACACACCGGCCCAACGAATGGGTTTCGCTGGTGTCTCCAACAATCATTCGTTGGCGTCTGCCGGCGATCCGAACCTAACCTATTTTGGCCTAGTGAAAGATTTGACAAATGATAAATGCCCCAAACGTGTTGTGTCATTATAATAATCAGCAATGAAACGATGTCATACAACAACTTAATAAACGTTAGTGGTCAAAGTGAAAAATAGGCGAAACGTTGGTTGGCAAGTGATAATCGGCCAAACAATTCTCGGCGAAAGGGCAGGATTCGATTATTTTATTAGTAAATTTGAATTGACGAATAATTTGATTACCTACTGGAGTACCACACTAAAAAGTTTAGAATGAGATGACTTAATAGGGGCTATAATTACTAAAGTGAAAGCAAGACGAAAAGATACGCGTAACTCCCGATATCCATTTTATCTTGAGCCGTGTTAATAAAAATATAAATTGAAAGCTTAATATTTATTGTTACTTGCCGATGAAATGTGATTCCGTCTGTTTTAAAGTTCGATATTTTACTGTTTTTTTCACACCACCAAATAGAACAAAAAGCCTTTGTGAAAGTGTTTTTGTTTTATTTCGAAATAAACAGACACATACGAACAGATCTGTTACTGGCGTCGTATCGTAATGTTTCATAGCGAGCGAGAGTTGATGTTTGTAAGTGACAAATCACTGACGTTTTTCGGATAGCTCATATTGTATAGGTTAGCTACTCCGTGGTTTAAATTGTCAATCTAGTCAAATTGGTGTTGAAGTTGTGTCGTGTGGAAGCCGTTTAAGGGTAAGGCGCACCTATCCGCGCCGAAAGAATCGAATCGATCACTCCGGAGGAATCGACCGCGCCAGAAGGATTTTACGTTACGATACGCTGATGATCTAAAAATAGTACGCATTTGACTTCTGAGTACGTAAAGCTAATGTGAAAATTAATATACCGTGGCTAAGGCACCGTTTCTACGGCCATATTTTTTACGCGCAAATGCGTGCTAATGTCAAAATACTGTTATCCCATCGATTGGTTTTGACACTATCGCGCATTTTAACGTTAAAAATACACACTCGGAAGTGATGCCTAAATAGTAGGTAGGAACTACAACTTAAGGCGACGCAGCGATAAACAATTAATCCTACTGTAGTCGGCAGCGCACTTACAGCACCTGTAGCGTTGCTTGTGTTATAGGCGACGGTAGCCACCTACCATCAAGTGGACCGTCAGCCTGAAAAAAAAAAAAAAACAATTAATACGGCTCTGATTGCATATGAAATTGCATGCTTATGTCATAAGGTCGTATGCATAATAAGGTCGTTAGGGATGCCCATTTCCCTATCCTTTCCCATTGTCTATGGTTTCTTGTCTATGGCTGTTTATATTTCTGTACATATTTAATTATTTCTTGGAAACAACGTTGTCACAAACGTTTTTATCAATATATTCGGAATTCACAAACTATTTCCGATCGATTGACTACCCGGACGCCTATCTTAAACGAATTTTTAATATTTTGTGGCTAATCCGTATGCTTTAATTAACAATTAAATTTGTAATTAACTACGTAGTCACAAACGAAATGAAAGGCGTTACAAACGTTCACAAACAATTCACAAACGATTGATCAAAGCAAAATTATAAAATTTGAATTTTTTGGGGCTAATCCGTGCGCTCACCAAACGATCATTTCTAATCCATAGAGCGTAGAATCATACGCTCTAATCATATTTCACGTTATATAGTACTCTGTGACTCTGTGGTTTGTTAGTTACTATTGTATGTACTATGTTGTTTGTATAGACTTTGATAATTTTGATGTGATAATAAAATAAAGAGAAAAGTGTTTAGTTACTTACAATTTATTATATTATTGAAAATCACAATCAAAAACAAATCATCTTTTATCTTTTCCATTTTGTTAATACAGCAGTGCCATTTGCAATCATGTCTATGAGACCTGATGATCATCGCCGAAAATGGGACAGCGAAGAGTTTGAACGAATTGCTGCAGAGAGATTAAAAGCAGAATTAGAAGAAGAAGACGAACAATACAAAAAGAAAGGTTAGTTTGAAACTATAGTGTCCAGTGATGCTCAGACTTGAACTGCTGACGATCGACTCGGTAATACTGCAAGTATGTGTGATGCACATAATTAAGTAGGGTCTCTCATCGCTTAGGTAGATGATAGGTGTAGGCACAAGACGTCGCATTCTTTTGATAAAACCGATACCAGGATTCAGAATTATTCAGATGTAAAAAGTTATAAAGGGGATTCGGGCTTAACTGTGAACAAACTTAATCGGTGGCGGGAGCTTCATAGAAGCTCAAAAGCCTGGAATGCCTTATATGTGGGTAGAGTGTATCATGGTATCATCGTAGGTAGGTCATAAATATAGGTAACTACCAGAAGTTTCCAAAACAATTTGCAGAGATCAAACCTTGCAGTTTTTCTGTGACAAATACTACACATTCCTCCTTTCTATACTAGTAGGGTTATTCTTCAAACAAAAATTGTGAATCAACTGATATCTACCAATATGACTCACAATTGACCCAAAAAGATCTAAAGTAGCGATGCGCTAATTACAAATAGACTGGCCGCACATGTTTTAATCTGTCAACATTGTTTTCTTCAGAACACTTTTTCATATACAGTAGGGCCTCGTAATCCGAAATCACAAAATTCATACAAAATTATAGTATGTAAATGTATTTTTCGAAATGAAAAAAAGATTTTAAAAATTAAAGTTTACACTTTTTTAAACAAAATGCGTTTTGTTACTTTGAGGTGTGTCGTTTAGTATTTTTTCTGGCAATGAATTTATTGATTGACAATGAAATTGATACTTGTGGCACCCAAAATGAATGACAGCACTGCATGGCATCACAATATTCAGTGAGACAGCAGTTTGTGGGTGCTGGGGGATCATTCAGCTTAGCAGGGGTTTGTATTATCTACACATTATTGTGAAGTACAAAAAGTAAAGTTTTGATGTTAACAACCTTATTTTATGGATATTGCACTAATTATTTCATGAAACCAATTTTGTACCATTGTAACTAGTTTTTTTTTTATTTATTCTCTTGTATAATTATCAAATGATATAAATATCAATGCATCAAAAGGCTATAATTTTGATCTTTTGTTGATGATAAAAGTTAGTATAATATGACAAGGGATTTGGTACTACGTATAAGTTTATTTATATAAACTTGACATAAACAAAATATCTGTTTATTATTGTACAGTGAATTTTAAGTTTACCTTATTAAAATTAGGTAGGTATGTACATATAAAAACTAATAAGTAGCATGTATTTTTACCAGCTTTGTTTAACAATATCAAATTATCATTTACTATGTCTGACAGAAATGCTACATTTAAAATAATGAATAACTGTTTTCAATAAATTTATATTTGAAGGTAAAGAATTCCACAAGTGTAAATTGTGTTCTTTCCGTAGTGGTGTTATTTGTCTATTCTGATATAATTTTGTGAATAATGTTTTCAAAGATATATTAATATCTATACAAATGCATACAAAATGATGAGACTACTGAAATTTTACATTTGGCTAAAGTCCATATATATACTACTCAAAACAAAATAAGGGCCACTAGTTTATTTACATTTAAGTGCACTTTAGTAAACTGAAAGTAACTGATAAGTAGCATTATATTGATATTACGAACTCTTTGGTGTTAGATCTCTTTTATGCTTCCTAATTTGAAAAATATTGCCATCGTTTTAAGAAAAAAATAATAATTGGAAGTTATCCTTACGTTTTTCTTCGATTGTCTTCTTAACTTGTTTCGGTTATTTTAGGAAAAAAGTTTTACTTTTTCAATTTTAATTGATTCATTTCTCATCTCGCGTTAATCATGCCACCAGTACGAAGGCACATGGATACAATTACAGCAACCAGAGCCATAACTATGATTCAAGAAGGACGTTCTCAGCGTTACGTGGGTTTGCAATTGTATTTTTCTCGAAGAGCTGTCCAAAATGTATGGAATCGCTTCCAAGAGACCGGCAGTGTTGCCAGGAGACCCGATTCAGGTAGAGTTCGTGTAACAACGGCGCACGAGGATCGGTACGTCCAACTAAGTGCTCGTCGTGATCGTACAGTAACGGCCCGTAAGTTACAACACCACCTACGGCTGACAACGGGTACCCGTGTCAGTGATCAAACTATACGTAATCGATTGCACGAAGACCAGCAAATGTCAAGACGTCGAGTTGTTCGAATTCCTCTGACTAGGGTTCAACGTGCAAACCGTTTAAGATTCTGCCGTCAGTATTTGAACTGGGGGATTAATCAGTGGGGCAAGGTGCTTTTTACAGACGAGTGCAAAGTAAAATTTTTTAATGATGATCGGCGTGTTAGGGTGTGGAGACGACGCGGCGAGCGTTTTTCGGAGTCCTGCATCCACGAAGTTGACCGTTTCGGTGGTCCCAACGTAATGGTTTGGGGTGGGATTAGTTTACACGGTAAAACCGAGCTCACCATTTTAAATGCGGGTACCGTAACTGTAAAACGTTACATCGAAGACGTCATCAGGCCTCAAGTGATCCCATTTGCACAGCGAGTGGAGCCTGGATTCATCCTGGTGCAAGACAATGCCCGTGCACACACAGCTCGATCGACACAAACTGTCCTAGAAGGGTGTCATATTGAGGTATTATCATGGCCAGCTAACAGTCCGGATTTAAATCCAATCGAGCAATTGTGGGACCAATTGAAACGAAGGGTTAGAGAGAATGAGCAAGGGTCTACAACCAACAGCAGCTGATTGACGCTTTAAAACGTGCCTGGGAGGAGATTCCAGATGAAAACGTGAGGAATTTGATCAAGAGTATGCATACGAGGCTTCAGGAGTGTATTGTTAAGAGAGGAGGACATACTCGTTACTAAAAAGAAGAAACAAAAGTGACAAGAACAGTATTTTGTCTTTTTCCGGTGATTTCTTTTGTTCATGTTTTTCATTCAAAATGGCCAATTTCATTATGAACTTAAAAAAAACAGTTCATGATCATTATTTTAAACAATTGTTAGCCTATATTATAACCAATAACATTATTTTGTAGTTACATAAGTTAAACAATTTAATGTCTTTGTTGTTTTCATGGTACAACAAAAAATCTTAGTGGCCCTTATTTTGTTTTGAGTAGTATATATATATATATATACAGGGTGTCTCAAAAGTAGTGAATCAAACGGCTCACCGAGATAGAGTAGGTCAAGACCTATCCAAATAAACCAACTTTAGTTCCGCGAAAATGTATAATTCATGAGATATTTGAAAATGAGTGAAAATTCCAAAAAATACCGATTTTTAAGTATTTTTTTTCAATAACTTGGTCAATTTATGTTTTGGGGTCACCTGTTACTATTTTTATTGTTACTAGATTATGGTACTGATGACCACATACGGAAAATCAAAAATAAAAACAAAAAGAAATACAAGAAGTCAGGGTTCAATCTTTTAATTTTATTTCGACTTTTTCGTTAGTGATTATAAAACACCCTATATTTTTAGAAAAAAACCCTTCCATTAACTGGTAAAGTCTTTTAAAAACTTCCCTGTTTCATGCGGATTCCAAATTGGTAAGTAACATTAATAACACCCCTAAAACTAAATTATTATCGATGGGTCAAATGCGTCAGGTAGTAACAATAAGTGAAATCAATAGAAAATCTGTTCTTGTGTCGGCCGGAATCAAGGTAATTTCTATGGAATTGTTCGGGTCTATTGTTTAAACAATAGACTCATAGCTCTGTTATCTTGCTCTTACGCATGGAGTTAGAGTGGGATGGATAATTTTCGTAACCTAACCTTTATTATGCGTTTGAAAAATAATTATACCCAATTTCCAAACTAAATTAAAATATCTTCCTAATAGATAATCAAATAAAACGAAGCATGTTGTAGTGAGTAATTTTTTATTATAACAATTATAAAAGATGCTCAAATTGGCGGCCATTTTGCCTAATACATAAGCGACAACGTTTTAAATAAGAGCGTTTTAGGCGCCTTAAACTATTTACATTTATTTCGTTGGCTGCTATTGTAAGTCTTCTACGCAATTCTTCCTGGTTTCTAATTGGTTTTTCATAAATTTTGTCCTTTAAACATCCCCAGTAAAAAAAATCTAATGGATTTAAATCTGGTGACCGTGGTGGCCACAAAATTGGGCCCAGCCGACCAATCCATCGATTCGGGAATCTTTCATTTAAATATTCCCGTACGGGCACGGCATAATGGGCTGGGCATCCATCATTTTGAAACCACATTGTATTTTGTAACTCCTCAGGAGTTCCTTCAAGCAGGTCAACCAAATTATTACGTAGAAAATGTAAATAGTTCTCCCCATTTAAGATAGGAGGCAGTTCTACCGGTCCCAAAATTTTGCCATGAAAAATTCCAGCCCATAAATTAATTTTAAATTGATATTGGGACCGTTCTTCGCGCATTTCATGCGGATTCTCGATACTCCAGCTATGCACATTGTGTAAGTTTAGGTAGCCATCCTTGCGACAGGACGATTCGTCGCTCCATAAAACTTTATCAAAAAAATCGGGATCTTCATTGATTTTTTCTATCATTATGCGACAAAATCTCACACGAGCCACGTAGTCCCTTTGTTGCAGTTTTTGTACTCTCTGCACATGGTAAGGGTGATACCCGTATTTTTTTAAAATTCTATGATTTGTTGCTCTCGGAATGCGGGTTCTACTCTCGATTTTTCTTGTTGATATGCCAGGTTCTTCATTCACCAATTCTAGCACTGTGTCCTCGTCAGTTGTTTGAGGTCGTCCTTCTCTAGAACGGCGTGCACCAGGCATCTCCCCAGCCCTATAAGCATTGTGGACTCTTAAAAATACTCCATAATCTGGATGTCGGCGATCTGGAAAGCGTTCGGCGTAGATCCTCGCCGCTTCCCTTGCGTTGTACGCTACTCCTCCTCTGCGGGGCTCGTAGCGAGTTTCGCCGTAAATAAGATGCATGTCTGCATACTCTTGAGAAGTGTAAGTAGGATGTTCCATGTCAAACACTAAACACACAGTAAATCAGAGTCCAAAGTAAAGCCAAGTCAGTTATTAAAAGTGGAGAAAACACAATACCGAAATAGAGCGCGCGTGTGTAGCAAGTACGAAAAGTAAGCTAACTGACAAATAAAAAATAAGGGAGCAATGCGTTCGCGCCTTGTACTCCACCGCCCGCATACTTCCCTTTCACCGCTCACTTCTACAAAATCATCCATCCCACTCTAACTCCATGCGTAAGAGCAAGATAACAGAGCAATGAGTCTATTGTTTTTATTTAAACAATAAACCCGAACAATTCCATAGAAATTACCTTGATTCCGGCCGACACAAGAACAGATTTTCTATTGATTTCACTTATTGTTACTACCTGACGCATTTGACCCATCGATAATAATTTAGTTTTACTTACCAATTTGGAATCCGCATGAAACAGGGAAGTTTTTAAAAGACTTTACCAGTTAATGGAAGGGTTTTTTTCTAAAAATATGGGGTGTTTTATAATCACTAACGAAAAAGTCGAAATAAAATTAAAAGATTGAACCCTGACTTTTTGTATTTCTTTTTGTTTTTATTTTTGATTTTCCGTATGTGGTCATCAGAACCATAATCTAGTAACAATAAAAATAGTAACAGGTGACCCCAAAACATAAATTGACCAAGTTATTGAAAAAAAATACTTAAAAATCGGTATTTTTTGGAATTTTCACTCATTTTCAAATATCTCATGAATTATACATTTTCGCGGAACTAAAGTTGGTTTATTTGGATAGGTCTTGACCTACTCTATCTCGGTGAGCCGTTTGATTCACTACTTTTGAGACACCCTGTATATATATATATAACAATTCACTTGTCCCTTTTCAGCCCCACCAGTCAGGAGAGAGCTTCTAAAGCAACGAGATTATAAAGTCGATTTAGATTCTAAATTAGGCAAAAGTGTGGTGATTACAAAGAACACACCAACATCCCAGTCCGGTGGATATTACTGCAATGTATGCGACTGTGTGGTAAAAGACTCTATTAATTTCTTGGACCACATCAATGGCAAAAAACATCAAAGAAATCTTGGAATGTCAATGAAAATTGAAAGAAGCACATTAGATCAGGTAATAATTTATTTTAATCTGTACATAAAGGGATATAAGGCAGGAGTTAGAAAGTGAAGTGAGACTTTTAATTCTTAATTTAATAATGAGACTCAACAGTAGAATAAAACTCAAGTGTTTAAGAACTGTAAAGTATCAAGAATGCTTGTGTTAACATTCTTTAAATATGGTTCTGTGATATAATAACTTTTTAAGTGACATATAATAACCGGCAAACTTCTTGGTACAAAACGTAAATTGCGAGAAGCCAAATTTTAGGTCTCTTCGGTGGTGGGGTGCGTCGGAGTGGGCGGCGAGCGTCGCTCAGAGCTGCGCGCGATTGATTCATCGCTCGAAATTTGCCGGAATCAATAGCAATCATATTGAACTTACCTAGTGTAGCCATTTTATCTGCAACTCATATATAATGTGACCCATAACTGGTGTTTCATACAATTGTCAAAATTAGATCCTCGAAAAGATCCTTCTACAAGGATCATAATAGTCAACAAAAATCATATTTGAGGATTAATTTTTTTATAGATTTTCCATCCGTTTGTTTAATTGCGTCATACTCGACCCAGAACCATGAAAAAGATTTTAATAAATAGCCATAATAGACTGGATTACTTACAAAAATAATGAAATAAGCTGCTGTTTACAAGAAATAACTACTTAACAGATAATAGCCTGTCCAATTGTTGATTGTGGAAACAGTGTTCCCTGCTACTAGTCATGTACCACCATTAAATTAAATAAATTTATCTTCTACTAGCAACACATTGTCTCTTCATAGGCAGTTGAAATTTTCAAAAAAATTTCAACTTTCCAGACTTTAGTCAGTCAGGTCTAACAGTATTACATGTATAGATTAGTTGTAAGTGTATTTTTTTAATATTTCAGGTAAAAGCTCGTTTTGCATTAAACAAACGAAAGTTGGAAGAGAAGAAGAGCGAATATGAATTGGACACTCGTCTGAAGGAAGCGGCGGAAGAGGAGGCCAGAATTAAGGAGCTAAGGCGTGAGAGACGTCGTGACAAGAAACGCAAGTTGGAAGAGGCAGAGGACGAAATTGAGGGCCCCGCCACATCGGAACTGGCGCAAATTATGGGATTTTCGGGCTTTGGAGCTGCCAAAAAGTAGCTAAGAATAATTATTTTAAATCTGTCTGCATAGGAAGTATAAGAAATTACTCCATGAAGCTTGTAGCAATGTCCTTTTCATTTATTGTTTCCCAAAATACTTTTTTTTTTTTAGTATAGCTTGTAACATTTTAAGAAAACACTCGAGACCCTACTTCAAATAGGATGTCATTGCGAGTCAGTGAAGATTCTATGATACGATTGTCTGTGTTAGGCACTACACGTGATCTTGATACTTTTATTTCACACATCTTAATCAAAGAATCATTAACTGAAGAAGATTCATTTTTGGCTGTATTAATTATATTGAGGTTTGTTTGACTTAAACATATTTTTAACTGACTAAATCAACTATTCTGTTATATAAAATTTATATATACAATTAATTCTGTTGTATACAATTGTAAGATTAATTGATTGAATGAAATTATTGTATGATTAAGATTAATTAATTGAAAAGATTAATTATTAATTGTAAGAAGCATCAAAACCATTCCTAGAATCTCCACAAACGTTAGGATGACTGCTATTCAACAATAAAATGCCATTCAGGTGAGAAGGAAATCACCCAACCTTTTTTTGAAGTGTTTTCGTTACTTTTAAAATGTTAAAGCTATACTAATTTGTGACGGTTCATATGTTCATGTTTATGGTAAAATAAAATTGTTTATTTTATAATTAGATTAAATTTTAAAAAAATTGTAACTATAATGAATTTATGTATTTAAATAAAATCGTCATGTATAAAATATGCTACTAATTTTTACCATGCAATGGTTTTCAAATACTTAATTTTAAAGCAAGGAGTGAAAAGGGAGCTAAAACTATAAGATGACAGGTAAAACAACAATCTGAAATAAACTACACATATTTTCCAAATGTCATTAGCGTAGGTAAATTAAATTCACCCAAAGAGAAGCGGAGATGCAAATGCACTGTAACTTTTTCAGTTTTTTTTTTAATAATGAAAAGGGGTAGCAGGCAGGCTGACAGCCCTTTCAATGGGGCGTGGCTACCATCGCCTAAGAAATACAAGCAACACTTTGATATCCCTTAGGTAATTAAACAATAGGTACACGTACTCTATTCACACAGGTACACGTGGTTCTGGCGCCAAAAGTCCTGTCACAATTTTTATATATATGGAAAGGATTACTTTAAAAATGGTGATTTACTCGGGTTTACTTCTAAAATAAAACAACCGAGCCCTGGTAAGGAGTCTATATTTAATTTTTATATTTCAGTTTCAATAAACATTTCAACCCACTCCTAGCGCCATCTATCGTCTATAAATATCAACCAATATATCAATTTACTAAATATAATACAGTTAATTGAATTTCACCAAGAAATACAATCCTATTCCATACATCGCCCAGGAAGCTCAAAAACATACTTGCTTACAGCTTTTTTAAAAAAAATTAGCTTGCGTTTTTATGATTAAGTTTTTTTTTTTTTTTTTTTTTTAGTTGAATACTGTAACAACCTTTAAAATTACTTGTGAGACTAAATTTTGTAAAGTGTAATAAATTGTTACTTAATATGGGTGGTCAAGTGGCGTACCTACTTCATATATTGTATGTCATCTACCTATATGTGGAAACTTTTAATTGGCCATCGATGTTCTATTCTGTGACTACATTGTATTCTATTAGCTGTAAGTTTTCCTAAAACTGTAAAAATAAAATAAAATAATTCATCCATAGAATAAAAATTATAATTAAGTGCCTAGGTTGAATTAGTTTTTTTTTAATATTTTGAGCGTTTACTCTTTGATGGTACTTGATGGGAGATAATTATATTTTTTTACACGCGTAACAAAATAATTATGGTGGATGCACTAGTCTATTTGCATATATACTACTTCTAACACATTCAAAGGCGGAAACAGCCACGGCGGCGGGCGGTCTCTTCATTCATTGACAGAATGATTCCTGAGGAAGTTTTAGGTGTATAATCTGTTTGAGATAAAACAATATAGGTATACGGTGAGATTGTTTGTCTTTTATAGGTCTACAAAAAAGTCCGAGATGGCATAATATCTTACTATAGGTACCTAACCATTCTATATTATGTAACGTGGTATTTAAACAGATACAATATTAATTATCAAATTAAATACGTTACTTACTTTAAGCATTTCATAAACATTATAATAACTCCTTACACCATACAATTTAAATAAATATATTTGGAGTTATCGTAAATTAAAAACTACGCACAAGAAAATAAATTCAAATGGTCTCGCACCAACGCGACGCGACGACGGGACTCGCTGATGCACTCGCAGGCGTCACATATTTTTGAACGCGGGCACTAGCTAGTTGCTAATATATGGAAGCTTCGAGATATCTTTTCATCCAAAATTCCTCATGTTGCCAGTGGTGACATGGCACTGAAACGTGGTCTCTAACTATGGGCCTCGTAAGAAGGCTTAACGTTGCTCAACAAGCTATGGAGAGAGCTAAGCTCAGGGTTACACTGCGGGATCGAATCAGGAATGAGGTGATCCGCAGACGAACGAAGTTGAAGTGGCAGTGTCCAATAGGACGCAGTAGGGCCGGGCCGGAAGATTCTCGAGTGGATGCCTCGGCAAGCGCAGCGTAGCACGTCCACCCACAAGGTGGACATACGACCTGATAAGGGCCGCGCGTCGACGGTGAATCCAGGCTGCTTCTGACCGGTCCCTTTAGAAAATTGGGAAAAGGCCTTTGTCCAGCAGTGGACGTCCAACGGCTGAGATGATGGCTAATATGTTTATTTCTCGTCGATAAAATCAAACAGGTAGGTACGAGTAAGTGGAAGTGTTTTCCAGAAAACACAGTTTTACGTACCTACAGGTCAGTTTGAGACATGTCAGTGTCTCATTGTGTTAAAGCTTCCATGCGGAACATGGATAGGTACGTGAATGAATTGACAAGGTCATTCAATACCTACTGTAAAAACGCCACACATGAAATGAGTGGATACAATCGATTATATATTACTTAACGATCATTAAGTTAAAAAATTCTATTTAGCAGTTAGTACCATGTTAATACTTAATTAAGTTTTCGTTAGGTACCTTTAGTAAAGATTTGTAAAATAAAAGATCTTCACAACGCAAAAAATACTATGGTGATTCAAGTTTTACTTTTGAACTATCAATGGGTTGTTGCTTAATTTGGTCCTAGATCTCATCATAAATGGTAACATTTACGATACCGCAATTCCAGAGGCATCCAATATCAGAAGTCTGCAGAAATGTAGGATACTGTATCCTCTGAACAGAGGCGTAGCTAGGTCAACAAAGGCCCTGGTGCCTAAAAAAACTGGGGCCCTAACTAAACTATTTAGGTTTTATCAACTCTATATATACTTTAAATATAGGTACTTAAAAAACTTAAAAACCTACTTTATCATCAGCTCTATCGTGCATTGCATTGCAGAGCACAGCAAAGTTACTTACTACATGTAGGTTCCGCTAGTTCAATTTGAGGTTTGCTGACCGAGGTCCGAGGGCCACCAGCTTGGGACGCCACTGCCTCTGAAACTCATTGTACCTACGTATACTTTTTAGATACCTATAGTAACGATTAATATTAAAATACTATATATAAGCACTTATAAAACATTGCAGTAGATGATATAGATATATTTTTATAGAAATTAATGTCCTTTATAAAAGTAAATAATCGACCTCAAAATAGGATTTCATTGGGAAATTAGATGGCATGAGGTATATTCAAACGGACCAACAACAATGTGGGTAAGTACTTATGAAAATTTCAATAGCCTTAAATCTGAAGAACTATGTTTAATAAACACACAATCAGCCATCGACATCTAGGTAGGTATACTAATTATAGGAGCCATTATATACTCCCAATTTGTGACGCGGCTATGGAAGACCGAACAAATTGACCCATTCCAAATTTAGCAATTACTAAACGAGTATGTTTACAAGACTGGCTCATCGTTATGGCAATCACCTATATACCTAATCATAAGAAACACTAGGATGGAATAAAGGGTAGGTAGGACAAGATGAGAGGATTGACTCCAGAATTCTTTACGCAACGAAACTCAGCAATACAGATGTATTGAGAGTAGCAAGGGAGTGGTCACTGTCACCAAATGCAGTTTAAGAAGTATCGTAACAAATGGAAATGCCTAATGATGTCTGACTGAGAGCGAAATGTGTGCATGGCTCTAGTTAAAAAACTGTTGAATGTGTTTGTTGTAAAACATGATTGCACAGTACACGGCGTATTGTCCACTATAATGATATGACGAACCAAAACCACGCCTTCCTATAAAACGCAAGTTCACAGTCATGGGGAGTTAATACGCTAATTGAACGTCGAGACATGCGACCCGTACACCTATTCATTTTGGCGCTCATTGCTTCGATCGCTCTCTTTACTCCAACATCAGGATATCAGGTACCTAAATATAACAAAATTTGTTGTAAACACCTATGTATCAGCTCTTCTTTACTCAAGGGACTCGGAACTTCTAAATAGTTCAGGAAATTCTGGCAACTTTTGTCCACCTACTTATCTTAGTGTTTTAGTTTTAGCCCTTTTAGCTCTCCAACTTAGAACAAGAGTGATCATTATTTGTAATCCACATTTTATCCTGACTTGCCTCTCTAATTTACCTATTTGCTGTTTCATAGAATTGCACAGCTACCCAAAGCAAATTATAATTACTCTCTTTTGCTGTAATTTCTTCTAATTATATTAAATTGATGTTCCCATGTAAAATGAGTGTTCTTGTTTTTAGATATCCTTGGATGCTTCGAGTGTTGCAAGAGCAAGTAAGCATAAATCATTATTGAAATAATTGTTTATTAAATTGAGATATTATGTATAGCTTGTGTTGTGTTGCAAGGTGTTGCTTGCCAAGGTAAAAGTAATCAAAACTTGTTCTCTTTTTCTTTTTAACTTTAAAAAACTATTGCCTAGGATTTTTAACGCCCCAACGCAAAAACGGGCTGTTACAAGTTTGACATGTGTGTCTGTGTATGGGTGTATCTGTCTTTGGAGTCGTATCTCCCAAATAGATGGATGCATTTTGATAGTTTTGTTTGAAAGCTAACGTGACCGAGATTAGCTGTAATTTATGAGATCTATTCAGGCAATTGAACATCATCAGCTATTTTCCTGGTTGAAGAAGCAATTTCACTTACTACCACAGGTTCGATTGATGTGAAATTTGATATACTGTTACTTCGGTGGCATTTCCATGACATGGTAACCTTGATCTGATGCTGCGGCATCAAGTAGTCCGCGGGACAGCCAACTTCTGCAGATATAGCGTGTTTGAGCTCAATAGAGTTGGGGGTTAGTTTATAATTTGAATTATAGTTCGTTTCCTCTTAGACTACACTAATATTTCAACTGTTTCTAGATAATGCTGACCGTGCAGACTTGTTGAATCGTGAAAAGAGGCAACTTGAAAGTTTTGACAATGAAAATTTGGATACCTCTTCGAACCAACAGGAAGAACCAGGATTTTGGGATAGAGTTGTAAAAGTCGCTCTTAAAATATTCAGTAAATTTGTTGAATGGTTGAATTCTTCCTGATTGTAGTGAATAAAATTACATTTTAATTTTTGTCATTTCTTTTTATTATCTTTAATATTATTTCAAAGCAAAAACAATTTACCATGATATGACAAGTGGCTATAATTTGCACTGCGTACATATACAATACATACAACATGACATAGTTACTTACATTACAAAAAACATGCCATGTATACATAATTTTACAATTTATTCAATTTTAAATATTCTTCCGTAATATTAAATGGATTGTACTTTCTTTGAGATAAGAAATGTCGGAGAAGTGATAACTCCGGTATATCCGATGGATGTATGATAGGCTCCATTTCTTCATCCTTTATACCACTTACAATCCTGCTGACGGAAGAGTTTCTCATAAACGCTTTCGCCGTCATTATTGTTTCCACCAAACACTTTGATATAATTTCTACAGTTCGACTATCATTTTGCATAGGTTTTCCCTCAATAGCGTCTCCTATTACTTTATATATCTGGCGAAAATCAATATCCGATGTGCATTTTGGTGGCAAGAATGCTTCCTGTGTCGATATAATCCTAATCGCTTCTAATGTTTCGGTAAAAAGTTCATCAGTTTTTAGATTTTCAGCTAGATAAGAAGCCCACGCAGTCAGAGCTGCACTGTTAAAAGATTTCGTGTCGTTTTTCATCTTTTTCTTTCGTGAAAAATGTACGTCACTCGCACCCCTGTTTCTATAAAATTCTATGGCTTCTTCTACCTCCTTTTTCGTTTTGGTTTTCATAACTGAAGCAATCATCGCCGGATTTAGAGTTCCATGCTGTCTGAGCGCTTCTAAGAATGCAAACTTATCCTCTTTTGTCCATGTGTCAACGACACTTTCTTGATTCTGTTTTTGCTCATCTTCAATGTCCTCTTTGTCGCTCGGGGTAGAAATTTTTTTTGTATCCATAGTTCACGTTTTTATTTAACAAAAATAAGGTTGAAGTAATGAAGTATTTCTGACTTTTTAACTTTAGAAGTCACACAACTATTCTTGCCGAGGCCTAATAACATTCACCTAGAAGTGAGTTTATAAACGTGTGTAATAAATTCACTGTGTCTTTAAAGTCTACCGTGAATTGCAAGCTATTCAATTAAATAATCACTGCTTGCTTATTATTAACTTTGATTAAAATAACAAGCTTTGTTTTGGTATGGTATGTAATTTGTTTTGTTATAAAATTGACATTTCTTCATTTTTATTATTTTGACAGAAAATCACAGAAAATCTCGATGTTCTGTGCAGAAAATACTGCTTTCTCTGTCATGAAGACACTACAAGCGCCACAGCATAGATAAACATAGAATAAATAGACAGCCTTCTCTATTGTCTATGTTTGACAGGAGTCCAATTCACAGCAGTGCTGCCAGGTACATTTGAGTGTTGGGCGCCAGATCAGTTAAAAAAAAGCGCTAGATTCCGCTAAACAAGCGTGATTAAAAAAAGCGCTAAATCTTATGTTATTTTTAAATTAGGGAGTTAAATAGATGCGTTCCAGATAACAACCATATTTTTTGATTGACAAAAAAAATGTGCTTGTAGGTATAATTTTTTCTTTTCAAGTACCTATCGTTTTCGTTCTGAACAAAAATTTCTTTAACCACGACTTGGAAGTTGGGATTACATTCCCATTCAGTTTTATAGTGTTGTTTGTAAGATGTTTTCTTTTTAATTGCACGTCTATGATGTCAATCACATCGATGTGTCAATCACATCGATGTGTATTCTACCAAACTTGAAAAACTTAAATATAACTTTAAAAACACGATAAATAAGCAACGGCACGTTAGAAGAGTACGATCACACACAATGAATGAATGAGAGCAATTGTTTAATAATAGTTTATAAATATGAGACGGTATTTAAGTTTCAACCTGTTAATGCGAGACCGCTCCGGAAACCCCGCAACGAGTTTAAAAGTTGCATCGTGTGCCATAAATACATTTTCAATTACCCCGAATAAGTCTAAAAGCATTCAGTAGAAATAAAGTTCGTTTTGAGATGATTATAAATAATAAGTATGGTATAATATAACAATCATTTCAATAAAGCGCTAGATTTTCCGCTAGGAGTCAACTGCTAATATTGGGAGTTGATTACCCTAAAATTCCGCTAGATCTGGCGGCGAAAGCGCTAAAATGGCAGCACTGATTCACAGTCTGGTAGTACCATGGTAGTACACCATATTTCGCATGTTTCGCACAGAACACTATATGCATAAACTAAACTAACGGGTGAATTCAAATTACTGGCCACGAAACTAAAATAATTATGTCGAAACAAACCATAACAAACGCACCTATCACGGTTTATTTCCAGGTACTACCATTGAAGCAGTTCCGTCCATGACGGAGCTAGTGAGATTTATTTTCCCACTATTAGTTCCTCGGGACTATTATTTATTATTTAGTTTTCTTTTTGCGTCAATTAGTCTCTACTAATATACATTTTAGGGAAAATATGTTGCTAATATAATAAATACAAAATTAAGTTTGTTTGTTACGCTTTCACGCCTAAGTACCAAATCGAAATTAAATTTTGCATACCTAAACTTATGCGTTGTCAGGAATATAGAAAAAGTATTATACGTGAAAGATAATTTAATATTTACCAAAGAAAAAATCAAACTTACGCTCCAAATTAAAATTATTTTTAATATTTCCGGAATGCAGGCGAAGGCAAGGCCTAAAGCTAGTTTGATTATAAACGTTGTACGTCAGTTTACCGACGCATGGCTCGGGTTTAAAGCACGTTCGGCCGAGCCAATGCGCACCCGAGGCAAGTCCACACCAACAGAACCTAATGATTGCTATTTATGTACTTAGAAACGGTAGGTACTAATGGGAAACCAATTTCTAAGCACCGTTGACGGAACCACTGTGAAAAAGTGTCACTAGTTCTGCCACGGATTTTTTTCAACGGTACTACTAGAAATAATTACCTATTACTTGTACTATTATGGTATTTTATGCCTATGTATATTATAAACACCACGCCTTTTGAATTAATACACAGACAGTACTGATTCGTATTGGTAGTATTTTCATCATTATTATCTCAGCCGCAGAACATCCACTGCTGAACAAAGGCCTCCCCCCTAATCCTCCAAAAGGACCGATCAGAAGCGGCCCTTATCAGGTCGTCTGTCCACCTTGTGGGTGGACGTCCTACGTTGCGCTCGCCGTGGCCTCCACTCAAGAACCATCCGACCCGGCCACCAGCGGCCACCGGCTCACCGTACTATGTGTCCCGCGTTCGTTCGTCTACGGAACTCCTCATTCCCGATTCGATCTCGCAGTGTAACCCCGAGCATAGCCCTCTCCGTAGCTCGTTGAGTTTTCTTCGAGGCTCATAATTAGAGACCGCGTTTTAGCGTCATGTGTCATTTGGCAACACACATTGGTCCAAAACTTTTGTTTTAAAACACTTAGGAATTTTGGAAGAGAAGATGTCTCGGAGCTTCCCAAACACTGTCGGTCCGAGCCGGATTTGACGATTGTCCTTCTCGAAGTTGGCTCTACCTAATTAGACCGTTTGTTCCAAGTAGATGTACTCGACAACTGGGGTGGGTTCAACATGGACATTTAGACATAACTTTCGTCTTATCCATATTCATCTTAACGCCCATCCTTTGGGAAACTCGGTCGAGGCCATCGAACGTCGTGTTGAGTTTCTCTTATCGACTTCGCCATGACTACAATTCGGCAAACCGAATAGTATCGCATGCGGCGCAGGCGCATTCCAGTATACGAGGCATAGGTGCTGTCATGAACCAACCGCAGCACTTTGGTGAAGAAAAAGTTTTTCAAGAAAATTATACACAACTGAAGAGAGCAATAATTATATCTAGCTAAAGTTTTTAGCAATAAAAGAAGCAGTAAAATATTGGCAACACTGGCAACGTGAAAGCCTCTACTAGTAAAGATGATACTGATCCTGTGTTCCATTTAATTGGGTAATGGGACTCGGTTATTAAACTAGTTCTCACAGTTTCATTGCGTAGGAGGAAAAGAAATTAATCGATTGAGTTATATAAAATACAACTTTATTATTAGAAATTATGTAATTCTAAAAGTAAGTCGGCATTAATAACAAGAACTTTCGTTAACAATGACCAGTAAAGGAACCAGCACAATGGCACGCTATTGATAAGTGATGCAGATTTGTCATTCTCAAATACAGTAAAAGTTGTTTCAAACGTCTCTAGGATATTCTTCACCTACAAAGTAAACAAATCTATCTACATTGACACCTATTTCGATGAACATAACACGTGGCCTCTGAAAACCATTCGAGAATTACAAATGTACTCGTATTTAAAGATGTCAATGTAGATCGATTTTGAAAATATTTAAAAAAAAAAATAGTAAAAGAACGACCGAAACTGACTATCAATGACACTTTTACTGAATTACAATTTTGATTCGACGTATGTAATAAGTTTAATCAAACACAATAAAAATAAAAGGTAACACGAACGCGGAACTCACTATAACTGCAAGGAATACGGAACTATAAATGCACAGAACGAAGCGTTAATTTTGTACCTTCAGATGTAGGAACAATATTGGGGTTGATCATTTTCAGGTTTCGTAAAACAAATAAATTACTAATACGACTAATTAAAACTAATCTACTACCGGTGAGAATCGAATTGTCTGCCATTTGCCTTGTTCGTGTAAATGAACCGATCATAATAATAAAGTAACAAAAAAACTAACTAACACACAAAACAATAAAATGAGAGACGAAATAAAGAAAAATCTTCTCCACGATAACAATAGGTGGGATTTAAAAAGCTATTATAGGAATCATCATAAATTGTAATATAGGTCAAAGTCAGTCATTACGATATTGACTTTTTCTCACTTGTCACCTAATAGTTAACTAAACGTTTGGTGGCATTTATACATTTCTGTCGAGGAACATTGATCGTGTCTTCATTCATTCTTATCAAAACTCTCTATCTCTCGCATAAACTGCGTAAATTTACATCGGACCTAACCTATATTATTCAATGCAACGATATTTACTTATATACTTACATACAAAAAGTCTCAGGAAGATTCTTAACTATAACAAAAGTATTAACAAAAAAAAAATGTTACTAATGTAATCACCTTAACGATTCTATAAAATATGTCCATTTAATAAACGGATGCCTGCGGATTCTTATTTAATACTGAGTTTACAATTTAAAATGAACTTTATTACCATGCACTAATGCGTATAAGACAGCAGAGCCGCGCGGTGGCTCGCGCGTTAGTTGCGCGGAGCGGGCGGTGCTTTAGTTTCGGTCGGCTCCTCCGTTTCGGTCGCGGCGTGCGGTGCGGGCGGGAGCGGTGCGTGTCGAGCGAGCGCGGCGGCCGGTTCGCCTAAAAAGCACTCGAAGGTGGCGTCGAAGAACAGTTCGTGCAGGAAGCGCCTCGCGCACAACATGTACGTGTCTCTCGACATTAGCCCGCACACGTCCGAGTACACGCACGGACTGCGGAACAACTCCGAGTGACGCTGTTTGATCGCGAGCAACGCCGAACGAGCCTGAAACGTTCAACGCAGATTGGATAAGCGCTTTCTTTAAATACAATATAGGTTTTATAGATACACAACAATTATTATAAAAATACTTTCCAATGTAACGAAGATGGAAGACCGAAGCCATTTAGCATCATAATATTGAGTCGGCTTAGGGTTTCTTGACGACTTGCCTAGTCGTCTCAAATCCCAGTGGATTGAAATAAAAAAATCACTAATAATACAGGATTTTGTTTAATTACCTGTCTCAGATGTATGGGGTTAGACATGTAGTGCACGTGACGCATGATGTCGGCTCTCGCCTTGCTGGTTTCCAAGTCGACTTGTTCTCCCGAAGCGCCACCTCCCTCGGCCATGTCTGGGATATTTAAAAAATGAAAACCCTTGAATATGTTTAAATAGTGTAACGATTCACATTAAAGCACAGCAGTGAAAGCGAATCAATCCATACTCTGGTTTTTACATAGAGTATAATGAATCAGTTGATAAGATGACTAAAATTATAGAATTGCTTCGACTACAACATATATTACCTAAACTAAAATTGTATTTCTTAGTGCTAAGATAAAAGAAAGAGAAACGACTCACCAGCGAAGAAAGCTTCGCGCAGTTCGTGTGCGGACGGCGGTCGCGTACGAACGCACGCGAGGCAATCGGTGGCGACGTGACTCCACCTGTTGGGCGAGGCGCCGTCTACGTTGCTGTCGCTGGCCGCCTTCTTGGTGACCGCGTTCGGTGCAGAGCCGACGGTGGACGCCGTCGTGTTCGTCACGCCCGCGATGGAATTCGCTCGGGTTATACTCCTGGAGCCGCTCTTATTATTCGTGACGGTTACGTTTGCGGCGTTCGCAGCTTCCGCTGTCGTGGTGGCCGCCGCGGACGACGGATCGTCGAGTGCCGCGTTGTTCGGGTTTTGTGCGAGATTCGAACCGTTCGCTAATGTGACGGTCGCGTTGGCTCCGGTCGAGATAGTCGAAGATGTCGCTTCTGTAGACAAAATATGTATTTATTTTAAGACTATGACTTGTTTGACAGTTGAAAGTTCTCTCTTTCTATGAAAATGGAGAAAATAGCCGACACTAAGTGGGATTCATTAAGCGATTTATTGTGTTCTGTTCAAATTGAACAGGATGCTATTCCACACTATCCTTGCCCGATAGAGGGCTCTGTCCACTAAAAATGTTAAAACAGGATGCATTTTCTTCTCTTTTTTTTAATTTATTTATTAAAAGGAAAAAATTAATTGCAGTATATATATGTAAACAAAAAAACACATGATGATACCACAATCTTAACTTTTCTCAGTGAGACATAAAGCTATACAGTGAATTCATGACGTGTCTGTATGAATGTCGGTTCTTTTTTTAATCATACTATAAAATATCACAAACGTAAAACATATATTATAACTGGTTAATCAGATTGACATCTTTTAGACATAAAAGATGTCAATCCCAAAATAGACATCTTTTAGAGTAAGGTTTGAAGTTGAGCGTTGCAATAATTTTGAGTACATGATTAGGCTAAAAAGTGTAATTTTCTTAAAAATGGAGGCAGATATGTTCTTATTTTATACTCTTTAAGTTACAGAAGGTTATTCTGGGTTACATCACAACAAAAATATTTTAAAAAAGTGAAGAGTTGCAGTCACAGTAGTTGAAAGACCATCACAGGGTGTCGCTTTTGTCGATTTTTTTCTAATAAAAAGTACGCAACTAAGATTTTTTATTTTAGTTTACTTTTCTGATATCTGGCCTATCACCCGTTTATGGCTTGACTTTAGACTTTCCAGACACCTTGTGTAATTTCATAAACATAACGGTTATAACCCTATTTTTTTTTTCAGGCATGATTAAAAAATAGTACTGAATAATCTTGTCAATGTAGCGATTAAAATCTAATTTAATTTAAATTCAAGTCCAATCAACACAAATTTTTTAATAAACTAACGTAAAAACATGAGTCACAATCTATTTTACGATAGTGTTCTACGAGACATCAGCGACGCTTTTCTTGTTAAATATTTTATGGGCTTTTGTTGTAATGCCTCCACTGCGTTTTGCGATCTATATAAAATAACTGATCATCTCAGATGGTGCACACATCTTTTATTTACTTTAAAATGCCTTAAAATATTCACAATCACTTATATAACATTTTTACTCATACACCAAACAAAACTCATATTACAAAACCAACTCTTCTCTATCAAACTCTAAAAAACTCTCTTCAATTTTTTTTCTACGTCAAAAACCAACATCTTCTTTTTCTATGTTTGAATTATAAAAACTTTTTAATTCAGCCAGTAGTTAAGTTCAATACTTTAACAAAATATACTTTCAAGACATAAGAGTTGCGGTCATTTAGGTGAAACAGAAAAGGATTTTGATAATTCTACAATATTCAGCTCAACCGATGTGACTACTTATATTTATTGATAATGTATATTTTTGTGTTAAAATAAATAAAATTTATTATTATTATTAATTGTTATCAAAATAAGAGTGCAAAAAACAAAGCGAATGAATAAAACTGTTACATGGTAATGAGTAGCTAACATAGAGTAGGTAAATAAATCCACATCGCACTCGTGCGGTTCATCTTCTCAAAAATAAACTCAACCCCGAATTACCTCTAAGAGAAGTGAGATGACTGTCGGGCGTGGCCCTGGCGGTGCTGGAATCCGCCAATAGCGACGGCACTCGATGTCTTCTGGAACGTTCCGACTTCTCCTCCGCGTCCCTCTCACCCTCCCTTACATACTCCTCCCTGCGTGGAAACAAGCGATCGGTATATTACAATTGTTACTAACAAAGACAGCATATTCTTTACTATAGATAGACCGTTTAAATGAGTCGGTTTAAAGGTGCGACAGGCGCCCGCACCTCTCTCGGTCCCCTTTGTCGTCATACCCCGAGCCCCTTTATAGTTGTGGTATTCGAAATAATAATAGACAATAGGGAGATACTGTGGCGTATTATTTCAATTATTATTATTTCAAAAACACTAAATGTTAAGCTACAATACATCAAATTGAAACCGCATTCAAAGCCGTTACTGAGCTTAGAGTGCATAAATGCATAGACAAAGAGACAAAAATTCTAAATACTATTTTTTTTCACTTCAGTAACAGAAGTATAACGTCTACAAATTGTTTTTTTTTTCCTTGAAAAAATATTTAATGTACTTACGACTTAAAAAGCGAAATACCTCGGGAAAAGTTCGCTGATGTCCCTGGGCAGAGCTATGCCGATGTAAGAGGGCCCGTGGAGGGAGGTGTGCGCGGGAGGCGGGCGAGGCGCGCGGGGTGGCTCGGGGAAGGTGGGGGGTGGGGCGGGCGCACGCAACGTCTCGCCCAGCTGCAGCGGCTTCCAATCGTACTCCAGGAGGCTGCAATGTAAAAGAGAAATAGAGTTCGAAATGATTGTCTATGGACAAAAGCTGAATTGAGTTGAATATGAAGAATTTCACACTCCTTCGTCCGCGCAATTTCTTTGAAAGAGGTCTAAAGCTATAGCTTCACGTATTAATATATAGATAATCGTTAAACAATTGGATAATTATTGTTACACACCTCAACTTGGATATTCTCTCCCTGGTCTGCTTGGCTCGGTCTCTCAGCGAGGAGAATGGTTTGGTGCGTCGGTTGGAGTCAGTGAGCAACCAACTCAAATCTTCGATATCGCTGGAGCCAGAAGCCGCGCTCTCGGACAAGTGGGGTCTGAAGACATATAGATACCAGTATATTTAAGTTAATTCAGTAACTGCAACAAAAGTTTAATAATTAATTACCTCCTATTTTTATTGAGCGACTTCCAAGTAGTGAATCCGGCCGTGTCTATTTGTGTCGGGGGCGAATGAGCCACCTCTGGACCTGTAAAACCTGTACAAAAATAATTATATTAGAAAGTCTAAAATCAAACCGCAAGTCTTTACATATAGCTGAATACGTGAGATGATTTCTTTCAAAGAACTTTCCGGAATACACTTTTGCATAATTATTAAAATCGAAGCGAGTCACTGGACGAGTTAAGTGCAAAGGGACTAATGTTACTTTACAATGGTTTTATAAAAAATAACGTCATAATTTCATATCTTCAATTTTGAATTGTATTAAATTTATGCATTGAGTTTTCAATAAATAGTAATTTCTCAGAAAGTAAAATATTTGTACTGCGAAAGTGAATTGTGTGTCACCAAGCTAAGCGCCTTGTATATGACCATTTGCATATTGTACACAAGCATAGCTCCAAGCTTACCTCTAAGCTTGGCGCATATAGTATGGCCTTAACCTCACTAATTAATATTAAAAATGAAAATATATCTTACTGGAAGTGGAAGTGCGCCTCTGCGATTCGGATAATCTGGGCCTTTGTGAACTGCTGCTGCTCTTCATTCCGTATAAACTCGAGGAACTCGGTATTGGACTCAGCGTTAGCACTCGGTCACTGGAAAGTGGTTTGTTTATTCACAGCAAAAGCAAAGACATTTCAATCACACAAAATACGCAAAGATCTCAACGCGCAACAGCTTTTGATCTTTTGATCTGTTTATGAAGGATTTGGTCATCGTCCATCGTGACAGTTTCTTGAGAGTTGACTAAAAATAAGTGCTGCGGTCTACAGATGACATATTAGTGTTTTTTTCTGCTGTAGCAAACAAATAAGTTTTGATTATACTTTTATATTGTCTACGTTTTATTTGTTTGAGGCACACAATATTGTAAGATGAATGTCATTAAAAACTTACGGTATAGCGTATTTAGCGAGGAACGAATCGCAACTGCTCACGCCGCTCGTGCTGGATTCACTGGTGTTTCTCACTCTACCCTCGTGGGCGTGTTCGAGAGAGTTCATTCTGCCTATTAGCAACCTATTCTCTAAGGGACGATGTGCCGAGGGACGCTCGTAGTTGGAGCAATCCCGCAATATGTCCACAGTCCTGGATTCGGAGAGTGTTGGACGGTCGTGGTTGGTACAGCCCTGAGTGGGTAGCGTATGGGATTTCCTCTTATCGGATGGCTCCTTAGCGAATGGGGTCTTATGATCGACCACGTCTCTGTCCTTGTGCTCGATGCTCGCCGTCACTAGTTTGTTCGAGTGTTTCATATGATCGGAGAGCACACTGTGATCCGTGTGGTCCGTATGGTCCGTGTGATCCGTGTGGTCGGTGTGGTCGGAGAGCTCGCTGGTTTCGATCTCGACCGCGGCGTATCGCTTTTCGGGCGATGTTACGTCATATTGATCGCACGGTAGCGGGTAGATTTCATTCTCTATTACAGGAAACTGTTCGAGCCTCGTGTGTCGTACACACAGCCAACCTGAATAAAGGAATAATATTAAAAACGTTTCAAAAGAGTGTTTAACCAATGACAGCCGTCAAAACGAAGTTCTTGTGAATTGTATTTTTGTTACGCTTTCACGCCTCAACCGATCATCATTAAATTTTGTCACGGATTTAGATTGAGTAAATTGTCATCAATTGTCATGCGCCGAAAAAAGCGTTGCCTAGCAACTGTAAAAAAGATATTATATTTTCTCTATACAATTTTACTTTTAAAGAGGTTTATTGTATGGGCCGACGCTGTTGGCAGACGGGGCCATAAAACGTTGGAGCAGCATTGCCAATGTCGCATGCTCTCTCGCACTTACTGGCTCTATGGCGAGGACTAGTGATGTGCCTTGTTATGTGTTATTCTCGATTATGTAAATAAAACTTTTGTTTTATTATAAATAAATAAAATCTTATTTATTCTACTCATTTATTTACAAAATCCGCAACCCTAAAATTACACGCAATTTAAAATATGAAACATCATGTTTACAATATTTACAATCGCTATAATCGATTCCAGCTGAAACAAATTTCATTTGCAACATTTCCAATTAGTCTAGCAACTAATTGTGGATTAAATTGGAAAAAATATCTCTCTTAGCAATACTCAATGAGTAGGAGCTCAAAGTATCGACAATGCGTGCATAACATACACAACCCTTGCGCTTGAATGATTTATGACCCCGTATGCCAGTAGCGTTGGCGTTCATTATAATAAGTTTTGTTCTATGTAACCAGTGTGAATGGTAAATATTCTGATTTAATTAATTGACAGAGGTAATTAATTGCTTCGTTATAAATTATTGCTCTCATATTTTTAGGTAATGATTTTTTTATTTTTCAGGGCTAGTATAGAAAGATTCGCACCCAGTTCCGCTAAAGCGTTGGCGCCGTGGTAAGTGCTGCCGATGAGGCCCAAGACGTAGAGGGCGGTCGCGCGGACTGAGTACACGGCGCTGTGCTTCGCCAGGCGCACTATGCTCGCGCCCACAGACTCCTCGAGGCCGGCCGTCTCGAGCAGCTGCAGGCCTTGCGACGTCACCGCCGTGTGGCCCAGCGCCCACAGCGACGCCTTCAGCTCGCTGATCTCCTGCTCCGTGCTGCACTTTCTCCTTTCAAGGATCTACACGTGGAAATATTACTACATCAGAACGACATCAGACATCACAACACTGCTATACAAATACTTATCCCATCTGAATGCTGTCAGTGAGCGCAACCAACATGATTTTTATTGCTTTCGGAACCGAATCAACCTCGCGGAACGTCATCGGGATCAATAAAAACTCTTGAAACTATCTAGAGATTATCTAGAGCCAAATTTAGACTAGCAAATGCTGTCGAAACACCGTGGTTCAAATGTCCAGCTGCCGTAAGGACGTATTTCTGCTGTATAACATAAAAAAGAAACGCAAAACCGAAGTTGGGTAAAGGACTGGATAATATTTTTGAGCAAATATTGGTATTAGATTAGATAATGGAGTTCAAATCTGAGGAAAATCTCAGTTCTACATCTTGTTGGCAAGTTAAAATCTTAATACAGTCTTACACTGAACTTGTCTACTAATTGGATAATCTCGTTGTAATACAATCTGCTTGTGATACAATCTGCTTAGCAGCTAAAATATATCTAGGTGATTGCTTTGACTTGATTTCATTTACGTAACACCGTACATGGATCATGTCACTACCTACAAGATGGCAAAAAGTCATCGAACAAAATGTAAATGAAATTTGAAAAAAAAAAATCTTGAGTTTTCATATAAAATTCGAAGAAACTTTTTCCCCAACCTATTATTTCAAACATAAAATTTTAGGCAACTGATATTAAAATACAGCTGCTTGTATCCAATGAAGGAAGAACTATATTTTTTCAAAATAATTGTCACCGAAGCTAACTTGGAACTTCTAGACAAAATCAAGGAACTTCTAGACACAACAGAATGTGTAAACAAATGGTACCAAATTTTTCGTTTTAATAAAATTAGGTCTTTTTGTTATTATTACTATAAAGATAGTCTTTTTAGTTAGTATTATCTATGGATAAATTATCTGAAATAATGCTACTTTGATAGCTTTTAGGATAAAACTTTTTTTTCTCATTTTCGGCTCCAAAACCAATGAAAGCAAAGTATGAGAAGAAAGTAATAATAATAAGAAGTGAATAGGACCTTGTAATGATGGGGCAGCACGTGATGGAGCAGCGCGCGGGGGCGCGGGGCACCGGCGAGAGCGGCGTGTAAGTGCGCGGGAGGCCGAGCGGCGCGCCGAGCCCTCGCGCCCCGCGTCTCCCCTCCCACCGCCAGCGCCTCGTGAACGCCCGCCTCCACCAGTCGCACGTATCTGTTAAACCGTTAACCCTTCTCATAGTATGGTTCATAGGAATAGATAACGAGGACCAACTCTATGCAAAGTGTCCGTTCGCCACCATTAAATAGGTGGCTATTATTTACGGTGGTTTCATAAACACTACGTCCCCCAATTCACCAACGCTACACAAGCGCCATTCTGGCCAATTTATGAAACATTATTTAATGGTTTTTCGGTTTAACATCCGTAAGTCCTCCTTACCTCTATCCTCCATGGTATGGCTGTTCCGTGAAAACTGTCAAGTATGCTCACTGAAATATTTGTATTTACTTGAAATAGAGAAATAGTCAAGTTGACATTTCTTAGTAACTAGTCGACGCCCGCAACTTCGTTCGCGTAGACTTCATCTCAAGATTATAAAATTTTATAATCAAAAATTAATATTATGAACTAAAGAAAAAATAACTAATAGACTACATAGGTATGTTCGCTCACAGCATTTTTATACCCGTCGTAACTTCTAAACGTAATGTCCTATTAAATTAATTCGAAGAGGAATTTACAAATGTAAGTTCATAATCAATGTTGATTATGTTGTAATTATTCAATCAATTTTGATTGAATAATTACAACAAAAAACTAATATTGTCACGTAACTATAATAGTTAGACATGTAGCCTTACGAAATTTTACTATAAATATGCACTACATTATTTTACGTATCATTAATAGTTTTGTACCTTGTCCATACGTAGGATCTCTAATTTTTTCGAAAATAAAATGCAGCCTCGATACTCGCTGATAATATGGCTTTCTATAGGTTATTTTTTTTAAATCGGTTAAGTATTTTTTGAGTTTATCCATTTCAAAGCCAATCCACCGTAGCTCTATTTATTACCTGTAGTTGTAGGAGGCGGTCCAGTATTCGAGGTGGGTCCGGAGGAAGGAGGCGGCGGCCGGGTCGGTGGGGGCGTTGGGGGCGGCGGCGCCGGCCTCGAGCGCGAGCCACAGCAGATACCCGCGGTCGCCCGCCACCGACATGTCCAGCGCCGACGGCTCCGTTTGCTTGTCCAGCCGGCAGTTGCTGCCCAGCGTCTCGCGCATGCTCATCAACTTCTCCATGTATGCCTGAACATGACAAAATGACATTATTATTTTGAATTTTGATTTGTATTTATAAAAATGAAATATCACTTTTTACTAATTAATGCAAGGAGAAACTTTACAATCCACCACATCGCTAAATCTTAATGAGCCCATAGGTCGATTTCCGGCAGCGTCAACTATGGCAGCTCAACTGGCGGCAGTAACAACCGTGAAATAACTTCACGTGTGTTGTGTTCCCTATCCCTTACTATCCTTAATCCTACTAAGGTCGAAAGAACACTTGCAGCACCTGTGTTAATGGTGACGGTAGACACCTACCATCACGCGGACCGTCAGCCTGTCTGACAACCTTGACAAAAAAAACCCTCTGTGTTCGATACCAAGCAGTATATTAAATAAATAGGAACAAAAGCTCAATGTGGATAGGGAGGAGTTCACATCTCTTAAGATTGTCAGCTTTCACGGACACTATGGTAACCTCGTGATGGTTAAGTGTGTTTGCATATGATTAAAATAACTCACGGGTACGCTGTAGGCCTCCTCTAAAGACGCGAGAGCGCTCTTGACCACATCCTTGGACTCGTCCTTGACTTGTCCGACCAACAGCTGCAGGATCCACGTGTCCATTTCCAGTCCGGCACCACTAGCGTCGTCCTTGTGCAAGCCGTAGGTCCTTTTCAGTTTGGTCTTCCTGCGCACCAGGTCTCGTGACTTGTTGGCGGCCCTCAGCAACACGTTCAGGAACTGCGTCGCGTACAATCGCGACGGCTGGTTGTTGCAAGTCAGGGTCTTCGCCAGGATGTCGCGCGGGTACGAGTCCAACGTGTAATCTAGACTCGATATAACCAACTTGACGTAGCAGCTGTGATGAGTCTTCGTCGATAACTCCAACAGACTGGTGAAAGAGTTACATTAAGGGTCAGAATCACTTTAAAATTTAAGAAACCTTCCTTACTCTTCCTCTACACTACAACTCACAAACTACGTGTGAAATATCTTTTTCAGATGCGCTTGATTTTGTTGTAACGAATTTTTAAATGATTTTAATTTTTTAATTGTTTCATTAGCTCAACAAAAATAATTTATTTAATTCAGACTTGTATTTTATCCGTTATGTCAAATTGTGTGTGCGACAAAATTTAAATAATTGTCTCAATAAAAAGTAATGGAGGTAATTTTGTTTACGTGTATGTTAAAAATTGACTGTTTTTTCCATAAACAATAATTCCATAACTAAATTATAGTTTTACCCTTACAAACGCATTAATCGTTATGGGAATAAGGACGCGCAACAGAAGATCGATAGGCGTACGATTAAGTAAATTTAACGTACTGACTCGCCTCTAGTTGTGAGGAATTTTTACACGTATTAATTACAAGAATTGCGCAGTACTGATATAACTACATTTCAGGAACTGACAATAATAAATCTGTTAGTCATCACTCAATGAGTTTCACACGACTCTTAAAAGCGATGATAAAAAATTATGGACAATGTTCGCGCCCGTAAGATGTGTTTTGACTTAATACTCACTGGTCATACAGCTTGCTTTGTTTGAACAGTTTGAGACCAGTGTGCGTGTGACACAGTTGGCCCACGAACAGGAAGTACATCTGGCACATGGTGTTGCTCATGTGTTGCGGACTGAATAAGCACTCGTGCGCTTTCCGACCAGTCTCAATCGCTTCTATCTGTCGACTCACATCCAAGAAGAACTCCTCCAACAGACGTTGGCTGTCATACTACAACAGACAACAAATTAGTAAATGCAGCATCATTAAGCATTCTTGACTGATTGTTTTTTATGTAAATTAAATTAATTAATTCATTTTTAACTAAATTAAAAATTAAATTAATCCTAATTAATTTTAATATTACTAATTATTTTTTAGGAAACAGTGCACCAATGTCAAGTGATTTTGCATGACAATAAGATAATTAACATTGTGAAATATGACATTATCACTGATATAAGCATAGAATAGGTTTAAAGGGCATTAGCAATTGTCTGCTTAAAAAATACCAGATGTATTTAAACGGAAAACGTTTAAAATAAATTATCATTTTAAATGTATTATAACAACGTAACAATAATTATTCCGTAACAAGTGTTATTCTAAAAAGAAAAAGAAAAGAAAACTTACATCGTTATGTCGCAACAGGTGTCTAATAAGTTGACAGCCAGCTCTAGTGGCGAAATGTCCATGAGATGTAGTACTCAAGTCGTTGTGCGAGTATTTGTTCGCGGATGGCTTCAAGTAGTTCACTATTCGCGACACCCACGCCTTGTGACCGCTATCGTTCAGATTTAACAGTGGTGCGCTGTCGTTCTCCTGAAAACATTTCAATTAGCCTAATTAAATGTGCTAAAAAGGCATGTAGCATGCCATTAATTTCTTACGTTCCTATGGCATACATCTAAATATCTAAAGTATTCCTGTTGTTATAAAAATGTTCCAATTGCGAAATGGTAGCGTACATAGTAAAGTAGAGAACGAATGACGATGCCGTCTATTTAGATTTTATTTGTAGTCTACTTTTCCACTCATGCACTGAAAGTAATTCAGGATGTGGTATGCGCCAATTTGTTGCCTTATTGGAAAAAAATATCCAGAAGCAAATTTTCAATTGTATTCCGACTCGCAAGTGACAAAGCAGAGTTTCATTTGGGTGTAAGTGATAAATTACACCTCAAAACTATTAGCATTCTGGGATGCTTCTTTTTCAAAATATATCAGGTGTAATTGATCACTATTATCATTATAATCAGAACAGAACAACATGAAGAATAACTTGAATTAATCAATAAAAAAGTCATTCGCTTCATTGACAGGCTTCATCGAAAAGGTAAGCATGTTTTGTTAAACGTGTTTAGCTTTTCTTTAACTTGTTATAATCCGGCCATTATAAGAGTGCTGTTCTGACAGGTGTCAATTCCATACATTTTCTGTATCGTTTATTCGGAAATGAACCTTATGAAATGGACATAAAGAAATGGCAAAAACGCATTCATAGAATGACCATACTATAGTTAAAAAAATTCGTATCATTTGAAATTGGTGATAATATTATTGCCATAGATATATATTACCTTGAGAATGGTCCTTATGATCTCCCAGTCCCACGTGTTGCCATCCTTGTTCTGCATGACGAGCGTGCTGCGGATCAAACTATCGCTGTCCTTCTCGAACAAATTGAAGAACTTCGCCTTGGTCACCTTGCTGACGGCGGCGCTCGTGCGCGAGCTCACACTCTTGCTCTTCACCAGAGCGCTCACGTTCCTGTTGGCCACGTCGGCCCGCGAGCCGACGCTGTGACGCTGCTTCGGCTCGTTCTCGTTGTCCGACTCGTTGAGGAACTCGACGCTGTCCTTGTCGTGCGACTTGAGTATTGTGGCGTTGTCCTTCTCCTTCTTGCTCTTGGTGCGCTCGAGGGTCTCGCGGAACGCGCCGCTGCAGCACTGCACCACGTGGTCGAGGAAGAGAGTGTTCGTCGCGGGCCGCGCCTCTAGCACCGCGTGCAGCCGTCTCAACGCCGCTAGTGCCGCGAGCGCTTCGGGCTCGGCGTCGCTCGCGCGCGCCATCAGCGACGGCAGCGCCGGCGCTGCGCTGCAGACCTGCGACGGCAGCAGCATGTGCATCAGGTGCAACAGCTGTCCGAGCAGCACGGTCGCGCGGACTGAGATAAACGTGTCGCTGGTCACTATCACCTCCGCTAAACTGTCTAGCAAACCCGCCTGAAATGCATTCAAAATGTGTGCTCAATCGCTTGTCCCATAAATTAATTCATCCTACTAATATCATAAAAGCGAAAGTTGGAGAGGGGATATATGGATGTATGAGTGGATGTTTGTTACTTTTTCTCGCAAAACGGCTTGACGGATTTTGATGAAATTTGGCAAACATATAGTTTATTACCTGGATTAACATATAGGATACTTTTTATCCTAAAAAAATGTTAGGTTCCGGGGGGAACGTTTAAAATATAAAAAATTGGGCGCCACTGTCGCCGTAATGACGCCACCGTCGTCACCGGGCAACAGAGTTAAAAATAACCAAAGGTCACACCAGCGCGCGCGCGCGCAAGAAATTGTTACGATCAGACCTTTCTGTTCAAAAACAGCTAGGTAATAAGTTTTTTTTTAAGCATTAAGAAGTAAAAGCCCCGTAAAGTGGAAGTTTTGTCAATTGTCTAAGTATATAAATAGAAATTAATCGCTAAATATGTTGCTAAGCGCAAAACTTTGATTATCTGGATCAATATATTTCAAATAATGGTTGAAGGACAATTGGAAAAGTTGCCCGGAAAATTGCATCTATGAGAAACTGGGGGCATCACGTTTCATCTGAGTAGAAAAAAGCATCTAGGGAGACTACTTACGCATATGAACTGAAAATCTAAACCAATAATGTTGTATGGCTCATTATTATTAACTTATAAAACGAATCTTATGCTGCGCACACACCGGCCCAACGAACGATATTCAGCGTTGGCGCTCGTTCGCCTTCGTAGGTACGAGCCAACTTTGTCGCAAGAGCGCAGACGACAAAATTCGTCGAGGGCAAAATTCCATTTCAACACAAAGTAGACTTGTCTTTGTGTTAAAACTTTGTGTCCGGTGGACATCGTGCAACGGGCGCAAGTGAGTGACTTGATCTTGCGGTCGGATTTCGATCACCTTGTGTGATGTCCAACCGAGTGCATCCCCAAATGCCGACAGTGACATCAGTGGACAAACTGGACAGAGCTTCGGTAACCCTAAGGAGTCGTACAATAGGCGGGAGCCCTGCGAGTGGTTCGCTTCGTGCATTGGTTACCAATGTTAATGTTCGATAGTTTGATTAGTTGAAGTATTTCATAGTTGTTGTACATTATAACTTTATTATAGTTTAATTTTTATAGTATTTAAATGTAGTTAGCGCCTTCAGCGCACATGTAAATAGAGTGTTTCATAATTAAAATTAAGTTTGACAAGTACAAGTGCTTTTCCCTTCGGATAGATGGCGCCCTGGGCGATACAATATTCTAATGTAAAACGACAGAGCAGTCGGTAGTAACTTTCACGGTTTATATAGTCTGTGGCTTATTAGTTTATTATTATAATAATCTGTGGTCAAATAGGTGTGCATAAGAATTCATTCGCCTTTCACAGCAATGAAAAAATATACACATCGTACGGGCCTGTAAGCTCCCGTACACATGGGGGTAGTACGACCGTGTACCTGCTAGTGGGCAGTGCTTCCGGTACAGAAGCGTCGCTGGTCTAGCCGATTCGGTGGTTTAGGCCGAAAAGAGTTGGTAAGGTTTCAAAACAATTTCCATATTCAACTAGTGGCTACCGTGCCAACCGCCGAACAATATGCGCCAATGACGAACGAGTGTGACACGGCCGCCTGTATATAGCCGATGTAATATCAATAATTATCTATATCTGTCCTTACCACTTTGCTATTGTGCTTTCTTTCACTAGCCACGTTTAATATGGGCCAACATTCACTGAGTTGGTACCATTTCTATGCGAACACTATACACGATCACTATCGTTTATTGCACGAACTTTAGGCTGTCCCGAACACATATTAACAAACATACTAAATCCGCCCTCTCTCTTTATTATATTAGTAGATGACTAAAATACACCAAACTAAAATGTTTGGAGTATTTAAGATTCAGTAAAAAATAGTGCCTTCAAAGAGTGCTAAAAATAAGGAGAATTCGTACCTCCAGGAAACATTGTAGCAATAGGGCAAGATGAATTTCAGTAATATCAGGGCCAGTGGCGCTGAGATGAGGTAGTATGGCGATACCTTCCGCCGCTACAAAACCATCGTTCAACCTCCACGAATCCTGCAACATGTCAATCATTTATAAAGAAGGACATACCATACACACCGTACACACGAATATTAGAATACACGTATAGATGACAAATTTCATATCCAGTTTTAATTTCATCTCACAAAATAGTTATCAATTGGTACAATTTAAAACTTTTACCACTTTTATTCTATATAAAACAATTTTTTCCGTCAAATAAAATGTAATATAAACATTCACAATACTGTAATTTGTCCATCTTTATAATTTCTAAATAATCTTTTTAAATTGTCAAAGAATAAATAAGTGACTCACTTGGAAGTCTGAGGGGTCTACTGCGTCTAAAGCGACGGAGATTTCGTCCGTCCATTCGGGTTGAGGTAAGCCCACCAGTTCATACAACAGGTCCAATATTGCTTTCTGAAAATACAAAACCTGAGCAATCAATTTATTGTCGACTTTATGCACAACGAATAATTTCGTTTCTCTGTTCCAACCTCAGTGTAAAACGCTGAACGCTCAAAATATTTTATAGAAATGGGCTCCTTATTGAAGATGGAGTATAACGAATGAAGCGAGCGGAGCAGGAGATCAGGTGAAAAGAGAAGAGTACTCACTCGCACTTCGAGCCTTGGGAGATGCAACGCGGCGACTAGCGAGCGCAGCCCGCTAGTGGGCACCGGCCTGCAGAAGTGCAGGAGGCCAGGCCAGCTGCGCAACACGCACAGCAGCGACAGCCGGCTGCACGTGAACTTCTGCGTTCGCTTCTCGCGCTCATCTCTATTATGAAATGAAAAAGACCATCAATTAATATGTAGGTTATCAAGTCAAAAACATGGATGCCTGTAAATTTGGATGTAAAATATAACCTCTTTATTTTGCAGTAGTGACAGGGAAAAGCAGAACTTAGCACTTTTGTCGGTAGGTGTGTTTTCTATTGCCTCCTGTTTTAAATTTTATTCCCAAGAACGGTGTGGATGCGCTTAAACTTAAAGCTTTAGCTTAGAGTTGCGAGATTCTCACTTGTTGCTGTCTGTGCCGAGTGGACGGAAGTGGAAGTCACAATAAGGAGCGCTGAGGCACGTGAGGTCGACGCGGGCGGCGTGGCGCGAGATGGGCTCGTTGAGGATGTGCAGTAGGACGCCGCACAGAGCTTCTGCCATGCGAGGCGTGGCGCACTCGATCAGCTGCCGCGTCACGGCACTTACGCCTCCGCACGATATAAACAGCTCTGGGTTTATTACACCTGCAAACGGAACATTATGCATTTATAGTTATTGGCCATGTACTCCATTTTTTTTTTCTGTAAATTATACATACAAACCCATTAGAGAAAACTGTATCAAAATCCATCGATTGCGCAACTTCGCACGCGTGATATTCGGTATAGCGCGTAACTTTTTTATTTGTAAACCGATTGGAATGAAACAAACGCTAAATGTTAAGGGAAGTTTGCTACAATACATTATTGAAAACCGCATTCAAATCGGTTAAGCCGTTTCAGAGATTAGCGTGCACAAACGCACAAATAGACAAAAATTCTAAAAACTATTCTTTTACTTCGATAACATACAAAAAAATCATTCTTATTTCGGTCGCATGGCAATGCAGCTCATCTTGACATTTACTCATAGTTTATTCCATGCAAAAACTTTATGGTTCTAGAAAAACAAAAGTCTTGATGTTCTTTACTCAATTCTGTTTATTTGACACAAGATCTTTTATCAAAATCTACATTTAATCTGTTACAATAATTTCAATGAAAATATTATAATCACTTCGGACTTCTTTCTTATACCTACCAAAAGTGAAAAACAATTTTCACCTGTGGGAGACTGGTGCTTGTTGAGTCGGACTTCTAGAGTCGCACTGATTGGGTCACACTTATTCGGTCTCGTTTTGCCGCCTGTATAATACTTTCCGACCATAATTATCTGTAGGTCATTTTGTTGGACAAATAACATGCTATATTATTTATACGAGTCGGGAGGAATCGAGCTACGCTACGCTCCACTCAGATGATACCAATGTTTTACGAAACTAAAGTTATTTTTGTGTTTGAGTTTATATGTGCCGATCTAGCAATTTAAAATAATTACACAGAATGAAAAATGTAAATAAAATAACAATAACAAATTATTGTTTCATTTAAATGTGGTAATGGATAGGTAGTCGATAAAATCCTTGACCAGCATTCTGCGGGACCGTCCCGTGGTGTGAGTTGTAATCCCGCTTTGCATTATTATTATTATTATTTAAAATGTGTGTGTGTAAAACTTTAAAAGCGTTCCGCTTGTCCCGCATGCCTAAACGAGTATTATAATTTTCATTTTCAAGTATGAGATGCCTATATTTGCGCTATGTGTGTTTATCGGAAAAATGGTTACCTACTTTACGGACAAAACATAGGCAAAATAAGGTTAAGTTGCGTATTAACTAAAAAATTAAAATAAACTAAAAAACGGGATTTTTTATCTCTGGTAGCTACGAGAAATACACTATGAAGTTAAAAAATATAACACTTCGCATTAACTCTACTTGTGTGTGTTGAGCCTAACAAATTATTAATCATTGTATAGTAAGAAATGAGATCTCTAAATGTCATCGCATTGAGGTAAAATGAAAACAAATGACTACCCGATTTTACTCAGCCATTGGGTAGGGTTCATAACTGTCAACGTAAAATGTGAGTCTCCTTCCTGCGATATGACAGATAAACTTGTGTGCGGTTAAGTGTGCTGCTGTTTGTACAGGCAGGCAGGTACATTGAACCACTTTATGACCACAGACGATATGTAAACTCAATAGTAGCTAATGTTTTCTTAGTCACTGTTGTAGGTAGACATTTTCATCAAGGAACTGGTGCCGGTTAATCTTTAATCAAACTAATATTATAAACAGGAGAGATTTCATTTTATGTTCGTTCATAATTGATAAAGACAAAAACTAATTAAATAACGCTACATTAATCAGCTGGTAACATAAGTTTTATCTTATTTTAAAAATAATTCGAGATACCTAAGAAAGCTATAATAATGTAACAAAGGTATCAAAGATTTGCCTATACCAGTGAAACTAATGATGATACATAAAATAATTCAAATTTTTCTTTATAAAATCACCCACTGATATGTTAAGATAACTTACACAATTCTGCCAAAGTAGCAATGGCAGGCCGCGAGAGTCTATCTCCTGCCCCGTCGCCCGCCGTGTTAGCGCGTGCGACTGCTACCAAGCACCGCAATAACCCTTCATCTATGAACGCCGCACGTCTGCGTCTCCAGGATTGGTCGGTGCCCACGATAGCGACGACGCGTCGCACCACGCGCAGCGCTTGGGCCCGCTCATCTTCATTGCGAAGCATTAAGTCCATAGATCTAAATGAGACAAAAATGTCACACAGGAGCATCACTGCTGATCTGCTGCTGATGCTCTCGTATAGAATGTTTGTAATTTTGTCTTAGTTTATGTAAGTAATTATAAAAGGTCTTCATACATACCTATTATAAAAACACGCTTTGTTAAAAATATTGTTTGTTAAGACATAATAATGCAAAGTCAATTAAATAATTGTAAATATAATTTCGTACTTAATTAATCAATTGAATAAACACTAAGTGTTCCTTAATAATTAGTTGCCCATTAATTACTCAATAGTTATTTTTTTCTCAAAAATATTTGAAAAGTACATAAATAAAGAAATAATTAAGTAACTACGTGGAAAATACAATATTTTAACCCTAACTTCTTTAGATGAATTTCCGAGAACAGTAAACGAGCTCAAAGAGATCCAAATAGAGTATGCATTAGCAAAGTACATACAGCCCTGATGCATAAAAGGGTTTTCTGTTTAGCACCAATTCTAAATAACAAGATTCCAAAGACTGTTAGAAAACTTAATATTTAAGAAAAAATTTAAACAATTGTTAGCGTCTGCAGTGGACTCACAGCACCTCTAGCATTGCTTGTGTTATAGATGACGGTAGCCACCTACCGCCCGGTTTAGATTTCAATAAGTACAGTAGCGAGTTAAGAAATCAGTCAGTTAAGTAATAAGTAGCGAGTAGTAAGTAGCGTTCAAACATAGGCAAGTTAGTAGTCATAAGTTGCCTCAACAAGAAGACGACTAGTCGCTTCAACGGTAGTTTTACTCCACTCAAAACAGCAATTCATTATTCATCATTATTATTTTTTTAATTCCAGACTATGTCGATCTTTTATTTTCGAGAGAAACTCGTTCAATCCGAAATCAGTTGTTATCATAGCCTCAAAATTTTAATAATAGCTGCATCTCTAGCCAGTTGTGATGATTATTGCGTTTTGAATTAAACAAACTCTAATGTTTAAATAAATAAATTTTTATTTGCGCGAACACATGTTTACAGGAGGTATTTTTGTACAAATATAAATGTAGTTTTATCAGACCATTTCATTTTTACACTAACAAAAATCGCACGTGTCCGCAGCGGTTATTAGCAAATATGGTACTGTACTAAATTAAACTCACCGCTTCCCATGCCGGTCAGTTAAGTTGGCGGGGTGCGAAAGACGCGGGAGAGGGGCTACTTCGCACTGGACTCGCCGAAAAATAGGATCGCATTCTATTCAACTCGATTTATTCAACAACTTACTACTTAACTCACTTTTGGCGTTCAAACGACAATACCAACTTAACTCGCTGATGAGGCAACTTAACTCGCTACTGTACTTATTGAAATGTAAACCGGGCATACTATCAAGTGGATAGCTGCCTGTGTAATGACTTTATTATATGTTTACTATAATTTAAAACAATAAATTAATGAAAACAAAATAATTAATGTCTGATAATTCTATATAGTAGTAATTAATTAAAATATTTGTACACCCCTTCCACTAAAGGGTAGAAAGTATTATTATTAATATTACCTAAAAGAGGTAGAAAGAAGGTGAGATTTCATTATCTAATTTTGAGAAATAAATTAAACTAAAAAAATATTGAGTAAGAAAGAAAACCTAATTTATTTGAAGTGTGGGTAGACATAGTTTAAAGAAAATAAAGTGTGTTTTTACGCTCTGCATAATATAAAAAGTATAAAGAGGAAGTTAAAGAGAGATGAATAATTAATTTACTAACCTTACTACAAGATATGGCAACTTCAAAGTATTAAAAGTTGCTACATCACTTTCAGTTTTAATTAAATATCGTAAAACTCTTAGCGCTGCCGCACGTATGGCCATAACCTCATCCACCAAACTAATTCGAATGCTGCAATCAAACAAATATTACATTCAAATTTCATTACTTAACATTGCGACATCAAGTTTTTATATGAAATCTTACCATGTCATCAGCTCATCACTTGTGAATCCCAAATTACATCTATCTTCTTTACACAATAGTGTAACTAAGGCATTTAAATATGATAATCTGCGATTATCAGAGCTACTTTTATGTGAACCTCTACTCGAAGAACTCGCTTTGGGATCAGTAGGTGCGCTCTTGTTCGTCGGAGAAGCGACATTCTGAACTGGAGTTTTTATATACAAACCCTTCAGAATATCTACAATGTTCTCTTCGGGCGTCTTATTCTTGAGGTCCAATTTAAAAATATCAGCTGCCAGTTTACCTTTGAAATAGTAAAAAGAAACGATTAAGTAAAATTCCTTTCGAAATTTATGATAAATAAAGCATGTTATTTATTTACAATAACACGCGATATATCAAGTCAAATGCTTCACCTTTTCTACGGTTTACCCAATTTTCATAAGTAGCCATTACAGCATTTTATTACACTATAGGAATAAAGAAAGCGAGATAATGTAGCACATCAACAGAATTTCAGGAAACTAAAACAATATTACAAATTGGTAAAAATATTACTGTACTACACTGACTGACAATTTTGTAAGGCAACCAAACCATAGACCTACCTCAATAAGTAAATAATGAATTAAGAAAGGACTGTTGAAATGGGGCACAGATAGCTAAGACCACAGACTATTAAAGTGAGAAAATAAAAATATTTAAGTAAGTTGAGATCATCAAAGCTTTGATTTCCTAATTGCACCACCCGAGTACCAAATATCATGTATGGTAAAGTCAGGAAGAAAAGGTTCGTCACCTGAAAGTCGACATTTGCTTGCACCAGGCCAATTTATCAGTCATACCAATATTTATTTTCATTTCAAACGTGTGTCAGTTGTCTGCTTAATGCTTTAGTTTCAAAAGGTACTAAGCAATGATATTGGTACTAAGAGTCTACGACTTGATAAAGGAATTAATTTGAAAACTGACGAAGGTTTTTTTCGTACCCCGACTGTATTAAATACAATTGCAATGTTTTATTTTCTACCCTATTGAAAAATTGTTATTTTGTGGCATTTGCACTTATTTTAATACAAACATACATAAAATACTTTTTTTCAAGAAAGACAGATATCTAGCAAACTAAGTACTAAACGTCTTTTTGAGGCAATTTTGTCATTTGATACTTAAATTGTCTTTAACAATTTTCAATATTATGACCGACTCATAAACATTGCGGTCATCACGTGACTGACTAGGAGGGGAGGACAAATAGCGCTGATGTGTAATACAAAATTATTTGGCACTTTTTGCGTGGACCTAGGGTGTAATATACGCACACATCCTAACAATTTACTCAAACTGGTACCATGTTCACTCTGACATACTGTACCATACCAATGCGACGACGACGTGAGAGACAGCGATATGCGATTACTGAGAATATCTATTGACAGATTTCACCTGGTCGCATTAGTGTTTGAAAACTGCCGATAAAGCGTTATCGATAGATTTTGCTGTAGATTTATGTAGATATTAAATTTAAATATCATTAATTTATTTTGTAATATCTCATTTTAATGCCACGAAACTACTCATAAAGCACAAAAAAAAAACAAAAATGGGATGTGGCAGTGTAGTGGACACTGTCGTGTGTTTCCACTAATATTCTTTGATCGTATTATACAATATCAAACGAATTCAAACAATTGAATTTTTCAGAACGACCAGAAAGTACAACACTAGGAAAGCGAATTGGCAAAAGTTTGGCTACAAAATTAAAGAACTAATTGGAAAGTATAGAATTAATGAAAGTGTTGTAGGGACATGAAAACAGGAAAGAAATTCAATTGGCTATTCAAAATTATACACAATTAATGATAGAGGCTCGTGACCACTCCACTCCGAAGAAGAAAAAAAGGAAAAATACGAGCAGGCGATGAGGCAGGCTCAGATTGATTCCTGGAAGACTTTTATGCGAACGGCGAGACTGTGAAAGTCTCTGGGACGGCATTTATAGAGTAATCGCCAGAACGGCAATCAGAGACGAGCATTAACCATTGGAGCAAGATGGAAGGGTTCTCAAACCGAGAGGATCTTTCGAGTGGCTTGTGGAGATGTTCTGTCCGAGAGTCCACGCGGATTCGGATGAGGAAGTTCACCTCCAATTCAAAAAAGCTACATACGGGGTGATGTAGCTGTTGGACTACTCGTATGTACAACTGAACGCAGGCGCCGACCGACAAGAGCCGATAGCGGAAGTGGCCAAAACAAACCCTCGCTCGCTAGTACAGACTATGTATAGACTGGTACAATATTGCATAAAATAGATCTAGTTATGACCCATGATCAATTCTGTATACTTACTTACGGTACAACTATTGTTGTTTAAAAACTTTAGGTGATAATAATGCAGCCCCAATTCGTTTTATTACATCTCTGTTAGAAACCGAATAAATCAAAATCCGGATAGTAAGGTGTAATGTTAGTTTATAATTAGTTTATTACATTTATTAAAGTTTTTTGTTAAATTAAAGACAGAAGTACTTCTTAATAATTTCGTTTGCGAAACGAACAGTATCATCACCCACTAGCAGAGCGAGAGAGACGGCTATATTCGGCCGCTATTCATATACAGTACTGGCAAAAAAATAACATGGCACAGTATGGCACAATTATATACATATAAAATTTGCTAGATAACAACATTCTTGCAACGCGATGACAGTCACGCCAGCGCAGTTTTTACTGGTATGTATATACTATGTTGATACGCAACTACAGTCTACACTTGAATATGAAGTTTCCTGTTTATTAAGGCAAAATATCTTGTAACCAATCCAAACAGTTAATAGTGAAGCGAATTTAGAATCTTTGAATGAAACGAAAAGCTTTTGGTTTGCTTGTGTTTTGTTGAACTGCGCAGCCACCAGCCAGCGCATCCTATCCTAATCTGTGGTACAGGGTTGCCAACTTTACGACGTTCCTCGTACAAATACCAGATTTTTGGTTGGACGAGGTACAACATAGATAAGTATGAGGTACAAGGACACGATCAGGTTCGTACCTACAATGATGTACAAGTCGAGAATTTTATAACATGATTTTTTTATGGTGGACAACGTTTTATAGCGTAAATGTGTTTTTACACTTTGGCTACATTGGGTGTGCTAAACAGTACACGTAATCCACGGTGGTCTTCTCTAAGGGGGTGGTTGGTTACTGCCGCCAGATGGGCTGCCCACTGCGAAACGCACTGTGCCCTGCCACTACTTTCCAAATGTATGTCTTAATTTTGTTTTTATAACATTTTAAATTCTTTTTGAATGTACCTGGTTTGAAAGACATAATACGAATTTTTTATTTGTTTATGTACGAGAAAAAAGTTCTAAGGTTGGTAACACTGACGTGGTGATGCGCAGCCAGCAGGTCAGCGAGCAGTGCTGCGGTGGTTTTACAACAAAGTGTAACCATATTGTTAGTTATAGGGAAGGGAAAAATAGTAATTCAGAATCGACAAAGCGTGTTCTTCGATATTGGTAAAAGTTGTCCCTCCCTCACCTTATTGTTTTCAAAATAGATTCGTAGCGGTTCGTCAATATGAATTCTTGTCGTATTTGCTTATCCACTACGAGGGCATTATGTCCGCTATTTCGATACAAATTGTCTGGTAATTACGCCGAAATGTTAACAGCCATTGCAGACGTAAAGGTAAATTTTAAATAAAATTGTCTTTATTTTGTCGTGTACGATAAATATTCATAACATTAATTTAATTGTAGGTGGTATCAAAAGACGGTTTGCCTGATAAGATATGCACAAAATGTTGTACGTCTTTGGAAAAAGCCTATCTTCTTAAAACAATTGCTGAAAGGTAAATATTAAAAATAATTTCGTATTTATGTTCCATGCACGTAAACAGTGTTGATTATTGCTGTGCTATGAGTAGCGTTCATTTATGATGCAGTAAAACAAAGGTAGAGACAAACTGGTCCCATTTTGGTATCATACACTATTGTTCTCACAAAAGGTGCATTAGTGCCTCTACAACATGTTTTCTGATTCTGATAATGAGTTTGAGGACAGTTTATTCATTTTAAAATTAAAATGTCCATGCTGCAAAATAAAGGTTAGGCAACTAGATAACTAGTGTATGATGTTCCATCTACCTTCCCACGCTAATCTGGTGCGTCATCATGTCATCATGTGGTGGTCATCATGTCATGGGATGCGTGGGATAGCATTGCATGTGATAAGTGTGTTTCTAAGTTGTTTGTTTTCATATAAATTCAAGAGTACAGATGCTTGGCATAAAGTAGTGTACGTAGGACCAGTTCTCTACCTTTATAAATATTGCTATATATTTATAGGTATACTTAGTAGAGGTGTGTCAAAAGTGCTGTAACCGTTACTTTGGAATCGCTACTTCATTGGTGCCACTGTAATCGTTACTGCTATTTCCAGATACTGATTACAAATACTCTCGTTCCGTACTTTGGACTGCGTTCGGGGAAAACAGTATCTGTATTCAGTAATAAGTATCCGTTGCATTGCACTCATTTTCGGGTAGCCGTTACCAACTCGGAATCGGAATAGAAGCCATTCGTTTTCTAAACTGCCTTTTAGTCATTTTACAGGTCCTAACGTTTACACACAAAAAAAGTAAAAGAACTTATGTTTCTAAATGCAAATTTAAAATTGTAAATAGGTAATAGATAGTCTAATAGTAAAAGTAATACATTTTTCAATTGATAAAAACAACCTTGATTGAACAACCTCTTTCTTAAATTTTTTTAACTGTATTCAAGTTACTTGTAATAGGTAGGTACTTTAATATTATATGATTCCAATTTGTAAACTGGAACCGTGAGTAAATGCTGTAACTGGAACCAGTATTTGTAATCAGTACTTCAGAGTAACTGTAATCATTGTCACGGTTACATCAAAGTAATCATTTGGCACATCTCTAATACTTAGTCTAATTTATTGTAGACCTGAATATCTCAATATTGCAATATTTGGACATTGATAAGTTTTTGTAATAGGAATAACATTCCTGCTATTATTTATTTCATTTAAATATTTGTATATCCATTATTGTCAGCAATAGAATTGAGAAGTTGGTTTTATAAACTTAAAATAACCAATTTGTGCATCCAACCAATAACATTCAATTAATTTTTTGTGTGTCAGTCTCTATGTTTAAATAGTCACTAAATATTTTCCAAAACTTTCAACAAATATATAAAATTTAAATCTGAAACAATATATATCAAACTTTTTTTTAAATTATTTTCTCTTGATTTTTTTATTACGGACATTAGTGTGACAAATGTTCGTTGCTGCCATTTTGGCTTTTGAATGACTGTAAAAATAATTCCCATTGTTGGTGAATATTTGTTAATTTTCAGATCTGATAGAAAGTTAAGAGAACTACTGTTAAAAAACAATGTGAAAACAACAAAAAAGATAGCATTTGATTCTTTTACTGATGTCAAAAGTGAGATTGGGTCCTTGGTAGTAAAAACTGAACCAAAATGGGATGTGGAGATTGAAGTACTAGATGTAAATAAACCTATAGAAACTGTCGATGGAAAGGATATTGTTATCGCCAATACTGTTATCAGAAAGGTGGATGGAACCAATGAGGATAGTAAGCCTGAAATACTAGATAATAAAATTGATTTAACTTGGGAGTCCTTGCAGTCAAACACTAAACTTATTTCAACAAAACAGGAGACTGATGATCAAGTTCAGGTAATTTGATGATAAATTTTTCATACAGTATTCAGCATTCAGCATTGAATTGGTAAAACTTTTAAATTTCAATGCTTAAATTTCTGTAACATAATTTCTAGTATTAGGTCTTTTCGCATATATACTAAACGCAACAATTAAAGGATATAAAAAAAGTTCCAAATTTTTAGGTGATTTTCAACAGGCTGTAACTTCGAAGAAAATGATCGTATAGAGCTCATTAAAAAAGGAAATTGTAGCTTCTAGTTTTTGAATCCAAGCTTAAATTTTTTTTCTCCTTAGCGATTTATGAGTAATAGTCAGATAATCAACGCTAAAAAACAAATTTCAAAATTTTTCTCGTCTTGAAAATGGTGTAAAAGCCGTAATAATTTTTTTATTGTAATGGCACATTAAAGGTCTTTTAGAGAATTTAATTCCTTACAACTTGACCTCCTCATAAGCCCTGTACAATGATTTGTAACTGAGTTATCGTCAATCAAAGCGAAAAAGCCATTTTTGACTTGGACAATCGATTACTCGGGCAATAATGGTCGTACAGAAAATTAAAGTAGGGTTTTGTAAACTGCAAAACATTCTCTACAAGGTGCTTAAATTGGATTATGATAAAAAAATATATTTACAAACCGAAAATGTTGGCTGAAGAAAAGGTAAAAAACTTTAAATTTAAGGATATTTGGATAACTTGCAATAATTTTGCAAATAATGCAGATACGAAAAATCTTTTCTATAGCTTTTCAACATCAATGTGTCCTGAAAAAACCCTGAAAGTTTCAAGGTGCTGCGATTTATTTTTCTTAGTGTCCGGAATGTTTAAAATTATCGTTTTTGCTGAAAATCAAGATAATGGGCAATTTTTCATTTTCCCTTAATTTGAGTTTAAACTGATTTTTTTAGCAATAATCCATATTTTTTTCATAAGAACTCTTTAATCATTAAAATTAAAAAAAATAAATTGAAATTTTTTGTAAATACTTTAAAGTAAATAAATTAACTGTAAATGCGAAGAAACTTCATATAAAGTGCAATTTTTGCACTTCACCTGGGCGTGAAAATCTATATTATTTCCATAAATTTGACATTTTATAAAATTTTATTTAGCACTGAGTGGTTTTGAAAGTCTAAAAGTGTCTACAAATTAAGTGAAATCAAAATTCCCCTTTTTAAAATGATGTTTGATATTTTTCAGGACGAACAGGAATATTTAGATGATGACATATATCAAGACGACGATGACGATGACTATGTACCGCCGCAAGAGAAGCAAAAGAAGAAGCCATTCAAGAAACCTAAGCTGTCAGACATAAAAGTTTTCAAAGACAAGGTTCCGGTGCTTTCGAACGTTAAGGTTTTAAAGAAAATTAAAAATCGCATATCAAAGGATTACGACAATAAACCTTTTATATTGAAGGAGATTGAAAGTAATGAAGGCAGAAAATCAACAATTGTTACCTGTTGTAAGTCCCTATAAATAATTATTACCTATAAAATATAAAGGTGCTTAGACTACAATAGTGTAACTCGATGACTTTAAAAAAAGAGTAAATAATAGAGTTTAAGTAGAACTAAAAAAATAATACATGGAATCAAATCAACTTGTCATTGGAACAAATGTTTGCTTAGATTCTTGTTGTATTGAAACCAGAGAATCGATTGTGAATTGCAAATAATTTAAATCCACAGTCAGCAACTTTAGTAAATACAATCAGACAAATAGCAGTAATAGAAATTAGTTTTTATACTCTCTTCAACTCGGCGCGCCACACGTGTTCATATCGCTTTGTTGTATGGGTACAGCCAGCAAAAAAATGTTTATCACACTAATATAAATGCAATTGTTTGGTATATGGCACAGATATGAGTCCATAGAGTCCCTACAGGATGCGGCCTGGGGAAAAACACAAATATTACGATTTTAGTAGCTCTCATGTGCACATATTTAAGTACTTTTTAGAAGGCCAGGGTCAAGAAATTGAACAGGGTAGAGACCGACATTGATGTAATAAAACAAAGAATAACTTATTAAATATTGTAATTAATTTATAATCAAAGGGTCATTTTTGTATTACATAAACTTTCTTTAAATCTAAAACTGGAGCTTCTTTAGTGTCCGTATGTAACGGTATTATTACAAAAAATGTCTAACTTTCGCTGTTACAAAACAGTGTTTATCCTTTTTAAACTAAAACGTCGCTAGGCAACGAAATGTAATTTTTAAATGGCAACATTACAAAACATTCACTCAACTTCCTGTCGTTCATTGCAAAATGTTTGCACATTTTCTATGTGCGAATAGACAGAAAAATATGTTAAAATTTTCTTTGTGTAAGTAAAACAGTACAGTATGTGATTATAAATTTATTATTGCTTTAAATACACTGTTATAAGTATAAATAAGGTGTTTAACAAATAAAATGCAAGTTACAATAGATAAATAAATGAAAAAAAAAAAAAAATTTTGCAACTTGACATTAAAACTTTATTTTAATAACATGATACAAGTAAATATGTTTAAATATTTTTTGGTCAAATCTAAAAGAAATATTACGAAAACATTAAATTTAAGCTTACATTGACAAAAAATTTTTTTTTACGTATTTTTATAATTTTAGACCCCATCCTAAAGAATGGTTCAAGAGGTCCAGCAATTCTTCTAAAAAGACCTAAGGATGCAAACAAAGGTTTCAGTATACCAGGAAAGCCTGAAGGAAGGGTGATGCGACCTGCGAAGACCGTGAGGGTTGTTCGAAATATAAAGCCAACACCAAAGCAAAGGGAAAAACTTGTATGTCCTGTTTGTGGAATACTCACGTTCACCCTGGGGAACCACATGGCGACACATCAAGGTACATTAAATCACTTATATATACTTAGAAAATCGTTTGTGTGGACTGACTAAAGACACAGTCAAAACTACTAACGCATCCACTAAGAAAGTCTAAGTAATACCGCGCACTATTGTGCAGTAGACGGTCTCGGTCTTGGCGCACTCTCGGTCCCCTTTGTCGTCATACTCCCGCGCCCCTGTACCGCGCGGGCGAGGACTCATTTAAACGGTCTATCTATAGAAGGCAGTATTTACTGTTTGCTCTTGAGGAATGAATCTTTGCACATAAAAAAACCAACAGCATGATTTTCAATATGCTTTTTTTGATATTTTTTTCGGGACTCGTTTTTTTTCTTTTCTCCTTGTTTTGCGATTTCAGTTCAAGGTCATACTCGTAAAACTATGATTCATCTCCAGTTATCACCCTTCTTAAAAATTCATCATTGTTTTCATCAGCATTTTTCCTGTCAGTAACACACTTAACCCTTTCTTTTGATCCGGCGTCGCAATTTAAGCGTGATTTTGGCAAAGAGGTTAATTTAAACTCAAATGTTCAGTTAGAATTGTGTGCACTGTTGATTTACCTAAGTTTAGTTCATCAGCGATCATCCGCACAGTTTTTCGACGATCAGTAAGGACAAGGGACCTCACACGATCAATCAATCAATCAGTCAATCAATCAAGTAACATAAGAGGTTGAAGGTCGTCCAGATCATGTATCAAGCGTCTTCTCCGGCCATCTTTAAAACGCTGTTTTTTTCTTCAGAGCACTATCATCATAAACAGCCCTCATATCCGTAATTTGTTGCGAGTACTGACGCTCATTGGCTTGTTAGGCAACACGTGAGCTAGTGGGCGGGTCTATACATCGCGTCATAACCGCCATAAGGGATCAGTACGCGTAGCAGTACAAAATAAATAAAATAAAAGTCACAAAGTGCTAGAAAGATACATTACTATGTACTATGTATCTAGTACAATCGTTGAAATTGTAACGGAGCCAATAGTGTAATGACAAATGTCTGATTGAAAGTATTTATTCTGTTTTACAGAAAAGAAAAAGTACACATGCACTCAATGTCCAAGGTCATTTGTGCAGAAGAGTAATTTACAAGTGCATATGAAACAACACGCCGGCATCAAGGACCACATATGCGAAATATGCGGAGCTGGTTTCTACAGTCAAAAATCTTTAGTCAGGTATATAACTTGCAGACAATTATATGTTTGAGATGTCCTCTGAGACATTAAATCATCTGTTAACTGGACGACATCCTAGCACAAGAGTCAAAAGTCTGAATGTCATCGAAAAGTAGAAAATACTGACGTAACTTTTACCAATATGGCGTCAACAGAATTATCAAACAGCCCTTTAAAGAATACCATTGTGATAAAACAGCAAACGTACCGGATGTGTTTCCGGGCGTCCTCGAAGGAGCGAGGGATGCTCGAGCCTATTCCCTTTTCTCCCACCTCCTTTCTTTAATACTTTCGCTGCTAATGGCACTCTATTTATCTCTGGCTCTCTCAATATTGATACTTGTCGCTGCACTTACCTTCCCGATAAGTTTATTCCGATTAATTTTCGAGTTGTATGTGTCAGTCAAAAACAGTCAAAAAGCTTACATTATTAAAATATTGTGAAAGTCAATTTGTGTGTTTACGCTCTATTAATTATATTAATTACATGTGAAATTCATTTTCAGGCACAACTTAATACACAAAGGGGATAGACCGTTTGCATGTACCCTGTGTACTAAAAGATTTATTGCAGTAAGTACTTTTTCTAATTCTTAGACAGTTATACTGTATTCAAAATAGATCTTATTCTTATCTTACAGCAGATCTTGTCCTGTAATTGCAACGCGACCTTGTGAATGTAAACCATTCAAACAAAAAATATTTATCAATATCGCTCCGGTGGTTTAGGAGTTCACATGTATATGAGATAGATTCCCTGTTTACCATGGAAAATTTTGTATTTATAAGCATATATCAATGGATATTTATTAATTCTTTTTATATTATATTAGAAATAAATATTTATTTGACAAATGTCATTAGTTAGTATATTAGACTTTCTGAAAACTTGACGGGCTCACAATATACACGTAATTTCAAAGTTAATTCTGGCTGAATGTCGTGTTATAATAAATATTTAAAAAAGTATGGATCAAATCAAAACACGATGACGTTTGGTTGCAGTGAAAATATTATAGAAATAATTACAGAAAATAATTCATTTTCATCATCATCTGCCTGTATCTCTGCACTGTTGGATATAGGCCTCACCCAAGACTCGCGACCACATATGATCTTCTGCCCTTCGCACCCAGCCTCTTCCTGCGATGCCCTTTAGGTTGTCTGTACACCTGGTTGCAGGGCGTCCCACGCTGATTCTTTCAATTGTCAATTCCAGTTGGAAAACACTTAATCCATAGTTTCATAGTTATTTTACTTATCAGGTCATCTAAATCAGTCGTGGGCTTACTTAATTTGACGCATTGTGGACGCTTTTACCTTGTCTGACTATATTCACATCATTTTATAGTTCACCGGTTGGTGCTCGCTACTTTGTCCGCTTCATGGATACCACTTTGTAACCGCGAAAGGGCTCCGCAGGCGTTCCGGCCGTTACCGACCAAAATCCAGGGGTAGACACTACATGAGACCTGTGGGTGATATCTAGTGATATCGAATATGTAAATAAAGCTTTTTCGCTTTGCAGCGCTGCGACCTAAACCGCCACATGCGCATCCACTCGGGGTACAAGCCGTTTAAGTGTGGAACTTGCGCAATGTCCTTCAACGCCAAGCACCAGCTGCAAAATCACGAGCGGATGCACACGGGCGAGCGTCCATATACCTGCCAGGTATGTAGTTTATGTGACAGGAGTTTGTGTACTACACTTTGTGTGAAACATCAACCTAAACCCCTCTATAGATACGAGATTGTTATACGCATAAACTATTTATGCCGAAACACTGCAAAAGTAACGCTGGTGAACGTGCGCCTTTGTATCGTGTTATGCATGCATATAATAGTTTCTTTACAGAAATTGACCTGTTTGCAATTAGTCCACAAAAATATAGAAAAGATATAATGAAGTCAATGCATTAGCTTATTGAGTTTTTACTGTTCTTTTATTGTTCTTTTTTTATTGATTTTTCTCTCTTGGTTTTTTTTTATTGGTGTGTATTTATATGTCCTCTCTGTATAAAATTGTATAAATTTAATTTACTACTTTGTGGAAAATGTTGTTGATTGCACTATTATTTAAGTTTATGTATGTTTTTCTTTTTTTAGTCTAATATACATGGTGTAATTGTTTGTTTTCCCTAATAAAATAAAATAAAAAATAAATAAAATATAGTCGGAAATGAAAAAGAAAAGAGTCAAAGTGATGCTTCAGGGGTAGATCCCTAGAAATACTGGATCGGCTGGCGTGTTAAAACTCACTTTAAAATAAAACAGTAGAGATGCCAATAATAATTCCACATTTTGAAAATCTTTAAAACAAAAACTAAATAAATTATTATTTCAAAAAGCTTTACTATTTATTACGTATTTCATTTAAATAAAAGGATATTAGTTTACAGGTCTTATTGACTTATTGCCAAACTCTGTAATACTGTCAATGATTTGTCAAGATAAACGATCAAATTAATGCAAAATGAATTGGCACGATTATCACCGATGAATAGTGACAATATAATCGGAATCATTGTAATTTTTTAGCCAAATAGTATAATATCACATAGGAATTTATATGAAATTCAACAATGGATAATCTGCATACCCATCTTATTAAAGGAATGGCTTAGTTTTGTTTTATTCACTCTAGTCAAAACGATGTATAGAGTTGAAGTCCAAAATAACGCTGACCCTGGCTCCCCATAGAATAAAGCTCATACTTTACAGAACTGTTTCAGTATCTGGTCGTATAATATTGATTATTTATTACAGGTGTGCAATGTAGCGTTCAGTTATAAGGTGAATCTCAATAATCACGTGTTCAAAGTTCACGGCATCAATCTCAAGTTCAAATCTATCCACACCGTCACGGAGGATGTCCTGCGGAGGGAGATGGGTATAGCCAACGAAGCGCGAGTTTCCATATCTCAAATACTACCGCAACTAAACGACGTACCCACGCCGGGGGCTCACGAGACGGTTCACAATACTACGGACTATTGAGTTCACGATAATAATACGAGTGTTTAAGTTCGCGTATTGAAAGGTGAGTTAAGAATGAACCTCTTGACGTTCTTTGGACAATTCAGTTAATTTGGATATTGCGATACGTAATCAAAATATGCTTCTCTCCGAGACTTCTTTTGGGCATTGAGTACTGTGCCTCCATGGTTAACCGTACCTCAGTCTTAAGAGAATACTGTGAAACCAATGGCAACATAAAGAATAACTTAAATTTTTTTATGCCACGGCTATCGTTGTCATACTATGTTAGTAGTCTCCGAAATAGTGTTTTTTTTTTAATTTGTAAAATTACATTTTGTAATATTTATCATCGTTTTAAATTTTTATTCATGATTTAATTATGTGTTTTAAGGATCTAGATTCTGTTTTTATATCTAGATTTTTTAAATTTTTTTTCTTGAGATAAATTATACTGCGTAAGCATAATGCATTTACTAATCCTAAATGAGTTGATAAGATGCATTTATGAAAGAACACAAAAAATGATAGGTTGACAATATTGAAAACTTTTAACCAGATAATTTTATTTTAGTTCTCTAAACTGTAATTACTATAAAAAGAATTATACACCTGTAATACATTCCGTAATCGATTACAAAACCTTTTTTTATGTGACTATTGTAATTTTCCATTTAGGTTCAGAGTTTTTAAATAAATTTGAAACAAAATCTAGTCGTTCTTTTCTTCAAATCGGCCTCCATTGAAAGCACTTTTTCGTTATTTGAATAAAGAAATAATGTGTGCTATTTAACATTTAGTGACATGCAATGCAATAGCCACAGTGTTTCTTTACCAACAGTGAAGCTCGGCAATGCTGACAAGTTATTTTGTAAAGTATTTTATTGACTATATAACCAGAAATATAATAAAGGATATTGTTTTTAAAATCAGATACAGTATTTTTATCTGCCCGATCCATGAGCACTTATACGTATTTTTCTTCATCTGCGTCACTAGTTTGTGAACTGTCGGGGAAAAGAGTTTGTAGATCACGTCCTGTACTTCTGAACTCGGGAATTGGTGTTGTTTTGTATCTGTGCAATTAGAGTTAATGCTAGGCTATTTCGGAACAGTAGTTTTCGCATCGTATACCTGAATTGAAGAGCGTCCGGATTATCGTTAGAACCACCTCTAGCTCTGATACATGAGAATAACATCTCGAGGTGGTCCTGAGAGCATTTGTAAGTTAAAAAGTATGCGTTTTTTTCTAAGAGATCTTCTGCTAAACCGGCAAAACTTAAGGTGTCAACTGTAAGACCTAAAGCGAGGTCTTTCGCCTGTGAGATAAAATGTTCTGTCCATTTACTTTTAAACTAGACAAATAATCTCTTGTATCATGTAACACATTTAGCCAGATTTCTTTATTTTCTCTACGCATAGGCGATTTAAAACCGACTCCAAAAGGATTTTTAGAATTGAACGAGTCAAAAATTCTATCCAGCATTCTTAAATTATCGATAGTTGCTTCACTGCCATAAAAATCTGGATGTTTACTACATTCCAAAAATTCGATGGCATTTGCAACCGAGCTACTCAGAACTTGTACGGCTAATCGTACATTCATTTTTTCGCCGTTCACGTGTGTTTTATTGATTTTGTTCGCCAATTTGAGACCTTCTTTTTCTTGCAATGCATGTAATCGTTCGACGAACCGAAAATTTATGTCGCCACTTTCTGAAGACATTGACGTTTCAGCAAAAACGTTTCTAGCCAACTTGATATCTCGAATGTGCTTATATTCACAGTAGTTCCATCTGCGGTTAAAGATCGGACCACTATACCAATATCCGCCAATTTACGAGTAGCTGTTTCTAGAAGTTTCGCTTGAACCGACGCTAAAATTTTGTCAAGAAAAAAAGAAAAAAGTTGAGATTTTATGTGCATAGAATCAAAAATCAACGCTACATCCCGGAAATTAGGATTTTGGGAAACCCTTATTTTAAGAAAATTTAAATCTTCTGCCACGAAACCCACATTACAGTCGTGGGTCGACAAAATACGACGCAATGTTGCAGGGGCAACGAAATATGGGTTCTTAAAAACTTGTACGCTTTGCCCTGAATAGTAAGACGATGCGAACGATTTAACGTCGTCATTATATCTAACCCCACTCAACTCAAACATTCTTGTTTAATTGTAAGTGAATATATTAAATGGACCATATTTCGTACCTCATTATGATTATCATACTTTTTTTAACAACAGTAAGCAAGGATTTCAAACTACCGATTGTTTCAGTTCGTCTTTTCAGCCTCTGAGATAAGATTTTAATTTCATGTCGTAGTTTCTTTTTTCTAGGAGTGTTATCTGTTATAGACGTTTGTGTGTTTGCAGTTTGTTGCAATTTTATCTTCTTAGATGGTTCTGAGGCATTTCTTGACTGACTGTAATAGAACTCAGTATATGCACTTTTTTATTTTCAGGTACTATATGAAAGTAGAAATTTATTATTCATTTACAATCTATTTGAGACAGGGGGTAATTTGAGACGGGTCAGTAAGGGCAGCTACCTAAACCATTGTAGCTAGAACAAAACATCCTTAGGAGACTATCCATAATTTTAATAGTTATTCCCATCAGCATTCAAAGATTTTGGAAAAATGGTACAGTCAGCGAGAAAAAGGTCAATTTCCACGTTTGGTTTTTATAGTGCCAATCGATTCTGTTACTTATAAGGATCAATTGACCCTATGGGACCACGTGAGGTTAGAGTACTAGAAACGTCAAAAATAGCAAAAAAACTACTCATGTGTGCTACTTTTTCCAATTTCGTTTTAAAATAAATGAAATAGTTAAAAAACTGATGGTGGCGCCATTTTTGTGCACTATACAGTCTTAAAAGCAATTTGGTGATACATATTACCAAATTGCTTTTTTGTGCCTCCATCCTGTTGCATACTAATAACTTACTAATAAAAAATCTTAATAATAATAATAATAATAATTTATTTGCCATGACCATGGGTATCGGTATACCAGAGATGACACTTAGCTTTTTTTGTTCCCACATGATCAACCGATAGATATTCGGTGTGCAAATTCTGACATCATTAATAATCGACACATATTATTACTCAATTAACACCCCATTATCTATTACACATCAATGTCACTCCATTATTACACTTTAAATTAAAAAAGACACATGACATTGATGACATACCTATATACAACTTTAGTTCTTTTTTAATGTTATTTTTAACTAGTCTAGCATAAATCTCAAATTTAAAAATTTAATAAGAATTCATAAAAAACATATACTTATACAAAACAAAAAACAAAAACAAAAAAAAAAAAACAATAACACATTAATTAAAATGCTTCCAATAATCCATTTCAGTATTTATCAATCTATTAAATTCTATTCAATTTCTCTTTACTTATAAATTCATTTAGGTCAGTTAAGTCAATCTATTAAACTGACATTGATATTTATCAAGGACTTCTTTAATAGAATAAAAACATTCTCTCAACAACCAGTCAGTCAAAGCCCTACAGAATTTATTAAAAGGCAGGCCAGTTATATGCTTAGGTGATGAATTATAAATAAGAGGAATCATGTAAACACAATTTCTCTTAAATAACACTAATTTGGGTTTAGGCATCACTAGAGGAATCCGTAACACATTCTCTTGTAAATTTATTGTCATTTTTAGCAAATAGGTGTAGATTCTCTTTAACAAATTTTGCTGCTTCTAGTATATAGATACTGGGTAGTGTTAACAATTTATGCTTTTTAAAAACGGGCCTACACGACTCAGTCCATTTCATTGAGAACATTGCTCTAACACATTTTTTTTGCGCTACGAATGCCCTTTGTACGTCAGAAGCATTGCCCCAGACTATTATACTATAACGCAAAGCAGACGAAACATACGCATGGTAAGCACACAATGCAGTACTTAAGCATGTAATCCTTCGTATCTTTCCCAAGGCAAAAACAAATCTATTAATTTTTTTACAAATACTATTGATGTGCAATTTCCAATTTAAATGCTCATCCACAATTATGCCCAGAAATTTATTGGATTCAGTCCTCTCAATCCTTTCGTAGTCATATTTTATGTTTAAGGAAATTTTTGGCGTTAATTGACGCCATAGTAAGATTACTCGAAGTTTTAATCAGGATATAATAATCAAATTGGAGATTTCACAGTTGGTATCTACTATAAAATTCTGCAAGAGATCGGTACTTCTGCACGGACTGAGTAGATTCATTACATCCTTTTGTAACTTCTGGCTGCTTGTCTTGGTGCTTCATTATATTGTGCAAGATTTATTCGGTCGGAGGTTTCTGGAGTACTATAACGGGAAATATTACTTAAAGAGAATATTTTGACATCGTGGAGCGATTATCATATTGCAAAGATGTGGTAACAAGCTTTTAAAAAATAAACGATGTTTCATTGTCTGGATCTGTCCGATTCTGTCGTGATTTTTTCTTTTCTTTTAGAATTTAAATTTTTGATGATTTTTTTAGACTTTTTTGAAGCGGTATACATCGCAGGAGACATCGCGGTTGGTCGGTCACTCGCATCACTGTCTTCCGTGTTCCTTGGTGATGGTGAAGCAAAAAAAATCATTGTCATTTGTACTTTGGGAGCCTCCCGTTTCAGCATCTAGGGCCTCACTATCTGATGAAGATCTTCGACGTGTCAAACTTCCAGTGGTTGTTTGTGCCTTCACAACTGGTTTTAAGAAAAGCAAGGGCTTAAAATAGGGCCACTTAGGATAAACTGTAGTCGCCTCATCTCCGGAGCGAGAAGGTAGAATCTTTCCCAACTCTACGGCGAATTGATACCTCAGATATCTACATCGTTTTCTTATTTTATTTTCTGAGACATAAATGTAAGAACTGTGATGTAAAACTTTTGACTTTTTATACGAGTGTGAAAAAAGGAGTATAATGTTTTCAGGGTTAAACATTGACATGTGAGTTTCTTTATTCCAGCGTAAGTCCTAAACGCCTTAGCCGATTTTGAACGAGGTTACAATCTTTACGTCAAATCTCCTGCCTGACACGATGGTGACGACACCGACTGAGATTCTTGACTAATAGGGACTGACCTTGGGACCAGAATATGTTTCCTATTTCGGGAAACATATTCGGGGATTCCCGTTCTTCGAACGGAGGATTCCCCGTAACACAAACGAAAAGGGTTGCCAACATCACATTTTAATTCTTTAGTTTTTTATTTATATAAAAAAACAATGTTACGTAACGCGTTTTTCGAACCCCCCCTCCCGCCCCTGTAACGGATCGTAACGCGTTACGTAATATTTGAACGCTCCCTTATCAAATCTTAGTAAACTCTCTTGGAACCCTTTGTCGTAGATGCCTTGTACAATTTTATCACGCAATAATTGATCCTCAATGGATTCACCGTCGACGAGTTTATAGTCACAATTTAAAAGGAGCTGTTTAAATTCCGTACAGAAGTTGTCAAAACTCTCACTCGGTTTTTGTTTTTTCGAATACTTCGTTTTTTCTTGGGCTAACGTATAATTCAATAGCCGACATAACTGCTGTATACTTTGTCATTTTCTCTGGTGACAAAGGCAGTGTTATAAGTATTCTCGATGACTTGATCCCCATCATGTTTTTTAGAAGTTAAAGCTTCACTTTGTCAAGAGCATCTTCTTTACCAATTCCTATTAGAAAATCTTCGAAACAACTACTTTTTTTGAAACTTCGAACTTTTTTTGTAGGAGGGGAAATGCATTTACGCACTATCCCTCGTCGACGAGGACAGCCGACGAGGGGGTGTGTGGGACTCGCCCGGTGAGAGGCACCGGGAATACCCACTAAAACCCCTCCGTGTTCCATCATCAGCGGCCGCTTCACAAAATGCCTTGACAGCGTTCCAACTGTCAAGGCTTCCAATAATTTCTCTGACGACAGCGGGTAAAGACAGATCCTGTCCCACGACTGCCGTCAGAGCCGCTCTCTCCGAATCCCAACCTGGGCATACCTCCAAGACATGCTGGGCGGTGTCCTCACCAGCCCCGCACTCGTAGCAGGCGGTGGTTCGCTCCCTTCTCGCGACATTGCACAGGTACCTTCCGAAGCATCCATGCCCCGTAAGCACCTGCACAAGCCGAAAGGAGAGCGAGCCGGCCCGCCTGCCCGTCCACTCCATCAGCACCGGCGCGATCGCAGACGTGGTGCGGTAACCCCACCCCGGCTGCGTCAGTTGGTCGCGCCATCGCTCGAGTGCCTCCTCTTGGGCCTCTCGTCGCCAGTGTGACACTTCTTCTGGGAGTGGTCTAACGCCGCGGGCCTTGCGGAGTTCTGCGATTTCAGACCCCTGCTTGGCGTTCACCCGCTGCAGGGCCTTTGTTTCCTCCGTGGGGCGCAGGGACGCGAGAGACAACACATCCTCCCACGCCGCAGTCACAGAATCCCTAAGGGCCTTGACAAAGGTCCCCTTGAGTTTGCCTGACTTGGCTGCGACTTCCTCTATGACGGAGAAGTTGGACTTTACTCGCTCCAGCAGTCGCGAGGACGTCACGGTGACGTCCTCTTTCTCTCCTGGCATAGCCAGGCTGGAACGGGTCGCTCTAGCCTCAGAGACGGAGGCTAGCAGCTCCTTCTCCGCCTGGAGCTCTAGTTCGGCCCGTTGGGCCTTCACATATTCGGCCTTAGCCATCGCAAGGCCGACATATTGCCCAGTTGTGGGCGGACATCCGGGCTTCTTGGCCTTGTGGACCGAACGAGTCGGAGAGGCTGTTCGGTCTGAGCCCTCGTCGGACGTTTCTGACTCGGGAGGCTTCGAGCCTCTCTTGAGAAAGAAACGGGACAGATTCCTGTCCTCCTCCATTCTCGTTACTTTCACTCTGGCAGAGCGAACGGTACTCGCGCTGCCAGATGAAGAATCTCCCGACATTGCGAGGTCCTGCCGAAGAATCGACAGAGCCTGCGCTTCCATATCGCGTGCATTAGCGGGTGCCTTAAAACAAGTGCCATTGTCGTTGGTGGGGTTGCCCCCAAGTGCTGTCTTGTCCCCCCCAGAGTACGTGGGACTGCCTTTACCCGAAGGCACAGGGAGGGATTCCCCATCTGCGGAGCAGGTGGGACCCTCCTGGGTATATTTACCTTTAGATGCACTTTTCATATTGATTTGTGTGTTTTTGTGTTTTTGTACAGCTTCACCATCGCCGTCGGGGTGCTTTTTTAGAGAGGTTGTCTTCCTCGCAGCCCAACGCTCAGTGCGCTGGACCCTCGACCCCACTCAGTGCGGGGCTACGGGTTCATGTGGCCGTGCAATGTCCGCCCTTAAAAAGACCAGACAGCCACATGCCAGTTTTTGTCCGCGCCGGCCGAAACCGGTACCCCCCATTACTGGGGGGCGTTCCCATATCCGTAACCTGGGGACGCGTCCGATGGCGGACTGGAAACCGCACACGGAACAGTCTCTACCTCTGCATTAGAATGTGGCAACGCAACGCAAGACAAGATATAGGGAGAGTGCTTACATCTTCATATATGTTGTCGCCGGAAGATTTCTAAATTTTTTTTTTCCACCCAAAACTGCACCTTGTCTTGAGATTGCCACTTGTTTATATGAAGCTTCTGGTGTAAATGCAAAAATTTCAGCAAGCCCGATAATAGATAGGTTCGAGCTTCGAGCATGTTGTAAATAAATAACAATTATCTTTCCCTCTTGCTAAGTTAGAAGATAATCTTAATTCTTCCCACTGTGTCAAATTTTTTGTAACCGCCGGTTCTATCGAAAGCCAACGAGTATCGCACATCTTCGTGATTTTCAATGGACTTTCTCCACAGTTAATAAGCTCGTATGTTTTTGCGTATTCATCTCGCCGCTTAGGAGAAACAGAAAACCATTTATAAATTTCTCTAACCAAAAACTCGATATTTCAATAAAATACAAGCATTGTGAACAGCTTGGATCGCTGGTTGTATTTTCCAGAGCGGGTTTGAATTATTAGGTAGTGGTGTGTCTGAAGAGACGACATGCAGATTGTTGCGGAGCAAGAAGAAGCGATATCTGATCATAACATATAAGCTGCAGATCCATACCTCGACGCCTTTAGTAACTCTTTAAAGTCATAAACCAGTTCCCTAGTAACATCTCTCACTTCGTACGGTTTATCATTTTTTGCCCATCTTATTAAGTCTTCCACTCTTCTGGAGTATAAATAAGTCTGTGTTCACCAGCTCTTTCAATTACTGAGTGGACAGAGTCCCCTCATTTTGGGTATGGCCCTTTTCCAAAAATCGGTGAATAATGGTCACCCCAAACTCTTTTGCTGCATGCGTGTACAATGTAAATATAATTCGGTTTTTATTTTGGCCACCACAGTTGTCTGACCAAAATCTGAAATCTTTAACTCCTTTTTCGGAAAAATCTTTAATGAAATTGTAAAGGCAACTGCCGACCTCATTAGCACCACGCTTGGCAACACTCTCATCCCATACGTAACAGTAGCCCTCTTTGGTAATCATGTTATAAATTGTAAAATTATAACAAGACAATTTGCGTTTGTAGTAAAGTATGCTCATTAAGCTCATTTGATCATGTGGACAGGTTAAAACCTTTTGAAAATCGAATGTCCCACATAAGATCCTACCATTGGACTGGGTAGCTTCTGTCTTGTCAGTGTTCTTTAGCTGTCTGGCGATACTCTTATTTATTTGATGTTTATTGTATTCAGTTTACAGTTCTTCAGATGGGTTTTCAGTGTGTTTGAATATATAACATTGGTCACAAGTGTCCTTTTTTGGGATGTGAAAAGCCAGATTAAATTGACCGTTTACAATATATCGGTACTGTCGAAGAGTTGTAGCTCTATTCGAATATTTTACCAAATCAGGCCACTCCTTATACATGTTGAACATTCGAGCAATACTCAGACTACCATCTAAGTACAGTCTTTTTGAAGATGTTCGACAGTAGTGCGACTCAACTGGCACAAAGGAATTGACATGAGCGCACACAGATAGGACCATTTCCTCATTGATTACTTTTCCGTGATTGTCATGGCGCCCTCTCATATCTTGTCCCACAGCTGTGCTTCCGTCGTACTTCATCCATGCGGTTCTTGTCAAACGTTCACTGATGCCTAAGGTATTTAAAAACATGGTTTTGCACACATCTATTTTATTGTAACTTACATTGTCAGTGCTTTTTTTTGGTAAAAAATATTTGTAAGTGTACTCTCTTTGATGTTTTAATTCCCGCCGGAATGTCCTAGCTTTGTGTTGTTTTGTAGTATAGGTAGCTACGTACATCCATTGCTTCTCTCTAACACCTAATTCCCAAAATTTAGTAAAAATTTCAATACGCTCCTCTTCTGATATTTTCGTGGCACATTTAAATCTGCAGCTACATGGTGCTTCGAATAATAGGTTTTGCCCTGGTTTTTGAGTGTTTTCCTCTTTATATCACTCCAGTTTTCATAGTTTCTGGATCGTTTTTTCCCCTATTCTTCAGCAAGACAGTGAGTGCTGGAGACGGATAATTTGAATCCGTGTCTACTGATGGACAATCAAATTCATCCGGTTCGTGTTGGCAGCAAAATGCATGTCTATTGACTGGGGATGGGACTGGTGTATCTCGTACATCTGATTGCTGCTCAGGCTCTACAATATTAATTTGAGTGACTGGTGAAGATTGGTCAAGCAAATTATTGAAAATGGGAGTTAAAGGCATAGGGGAGTTTTGATCAAGCTGAGAATTTAATAATTGCGGGCAAACATTGATATTTGCGGGTGTCATTGGATCTGTAGGCATGTACATGTGTGGGAGGTGTTGCAGATGATTCGTCTTCGTCATTGTCTGAAAACACTTCAGTCCATAGACCTTGCATTATTTCAGACGATAGAATTGCATCCGCTCTTGGTGGTAGTGGCGAGGAACGCTCCTGGTGGTAGTGTTCTTTCGCTGTAAAATAAAAGAAAGGACCAAGAATTAATTAAATTTCAAAAACATAAATAACTTAGATAAAAATAAACAGTAAACATCTGTTGAAATTTTAAAATATAAGGGAAAATATGTCCAAAGAATAACATCGGTTGTTCAAAACCGACTGGCACCTATCCGTAAAAAGATGACGGTTTGTAACATACGTCCAACATGAGTCGGTCCAACAGTGTCGGTGTTTAATTTTCGTCACCGAAAAAAAAACTGAATTCTGTTATGTTACAGACACGACATAAACAAATAGTAGTTCAAAATTAGTAATAGCGTAAAAATCAAGACACACAAAACTAACCGTTTCAGATTACCACGTTGTACAGCGAAAGTGTAATCAAAAACGAATTCCACCTAAAACAACATGTAAAATTCGAAATAAAATATTGATAGAAGCAACAATAACTTACCTGCCGTACTGGCAAATTGTTCTTCAGTTTCATTTGTAGAAAACTTATCAATTTGCGGCTCATTCGCATTTTTTATATTTTCATTCGAGGTTTTTAACAGGGCTAATATCTGCATGGACCTTTTTGATGCCATAATTAATTTAAGTTTAATATAGAAACACTATTACCGTTCTTAACTTATTAAAATAACAGTTAAACAAAAATAATCTAGCGTAATTAAGTGCGACGCGCAACCTAGCTTAGAACGTGGACGGTACCGTACGTCAGCACCGTACGCTGGCGAAATGATTCATACGCCTTTGTATTGTGTTTAGAAATCAAATCCGTCAGTATTCCAACTCTGTACCTGGAAAGGTTTAAATAATATTTGTCAAAAAGTGTTTTTGGTCGATAAAGCACGACATATATATAAAGTCAGTTTACACAAAAAAATAAAAATTGAAAATTATCAAAACCGTCGTTGTTCTACGATTATGACGAGATGATGTCCCGGGGCGAGGGGCCTCTCTTGCGGGTGCGCGCGGGGCAGCGGGAGAGGGAAGGTGCGTTCGAAAATACGGTCGCGTTATAGCTTTCATTTATCCATCCAGAATCTGACACAGTCCCAACTATATTAATGTTACTAACTTATAGTAATTGTGGATTCATACGCTTCCTTTTAAATATAAAAAATGGAGGAATGTATTGGCTGACTGCACTAAATGCACCAACGACTGTTGTTGTTGTTCGCTTTTATCCCGCCGGATCCTAAATAATAAAATGAAAAAAAAAAAAAAAAATACAATAAAATGGAAAGTTATATTTCTTTTGCCGATTGCGTCATTGTCATTTAGACTGATTAATGTGTGAGTGTTCCACTATGTAAAAGTTAAATTACTATTGTAATAAACCAACACCAAATTGAATTCACCAAAAAAATACATAAAAACATGCAAAATATTGAAAAATACCTTGACAAGTACGTGCGTCCCTACAAGTAGAACGTTATATTATATTTCGATGGTGCGTCCGTATCTCCCGTCTTGTTTATAGTGGTGGCGTGATCTCCGAAATGGCGGCAATAAAATATGGCTATCTCTTTCCATTAGAACCATTGGAATCGAGATTACCCCGCGTTCGCATTTCCCCCACTTTCCTCTAATGGCGGATTTGTGGAGAGATTGTGGAGGGCCACTATTGCGAAAACGCGTTTCATTCAATATCTCGAGAACGGCTCATTTTACGCAAAAAACTATAGAGACCTTTTCTCTTATAAATTAAATTTCCTAAATTTCTATCACACAATCTAGTGGGCCAATTACGATCATCGAAACGAGGGAGTATACGACCGGGAAATGTCTCCTGCGGTAATCGAACTGTTACACGGGCTGTATGGCATGTGGCACTGTCTTGATACCACATGTGAACATCGAAATCATGTAACTTGGGCAGAAAGAGCTCAGTTGTCATGTTGCGATACGAGCACCAGCAACAGTCACTGATTGACCCCCTCACTATGTTGTGGATTTTTTTTGACAATAATGTGGGTTCTCTGAACGCCAAATGCGACAATTTTGACGGTTACCAAAGTCGTCGCCGTCGAGATCAAAAATCAACATCCAATTCAATTCAAGCTAAATAATCCATTCAACGAAGTCTCTTCGCATGAATCACGTAAGCATGGATACGCAGATCTTTAGTTAGTAGACGCTGTAGATAGCTTCTTGAAATTTGCAACGACCAGTGTGTTTAGCTTTAGCATCACAAATTGATCCAGTCTCTCTACTTTTCAATTAGTCTCTTCACAGTTGCAGTTAGATCAATATTCCTACCAAATTTTGTATTTTCTGACTGTGGCCACCGAACGCGTTGTTCTCTCCTGAATACTCCAATTTTAGTAACCCTAAACTGTCAGCCGTCAAATTGTTTTCATTTATCTTGCGTTAATTTTGGGTCATCTTTAGAATTACTGAGAGAGTTAGGTCTAGTCTCAGTAGTCAGTATGCGTTGTATCTTATTAAATTGTTGAACTTTTTCACACTAGAATCACCGAACAAAAGATCCAAAAATACAGAAAAAAAAATGTTTGAATTGCATAAAAATAAGTTTTGGTAAAATCTAAATCGCATACGAGTGTACTTTAAACCCGACCTAAAACGTATCTGACGAATGTCGTGAGATTTATTTTAATTTGTTGCCTTAAATAAAATCAATATTCATATGAATATTGCGGTTTACCACATTTGTAAAATTTGTAATAACTAATTTGTCCAAGGATTAGTCAGAGGCAAGTGATGGAGCAATAAGATAAGTGATAAAAAAATATGGAAGGTATTCAATTGAGAATTTCTCTCTTATTAGATTGCAGTTCAGTTTTTATTTATTTTTGTGTTGTAATGATGACACTTCGCAATACTTATTTATCATTTCGACAAATATAAAAAATATCAAAATCGTACGCTTCTCTATTTTTGACTCGCAACAGAGGTATCGATTTGCCTCTGATGTTGCGCGTACGTCATTTAAACTTTTTGCTAAATAGTGATGTGAAGTGGCATCAAATATCAATGGACATCAATGATCAATGGTCGCGATGAATATTGTATTGTTAGTATAAATTTTAAAATATACGTTTTCAAGTATGTATGGCTTTTTCTTTAGATGACCAAATAAAAGGGGCCGGGACACGGATCGGATGGGTTATAAAATCAGTCTTTAAATATTGAATCGTTCATTTAATATAATAATCGATTACAAAACATTACTGAAAACAATATTTATTGTACGTAACTTTTAGCGCACGTGCACCCGACGGTGATGGGCCATTTGACGGCTAGCCATCGATGTTTCAGCTCATTGGGCATTTCGGCCAGTTGGACTCCTCTAGATATGGACAAGCCTTTTCTTCTTAAAACTAAAACGGTTATCTAAAAATAACAATACAATGAAAACATTTAAACTTTGATTGCATAAAAGATTCTTCGGAAAATTGTCATTCTTCGACGACACTATCCAAATCTTTTACTTAAATTTATTCACTTTATATTAAATTCACAATTTTAGGAAAACAAAAAAATATTTTTATCCTACCTATTATCATAATGTTTGTGAGTTTTTTTTAATGTTAAGGTCGGCAGGCAGGCTGACGGTCCACTTGATGGTAGGTGGCTACCGTTCGCCTAAAACACAAGTAACACCAAAGCTGCTGCAAGTGCGCTGCCGACTGCTGTAGGATTAAGGAGTTGATAGGGAAATGGGCTTTGGCATCCCTTACTCCCTCGCCGAAACAAAACAGCACACGTGCTGTTATTTCACGGTGGTCTTCTGTAAGAGGGTGGTTACTGCCGCCAGGCGGGCTGCCCAAGTGACTGCGAAAACGCAATGTGATTGTTATTCCTTCGCGCATAGTCTACTTTAAAAGTTTTTTATAATATGAGAATAACACGTAGGCTATATTTAATTTATAAAGATACGAGAACGGAGTCGCGGCCAAGAGTTATAATAACATATAATTTGTGGTTAGCGGAATCATCATCAATCTGAACATGAAATAAATATTATTTTTTTAAATCGTAATACGGAGTGTTGCAAAAAAACTGTAAATTTAAAAGTCTGGATAGTGACACGAATTCCCCCCACCCCGAGCGACTCCGAGCAAGTGTTTCATCGCCACGATAGAGTGCAACTTACGTTATAAGCATTGCGCTGACAGACATAAGGAGGAGGACATAGATTTTGGTTACAGCTTCTGGTCTCAATGTAGCGCGGATACACTTCCTCTCCTAATATTTCATGCAAGTCGCGAAGTTCTTTCTGGAAGAAAAACGAACGATTTTCAAGTGTTTCAACCTGTGAAGCTGCATAATGTGATTTACTTACACCGTATTCGCAGCTGCACGGAGGCTCCGGTATAGCTTGCTAAACGACAGGTTGTTAGTGAGTTAAGTACATTGGGATTAAGTAAGGAGGAAAGAGACTTCAGGTAACAACTTACACGCTTTTGTATACTAATTGTGTTACAATCGGACAGGGGCGGACCAAAAAGTCAAAAGACACATAATCGAGTCTTTAAATCTATCTTATACACGTTGGGAATATTTAGTGCTTAAAATGAGTAAATGTTATTCAAGAATCTTTACCTATTGTATGTAGAGGAAAACCGGGACGGATTCCTGACGAAGTATAATTCTAAGTACCTATATTTACAAAGAGAGTAATGACATATCACGAAATTAACGGGTATACCAATGTTTAAGAAACTGCCATCTCTAAAGTGTACCTAATGAAGATGAATTTTATGAAGTGCATTTTTATCATTTACTTTATTAATACTCACATCGTGCTTTTCGACTTTAATGTTCCCCCTTTTTCTAGTTCTCGTCTCGATGGAATTATCCAACAAGATGATATCGTTCCTTATCATGTTAGCGTAGTCTACCATAAGATCTGGCAGTTGTGCGGGGCTCGTTCGTTCCGAGTCGTCCGTGAGGTACGGCATTCCCAATGCGTTCGTTTTCTCCGACAGCTGATTATCCAGCGCCCTCTGCACGACGTAGTTCTGAGTCCTCCGGTCTTCCATCATGAACTCGTTCACGTTTGAGCTTTTAGCCGTCGTTTTTGGAATCAATATGTGAATTATAAATACTAGAGTGAGGCATATCACTAAAACTGTTTTCGTTACCTGTGAACATTTTACGCTAGTTTATAAGTTAATTCGTGACAACAAATTGTATTATTCTACGAAACGCCTTACCATTGCGATGATTTGTGTTTGAATTTCAAATAGTCACTGGTATCGAATGGGTCATTTGTCCACTTTTATACGAGACCTTTGATTGACATCCCGATGAGATCCATTAACTTGAAACACAATATCTTAATACGTCGTCGCACCCGATGAAAGGATTTGCGAAGGTGGTAAGTGTAAACCGATACTTGTACGGCTAAGAGACCTTATTAGGTAAACCCAATATTATAGTCTTGTTTTCCTTTCATATTCGAAGTAGCTTTATTTTTAAATACTGTACACATTGATGGCGTGCAAATGTTTCAGTACAAGGGTAAGGGAGATACTGTGACCCACTTTATGACCTCTACACTCTAAAGAAAATAAAGGTAGGCTTCGACGTTCAGTAGGTGTAGTGTGTCTATTCGGGTGGCTCTACATCTGTTTGTACGTATGTGGCTCATTGCCTAGTTATCATCAGCTCGTTGCCTAGTTGACAGAGGGATTTCACTAACTTCCACAGGGTCGATTGATGTGACATTCGGTATACTTACTGTTACATCGGTGGTATTTCCATGATATGGTAACCTTGATCTGGTGCTGCAACATCGAGTATTTTGCCGGACACCCGACTCCTCAGCATCTCACGGCAGATATGTGTTTGGGTTCAAAAGAAAGTCGGAAACTTGTCAAAATGATTCACCAGCAACAGTTTAAATCACTATGAATTGACAAATTGTGTATGTTTAACATGACTACGGTAGTGATCAAATAAGCAGTTTCGCAGTAACATCATTATATACATATTCTAATAAAGATAGATACGAAAAAACAGGGTAATTTTTTTTTTAAATCGGTGTCAGTAACAATAAATGTAAATATGATTACAATACAGTAAAATAAAATCGCTGTTCGCGTCCGTCTGTTTCTTTATTAACTCCTAAACCACCCGAAATGGTTTTCACTGATGTAAGGAGCAATAAAGGAGGCTTTATGTACGTATGCTAGTCTTTTAAACGCCACTTTGTTTTATTCACCAATATTGAGATTCTTATTCCAATTGATTCCGAATTTCAATAAAATGAAATAAGATTCCAATTAGTTTTCGACTAAGTACTAACAAAATTTTAGTCATAGGTAAATATAAAAAACTAATTTTACATTATTTTTAAAACACTGTTTTTTATCTCAATTTTGTGTCGCCGAGTGAATAATAAGTGTGCATATAGATTAAAAACTCTCGGTTGAGAAAATAAGGTTTCTAGTAAACAATATTATTTCTAAAATAATATCCCATTGTATTGTTGTGGGTAATTTATAAGGTAATCTTTGTTATATGATCATTATTGTTTTGTACGCCATCCAGGCAGACGGTACACGGTACGAGTATATATTAGAAAAATCTGTAGCTAGAGAATGATTGCATTTTATCGGTATTAGTAATCATTCATCGGAATTCCTTCGAGAACTATCGCAGATCGTCGTCCCTGGCAGGGCTTCAAGCCCTTTGTAAGCATAATATTATATTCGCAAATTATTCATCAAGGATGAACTAAAATCTAAAAGACTTACATGAGCTCATTGCTCTAGAGGTTAAAAGTGTTTGCCTTAGCGTTTGACTCAGGGGTCCCGGGTTCGATTCCCCCCGGCGAGCGGGGCCAACTTTGGAAATGAACTTTTCAAAGTTGGAACTGGCAAGTAGTGGCACTCATTTGAGCAGCCCGCCTGGCGGCAGTGACCACCCCCTTACAGTAGACCACCGTGTAATGACAGCACGTGTGCTGTTGTGTTTTGGTGAGTGAGTAAGGGACGCCAGAACCCATTTCCTTATCCCTTCCTTACCCTTATTCCTACTGTGTTCGACGGCGCACTTGCAGCACCTATGGCGTTGCTTGTGTTATTGGCGATGGTAGCCACCTACCATCGAGTAGACCGGCAGCCTGCCTAACTTAAAATATATGCCAAAATAAGTTTTGCAACTCGTAGACACAGTACTATAACTATAGCGCCCTTCCCAATCGATAGCTATTCATGAATTAATGGATATCTTTGTAATCGTGTGGATCTTAATTCATATAGAGTTACATTTGGAGTTCCAGAGGCCAATTATTTCGAGCGTTATGTTTTGAAGAGTTCCTTCGCATCGATCGAGTGACGCGATTCAGCAAGACAATCAAACGGTCGAGCCTCTTCAGTGCTCCGAGCGATGTAAGTGCCGAAAGTCGTGTAAAAGTCGTATCCGGCTGCAAATAGCGCCGCGGTGGAATTCCGTTTATAAATACGCGACGGCGGACGGCTAGCGTGCGTCTTGGAAGTATCGCTTCGTAGATCTCTTGCGGCCCTCGGTGCAGCCGAAATGTTGGAGCGGCGATGATATTCACGGGCGGGGGGGCGCGCCGCCATCGCCGCGCCTCGCCCGGCACTCCTCGCAGCCGCCCGCCCGCCCAACGCGTGAGTGACTCGTAAACGAATACGACTCTTTCGCTTGTATTTCAATACGGCCCTAAGACCTACACCTAGAACTTCTACACCATCTATTTTCACTAGGACGGTGCCTATTTATCTACACTGTTATAAATAAAGTAGCCGTTTTCGGAATAGCAACTTTTTTGTTTGTAAACCGATTTCGGTGCAATCCCCATCTATCTATCTATAGGTCAACCGGGAATGTTCTTCGAAGCTAGATTTAATTGAAATGTTTGAGTACAAAGGTGTAGCAACATTGCTTACCTGAATGACGCACCATTTGAATAGCTACTCGTACGAAGCGAGCTGTATCAATCGTTTGGTTAGCGCGTTCGGTCTCTATTTATATGCGTGCATTTACACGTTTGTACCATTTACCGTTTCATTCCTCGACGAGCAACCTTCATTTTATTCATCCGTTACGTTTCGATTAAGTATCCGAATAGTTCTTTTAGGTGACGCCGACAGGAATCCGTAACCAACTTTTATGGATGCCATAGCCCATTCCTCTTTCCGTCTTTGTCCTAAATCCTATCGGGGTCGGCAGCGTACTTTTATGAACTGCATGTACACGAAGAAAAAGAACAAGCAATGGACAAGGATTTTTCCCGACGGTAAAATTCGAAACACCATAGACTATACTAATATTTCTAACCATTTTGAGAACGTAGTAACTATTAAAAAAAATAACCTTCAAAACAAATCACAGGATGGTGAGAGGGACAATAAAGACATACGAAATTAAACTACCGAGAGAAGTATCTGGGAAAAAAACATTAGGCACCATAATCATTCCTTACATACCAGAAGAAATCCAATCAAAACTGAAAGGATCGCTCCCCGATGTGAAATTAGATAATACGCAACCTAAATACGATGAATTGGAGAAGTGCCTGATGAGAATAAACAAAGAATTGACAAAAACTAAAACAAAGAAAGACAGAATATGTGAAGAAACATCGGAAAAATTACATTAAAGAAATAAAGCGGATTGGTAAAGAAATCAGAAACAGTATAAGCAATTATATTAAAAAAAACATTAAGACTAAATATAATGAAGAGATCCATTATCTACAAAGCTCTTTAAAACAGTTCTGGAAGATATTTTTAGAAACCTCGATTGGTGCAAGGGTTTAAAAGTCATCTACGCTTCGTCGATGACTTTGCACTATTTGCAGAAGACCCAGTGGTGACTTTACAGGCAATGTTAGTAGAATTGACTACGGAAAGTGCAAACCCAGAATTTACCATAAATGTGACAAAGAAAAAGGCGTTAACAAAACTAAACATTTGGTGGGTGATCAAGAAGTAGATGAATAAATATTTGTACCTAAATTACAAATGACATTAGAGTTACAGCGCAGGGCAAATAACACATGGCCAAGGTACTAGATGTTAAGGGAGGTAAATGGAAAGCAAATCGATACGAATAACACTTACGAAGACCTATGGATGCCAATGATGGTCTTTAAAAAACCAAATTTTGCATAAACTAAAATCGTCTATTCAGTATTTTCAAAAACGGAATGATGGTCAATTTTTTAAACATGTCTGGATGATATATATAAATAGTTGTATTATAGCAATAATAAATTTCTATGTATTTTAGGGAAAGTTGTTTCTTGGCACCGTTTACATGGCCCGATTATGTTGGCCATAATAAACGAAAACTTTTCAGCCACAGAAGAATATACTTCTGACATTCGCGACCTGCGATCCGAGCACTTTTCGGAGACTCTTTCGCTCGCTCTCTGCTCCCCAAAAGTCGCGGTTTATCCACTGAACTACGTTTTCTAATGTTTGTGTAAGAATTTATGCACCTGACTCATGCCAATGCCTAAACTTGACCGAATCTGTTGGTATGTAATTCTATTATCTGGTCTCAAGTTATTCTCATTTGTCGCCGTAGATGGACGTCCTTTACGAATATCATCAGTGAGATTGCTACGACCACGTTTAAAAAACTCACTCAACCCAATCGAAGTGCCAATCGAAGTCTATCATAACTTTTTCGTTGATTAAGACCGCAACTAAAGATAGAGAAAATCATAGAGTGAAATTTGTCTCTCGTCAAATTAATTTTGTCGCACGACACAAACTTTCTAAATGAATACAAATTTGAAAAAACAAATGTCAACTGAATAAAATTGCATCGACAGCTTCCTAAAGAGTTCTTAATTCGAAATTTGTATTTATTTTTCATTTCTGTCTTAACTTCCTGGCTAGTTCTAAAAACTTTCCGGTCGATCGCGACTATTAGTCCAGTCGATCGTGGCAAGACAAAAAATATAAATACGTAGAACAGACTGCGCAACATAATCACCAACTGCTGCACGCATCATCTTGTATCATTTTTCAGTCGCCGTTCCGTCACTTTATTTATCCTCTCTTTTACGCAGTACAGCTCTTTTGTTTTCGGCACGCGATGAACAATAAGCGGTTAGCAATTTCCAACTACAAACCTGATTTTGCTAATACTACATACTACTAGGGCCGAGTGATGAGTCTGGTAAAAAAATCTATTTTGGATTAAAATTATCGCTAATTGCATGGAACCTCCTTGTTAACAACTCTTTTGAAGGACAAAATTTAATTTTTCAGCGAGTACCGCCGTTTAGTTTTTTTGTGACAGCCATTAAAGAAAAATAATTGAACAAATTTTTGCAAAGATGGAGAAAAGTGAATTTCGTGTCTTGATTAAACATTATTTTTTGCGCAAAAAAAAAACTATAACGAAAACGAAAAAAAAAACTTGATAAATATTATGGGGACTCTGCTCCGTCGATTAAAATGATTCATAAGTGGTTTACTGATTTTCGCTGTGGTCGTACAACCACAAGTGATTCTGTGCGTCCAGGACGCCCAGTTGAGGTCACTACTCCAGAGATGATCGCTAAAATCCACGACGACCGAAGAGTAAAAGTGAGGGAGTAGGCATCTCAGTCGAATGTGTGCGCAATATCTTACACCAACATTTAGATATGAAAAAGCTCTCCGCTCGATGGGTGCCGCGTTTACTGACGTATGCGTGTGACCACTTCGGAGGCGGGTATGGAGTTGTTTCAACGAGATAAAACTGAATTTTTGCGTCGTTTTAGAACAGTAGAAGAAACATCGATCCACCACCACACCCCAGAAACCAAACATAAAAGTGATGGCTACAGTTTTTTGGGATGCACGTAGAGTAATCCATATTAACTACCTAGAGAAGAGTAAAACGATTAATGGCGAATATTATACCAATTTAACACAATTTGCCGTGAAAAACAACCACATTTGGCTAAGAAGAAAATCCTCTTCCACCAAGACAACGCACGAGTGCACTTCATGAGTTGCGCTATGAGATGCTTTCTCACCCACCGTATTCGCCAGATTTAGCCCCTTGTGACTATGTTCTGTTTCCGAATTAAAAAAAATGGCTTGGTTGGAAAAGATTTGGCTCCAACGAAGAGGTCATGCACGAAACCAATGCCTATTTTGAAGGGTTGACTAAGTCGTATTTCATGGAAGGGATCGAAAGCTAGAGAAATATATGTGATGTATATTATAATATATGTGTAATATGTAAATGTGTATGTAATAATGTCAGAAAACAGTAGATCTTGGGTCTAATCAAGTCGGCCACCCCTGATGCTAAGTACTAAGTATACTAAGTATTGCAATGCTGTATTTTACTATCATATCATTATTATAAGTTAGCACAATTTACCTTAAACTATGCTAAGTACACGAGTTAGGAGTGCAATTTAGCAATTAATTTCTACACGTGCACTTTTTAATTTTTATTAATTGCATTCTGTTTGTATACTTCATTAAATAAATAAATAAATGCATTTTTTATGTTAAGGTCGGCAGACAGGCTGACGGTCCACTTGATAGCAGATAGCTATCGTCGTCTAACACAAGCGACGTCAGGGGTACCTACCTACTGCCGACCCTGTGTCGATTCCGTTGCCGATCATAGTAGGATCTAGGATAAGGGATTAGGAAGGAGGATAGGGAAATGGGCTCTGGAATCCCTTACTCACTCATTTAAGTGCTTTTATTTCACATCGGTCTTCTAGTCTTCTATTCTCACACGGGCTGCCCAAAATGACTGCGAAACTTGGCAGCGTGCTCAGCTTTGACATAGAGTCCTACCTAGCAAACCACGACTGTCATCCAGGTAGCGCGATACACGACCACAACAGCAAATTGATGTCGATTACATATAGATTCGTTCGAGTCGATAAGATATTTAACGACTGCAATAATTATTCTAATATTCTTTTTAAGATTATGAAATCGGCATTCGCGCGATATTAGCGCTTCCCCGTATCGAGTTTTGCCAAATATGTTTTTAAAATTTGGCCATTTGACATCCACCTATAACTCCGTCTGTAATCACCCGGTTCGATGCCAGGGAATTCACAAAAAAGACCTTGAAGCGACGACGCTTTCTAGTAGTGTCACACTGCATCTAGTAGTGTCCCTTCAGCTGAAAAGGGCACTACTTTAGGTACGTTTGTTTAGCTATGGCATTATATAGCTACGTAGTCTCCGGTGACGTGTGATTTGGCGATGTATCGCGAGGACGGAAGCGTTGATATGTCGTCGTGGTTCTGGGTACGTTTCCACCGGTTCTTTTTTACGCTGGCGTTGCGATAATATTTCTAACTACCGAGTTCACTTGTATCATTAGCAGCTTTACTCTTAATTTCTTTAGAGGTCGCCGCTCAAACTACTAGATGGTGTTAGAATTGTGGCCGAGTTGCGGGAACGAGGAAATAGTATCATTCGTTCAAGCGATGAGGTGTGTTAGCATGTGGCGTCAATTTATCATCTCCTCAAATATAAATTGTGGACGAGATCTAACCGCGAACATAAATACTATAAACTTAGAGGCCACGAAACACGAACGAAAAGAAAACAATAATAATAATGTTTACATAATTGTATTTTGTTTATTTAGTATGGCTAATAAGAGTGGGCACGTCACTTGTTTAGGTGTTATTGAACTCGACCGTACCTAAAACTTGAACACTTTTGTCTAAGTTAGTTAAATTAATTATTGTACAAAGTAGTGCATGCCTACACATATAATAGGTACACTATATACCTACAGTCCACTTTATGTTAAATTATATTCTAAGTCAGTCGGAAATAAAACGTCATACCGAATGCACGTTCGTATCCTCCGGGCAAAGTAATCCTTAAACGCCTCAAGGATCACAGTGTTCCTTTCGCTAATTGTAAAAATCCCTCGACGAATTTCAATGATTAACATATACATACAGGTGTCCCATAAAAGTTTGCTAAAACTGCAACTGGTGTTAGCTCTGTTCACTACCTATCTATCACATACAAAAAAAAATAGTTTCCGTAAAACTCTCACAAATTTAGAGAATTTTTTCATGTTTGTGTTTTTTTTGGGAAATCGACACCCTACATCACTTATTTACATGCCGTTTCCACAAAAGAAGGAATTTTTTTCAATATGGAGAATTTTTCAATATGGAGATTTTAACTTTTTTAACTTCTGACTTTGAACTACAGTTACGTAAACAAAATATACAAGCCTAAAATGGTTTACCATCTTAAAAACTTTATCTTGAGGAAACAAAATATTGGCCAGTATTTCTTGCACTTTTTTTATTTTATTTTTTATCACTTCTGTACTCCGTAAGGTAATGGCACAGGTAACGGAGAGAGTACTGAACGGTAAGCTGCTGACATATCAGTACCATTTAAAATTTAATAAACTATTGGACTGAGATTTTTAATGGAAAATAAAAGGCCCATTGAGCAATCGCTTACATTAAAGCATTCTTACAAAATGATCTACCCAGATGTATGAAGATACATGACATAATTAAGATGTATCAAATATGTATATATTTTTTCACTCGTGCTGAATGAATCTACTTTCGAGATGAAGACTGTCTAGCATACAATGCCGAGGCATTTGGATGAAAATTTTCTACTAGGTAAGTTTAAAGGAAAAGGTGTAGGTAACGCTAAGTTCAAGAACTTAGCCGAAGAAGACTTGCACGTGCGAAGGCGCTTTCTTGAAACTTATTTCCGTTTTACTAATTTCCAATATATTATTCTATATTGGCACTGAAACCTAGTATTCTATATCCTCCCGCACTTAATGAGGATTTTTCATTTCCCGACTTTGCAGATTGTGCAAATTTAAATATTTCATACCTCACTGCAAAAAATGTTTTCGGTGTTATCTTAGTTTTGAATTCTGTATTAAGGGATTCACTGAGGCAAATGACATTTACTATAGAACTCGCTGGCGGCGGAGACAATTCAACAGGCCTAGAAATGGTGTTTTTTTGTTTTTTCCTTTAGAACATTACACAAAAAATTTTTTTTATTAATACAATTTTTTTATCTGATATTAACTTATTAATAGGTACAGGATTCATATGCGTGCAATAAGCCGTTTTCGAGAGAATTTTTAATAAAGGTCAAATTCTTCTTGTGTTCTAACTTTTTTTGTGGAGTTTCTATTACTTTAACGAAAATTCTAATTAATACAATTGGTTCTTCACATGTTTAAGTATAATATATATTTTTTTCAAAGCAATTGTCTTGTCTATTTCTTGTAACATCTTCATTAAACAATGGATATTTTTAGTATTTAGCGTTTGTCTCCCCCTTAAATACGAAAGTTTTTAAGTTATTCAAGCATTTTAGGCTTAGTATATTTTTAACGCAACAGAAGTTCAAAGTCAGAATATTAAAAAAAGTTGAAGTTGAAACACTCCTTGAATACATGACAGAAAACATTTGTGGAATTCTTTTGTGGAAACGGCTTGTAAATGTTTGGTGTTGATTTTCCAAAAAAAAAAGCACAAAGATGCAAAAATCTCGAAATCCGTGAGATTTTTGATAAGTGATAGAGCGTGAACAGAACTAACTTCAGTTTCAGTTTTAGTAAAGTTTTATGGGACAGCCTGTATAGATCTACACTTATGGACATATTTAGGGAAACTCAAAAAAGGGGGCAAATTAATATGAAAACACATTTATTTGTACAATAGAAGCTTTTAAGATTTGTTGAATAGAATCAGTCAATTAAATTAACATTTTAAAACATAAAAAAAAATATTTAACGATTAAAAAAAAATTAAAGGCAGTAAGGTCAAAAACCTCTACCTTTTTTTGCGTTTCCCTAAATATTACGTCCGCGAGTGTATAGGGTCGGGTCCGGCTTGAAAGATAGGAGATAAGTTCAAAAATAAAAGCATTATTGATGAGCTTCTATTATGACGCATACTTTTCACATTAATTGGCAAACTATTAAGTTTTTACTAGAAAACCATGTAGGAAATGATGTATTGCAGTGGTTGCCGGGCGGCGGCTGCAGTGAGGGCGAACGCGACGGACAGGTGCGTCGTTCGAACGGGAAGCGGATCACACAACGACGTGGAGCCATTAAACATCACAAGTGAGTATAATTTACTTAAATAAGACAATCGACGCCACGGGGGCTGCAAGATAAGCTTTTGTGCAACGAGGTCCTTAAAACGATACTATATTGTATCCAGATTGTATTTGGATCTATAGGTAGATATTATAAAATAAAGTCGCCTACCGCTTCTGTCTGTTTCTTCGCTAACTTCTTCTAAACGACTCGACTGATTTCGATACGGTTTTCACTAGTGGAAAGAGTGCGATAAACGAAGATTGTTTTGTTTGCCATCTCTATATTTTTTTTAATTGCCTCACGGTTCCCATGTAGTTCAGCCCATAAGGAACGATTTCGACGTCATTAATAAAACATCTTCAATAAGAAGAAAAGGTATCATCTGGTCGAAAAATGCATATTACCTTCTTGGCTCAACAAGTGATGAGCGTCTGTCACGTTCGGCCACCTACGGACGCAGCGTCTTATCTGACTCTCCCTACTATTTTTACACTATTATCTCTAAAAATATTTTAAGTAGGTGTCTAGTGTTCTAATACGACTTATGATAGCACAGTCATCCTAACGTTTTTATCTTATGATTTTTATTTTATTAATGAATATTGCAGCAGTTAAAAATAAAACATTCGAAAGAAAATTATTACTCAATTATAAATGCATTAGAAATTGGGTCCACGTGCTGAGATATCTTTGATAAGATCATGCGCCTCGGGACCCTAACGTCTCAAAACCGAAGGGAACAAAAGAGCAAAATGCATCTTCTGTCGCGACACCAGCAGCTATGGCTATAGTACTAGGCAGTGTCACACACTAATGGATTACCAATCTTCCAAGGAATCAACGAAATTCCGGCCGTTTTTACTTTTTGGTATCCTTTAGTCTTTAATTTGGTATTGATCGTCATCTCAACCGTAGAATCCACTGCCGGACATAGGGCCGGTTTGGATGCACCATCTCGCATAGGGTGTACGTCTTACCCTGCGCTTGCCGGTCCGTGGCTCGAAGACCTTCTGGCCTCTGTCATTTTCTCATAAGTGCTGAATTACATTTTTTAATCTTAATTTTTAATCCTAATTTATCTATAGAAGAAAAATTCATGAAAATATTGGCAAACTAGTGTCGTGGTGTTTTTCTGATAAAATCTTTAATGTACAGACAGCTCCTTTACGAATTTATTATAATTATGTGTGACATTATATTAAGACATGATTTCAGTAAGATTTAAAACACTTGGAGATTGGAATGCATTTGATGTTTTTTCTTTCAGAGTACACGAAGTGTGCGGCCACCGATTCGTAGCAAAATTCTTCCGGCAGCCGACATTCTGCGCCTTCTGCAAGGAATTTTTGTGGGGTTTCGGAAAGCAAGGCTACCGCTGTAACGCCTGTCAAACTGCAGTGCACAAACGATGTCATCATAAGCTTCTAGGGAAATGCACCGGAACTCCGGCGCACTCGGAGGCGACTGTGGTTTGTCTCATTGTACAGGTAGAGCGAAGCCTTCTTCTAATATTGGAAATAGCACCGGTGCTATTTATTTTATTCTCACGCCTCCTTACTCTTCCACCGTGCGTTACCAGGTGACCAATTCAGTTTTAGTCTCGACGTAAATTAATAGAATATACTTCCTGTAGTAACAGAAGCGGTTGTCGTCGGGTGTGCTGCCGTCGATTGGGCTCTATCGGTGTCACTTAGTCGATGTGTAAACTTCATGAAAAAATATAATTAATAATCTTAATTATTCACAAAAAGCTTCGGTCCCTTAGGAAGGGCCCCAAGCATGCCAGCTCTGGAATCGCCAGTTATGTCGCGAGTATTTTGCGTTTCTCGGCTGCGTCTGCAGCGGCACCAGCTGCACGGCGATTCTCTTAAAAGAGATGTACGTATTGAATTATATCGAGTCCGTTTTGTGTAAAGTTCAAATGTTGAGAGCGTCCTAGGCGACTATTTTCCTCATCGGCGCCCCTCTATTTATTTCCCCAATTAGGCAACCAAATCGTGCTTCTGTTTTTGCCGAATATCTTGCAAATTATTGGAAATACAGCAAAATGCAATGGTAGTTCCGATGAAAGGTTCTCGAGAGAGAGATGAAGTTCCGGATCACATTTCCTGATGACAATGAGCGCCAATAAGCCGTCGGCTATAAAACGAGCATCGCCACAGGTGCGGCGAGTGCAACACCGCAGTAGCAAGAATTTAATGTGTAACGAACGAACATTGTATTACTATATCTTCGTTGAACCAACTCTTTGTTTGCTTAGACTATTGCTAGTTGTCGAAGGAATGTTTTGTTGGAGCGACTGGAACGAAATTGAGCGCGGATGATATATAATTGTTTCAGTATCTACGCGAGCGGTTCAAGGTGGACGTTCCACACAGATTTCGACCGCATCACTTTGTGTCGCCAACCTTCTGCGACCACTGTGGAACGCTGTTGCACGGCTTTTTCCACCTGGGACTCAAATGTGAAGGTGCAGTTACTTACATCCATCGCCGTGTCCCACGATCGCAAATTGGGCAGCCTGCCTAGGGACAGTAGCCGCTCTGCCCCTCGTCTCTTCCGACTTGGGCTGTCATTTTTAATCCTATCAGGATTAAAAATTCCGTCAGCAGCACTTGCGCTTTTTCTGGTGACCTTGTATTTACAGGCAACGGCAGTAAAAAAAAATAAAAGTTTCCACTTGGCCGAAACAAGCTTTTCGTTCTGCCTCGCCATAATTGTTTATTAAAATGTGTTTTTGATACAAAATAAATGATTAATTTTATTATCAATGAGGAATTTCAGGTTAAGCGAAAATTAGATTATATTTGATTTTCGCAGTCTCTCCGTGAAGTCCTTTAGTCTTTAAACTAACTTACATTTCGCTTAAGTTTTAAGTGTAACTTTTTAACGGTATACTAACATTTAACATTGTAAAAAAATACACTTTTAACTACAACTAAACCGCTGAACTGAATTTGATGAATCACAGTACCGAGATAGCTTAAAATGAACTTCTTTCATAAAATTAGCTATTGTAAAAAGCCGTAACGTACAAATTTTTTAAATAATATTTTGTAAAAGGAGAATAAAAAGGGAAATCTAGGAATCGCATGATTAGTAATGGTCTTTAGGAAGGGATTTTTTAAATCATGGTGTGTCTTGGTTTATAGACATCGTTAAAGTTTAGAGAACATTTTAATTTTTTCTTGCGCACCCATTTTAAGAGGTACATGAGTATATTCATAATAAATTAATATAAGTAATCAACTACCTACTTAAAAATTATCCCCATGATAACTTGTTTAAAAAATTGTTGTTTCAATGTCTACAATTTCTAAGGGTTGCCGAATAGCAAATCGGACGCTGGTGACCTTATCTTGTTATATTCGGATGCCACCGCATATAACAAACGGTTACAGCTCCTTCCATTTGCGAAAATGGGAGGAGGAGCTATTATTGGCTAAATATGGCCGAAGAGACAATAATTGGTTATCGTGTGTGTAATTGACTTAATAGTTGCACAGTGAGGTCTATATAATAAAAATTAAACAATAGTTTTCTGGTGTGAAATAACCCCCTTCCAATGGTAATTTATTTCTTTTTCAAATATTTTTATTATTTCCATCCGTTATAATAAAATAATAGAAGCATTTGAAACTGAATAATTATCGCGTATTTATTCGCTAAACTTATGCTCTCACAACATTTTATCACTAATGGCACTTCTCCCTCTAAACATAAATAACTGTCCCCATTTAGTTACAAATGGCTAAAATTACGTACTTACACTCTTCTTACACTCGCCGAGTTTAGTTTTGACAGTAACATTGGCTTCCTATTGAACACGGGTTTAACGCAAGTCTATATATAATTTTTATTAGGAAAAAAGACAGCACGCTATAAACGTTATTATGTTCAGTGACGAGCGGGCGGTCAACTAAGGCAGGGGTGGGCGGGGCCGACACCTGCGCCCGAGCACGCCGTTCGCCGTCACCGCGATCGCCAGTCTACGCTTCGCGAGCGTCCCGTTGGACGATTTATGTAACGCGTTCGCGCTTTTCCTATTACGATGCCTTTGTATTCCGACCACATTTCGAATATGTATTATGGTGGATCGCCGTCTTATAGCAGTGCACCGTATAGTTATAGCAGTTCTGTGTCTCCTCTCGGAACATCGTTTAGCGCTTCCTATCTCAATCCCGGTGGCAATTACAGCGGCCACTCGTCCCTAGGTGGATACTCGCGTTCACCGCTTTCGACGAGATGGACCGCCTCGAGTGGACGAAATTATTCGCCAATTTTAAGTACTATTTCAGAAAGAGGAACTTCGAGTCCTGTGCGAATAAACAGCCCCGGAAGAATTCCACTTTCGAAGAGAACCTATGGAACTCCCGCTTACACGCGTCCTATTAATATTAATACGGCCGACATTGATGTATCCAGAGATAAGTATAGCCACAAATCCGAAAGTGCACCACCGCCGACGCCGCGAAGGCGAAGCCCGCATACGGAAAAAGAAAATGGTCCTTTTATGCCTCGAGTAGATGGAAAACCAGAAACCGGGATAGATTCTTCTCCGGGAGATAAAAGGGGAACAATCAAACGTGGACGAACGGTAGTGAGACTTCACACTTTAAAAAGGAAAGAGCGAGATTCACCTCGCAAACCGATCGATGATATATCTTCAACAAACGACACTAACACCGATAAAAAGGAAGAACAACAAAACGAAAATATGGGATGGAGGGAAAAACTATCCGACGATTTAATTTATAAAGACAAGAGGGAAAAGAAAACTATCGGTACTAAACTTGTTGAGAAGTTTAAGGTAAGAGATAAAAGTGATAGCGATAACGAAACTCTTGTCCAAGAATCGAAAAAAGGAAAAGAGGTTCCAGCTAAGGCATTCACTAACAAATCTCCAGATCGACGATGCTCTATGGAACTGTTAGCAGAACAAGCAAGTTTGTTAGACTCCCTAATTAGGGGTGAAAATCTCAGTACCGCTACAGTTGACATAAGTAAAGTTGGTGTGACTGCTGATCCTGATAATAATATCCAATCTATGTCAACAATTTTAACAAAAAGAAGAAAGTCAAATAATATAGAAAATCCACTAAAGACTACTAAATCTGACCATTCGTTACATGAACGCATACATTCACTTAGAGACTCTAAAGATAACAAGCAATATTTTAAAAGAAGAAGTATGAGAAAATCTAGTTCTAGTAGTAGTATTTGTAGATTGGATTCCATCACAGAATTTCCAAAAGAATCCACAAATATAGATATGCCTACTATTGAAGAAAGCAGATTATCCGCAAAAAAGGACAGTGTAAAACTAAAAACAAAACCCAAGATGAAAACAAAAATTACTTCATCGGTTGAAGTTTCTACACCTACAAGTCCATTAAAATTCAAAGTTGAAGACATAACTGTTGAAGAAAAACCTTGTATATTCAAAAAAGAAATCATTTACAGCAGTGAAGTAGACGAACTCCCTAAACAAGACGAAGTTTCTTTACAAAACGAAGACATTAAAAGTCCTCAACGGAAAAGTAAAATGCGATACAACACGAGAAAGAAAACAACATTCTTAATTGACGAGGAATCATTGCCCGAGTCAGAAAACTGCAACTTTTGGGATAAAATTGGAAAACGAGAGACGGTATACTTAATAAGTAGAAAACAAAATATTGAAGAAGAAAAAGAAAAACATAGACGTGCATATTTCTGGCACCCAGAGGATGAAGATTATATGAATAATGACGACGAAAATGAAACTACTGAAAGCGGAATGCTTTCAAATAGTTTAAAAGATTTTGAAACAACCACCAGCTTAGGAAATAACCAAGTAGCGGAATGTGTAGCTAGTGCTTTGAGTTTACACCGTGAACTTAAATCAGAAGAGCAAGAAGAAAAGTCAGAAGTAATCAATGATGCAAATGATACCATAAGTACATTAGATGCAGTTAACGAAAAAGTAGAAATGCAGACATCTGCTGATAAAGATTGTGTAAATTCTGAGGTAGAATATTTGGAAAACGTGATAAATAAATCTTCACAAGACTTTGAAAACGTAGAAAATGTTCCTGTGGCAACTGAGAATTATTTAACTAAGACAAACACTTTTGATGTAGCATCAAATAAAGAAGAAATCAAAGTTAAACTTCAAAATACACCAGAATTACCAAAAGAATTCAATGAAGAGAAACAAATGAAAAGAGCGGACGAAATATCATCATCAAAAAGTGAAAATCAAGACGATACAGAAGTAAAAAAATCGTCGAAAATATCAAAATTTGCGAATAAAATTAAAGAAGACACAGAAGTTAAAACATTTGGAAAAACTTCAACGTTAGAAAAAGTTACCGAAGTCAAACATATCAACAAAAATGCGGAAAAATCAACACCAGAAATTGAAAAACCCAATGTAATATCAGAAAATATTTCTATACAAAATACCTCTGCAAGTGAGAAAGCAACTATAACTGACGAACTACAGTCCCCAGCTGTTGTTGTATCCGATCACGACGTAATCCAAGAAAAGGAAGTCATTAACAATAAATACGATGCACCACATGAGAAACCATTACATTCTGCTTTTGAGTCTGTCCCCACTTCTAACGAATCCACAAAAGAGGTCGTTGAATCAATAAACATTCCAAATGAAGACACCGAAATTGAAGGCAAACAATCATTACAAAAAAATACTGAAGGAGAGAAAGAAAAGGCTGAAACTCTAACAGTAAGTGAAGAAAAATCGGAGGAAAAACCACAGAGCGAACTAATTCAACTACCGGTTAACGACCTTAATAAATTGCCTTCTCCAAGGAAACCTATTAAAGACGAACCAGCTTTAAGACCATTAATAGCAACACCCCGGCCGCTTCAAAAAAGAAGCCCACAAATCATTCATTCCTCAAGCTCTTCCGACACATCCGAGGAGGAATCTTCTTCGTCGGAAGAAGATGACGCGGACGAATCCGACTCCAGTGAAGATTCAACCGAATTCTTCGAATGCGAAAACAATCCAGACGGTCGAACTTCTACGGGTTCGAACGATTCCGGTTTTGACTCTTCGGCGCCTACGTCGCCAGCTGGATTCGTGCACGTGAAAAAAGGTTAGATTAAATGAAATACACACCCAAATTCGACACTGACCCTTTACACTACTCCTTACAAAGCATTTCGCTTCTGCATGGCTGAAGGCGAGCTAACACGAATGTTGTGAAGACAGTAGGTTTAGCTGTGCGATCCATTGTTCTTTGTTCTAGACTGCGACGTGAACTGCCATCGGAAATGCGAGAAATTGACTGCGAATTTATGTGGCGTGAACCAGCGGCTTCTAGTAGAAGCGTTAGCATCTCGCACCGCATCGAGGAGAGGTAGGTACGGCGTCCAGGTGCGGAGAATGGCCGGCAGAAATCGTGTTATCACCTATCAGACGGAGAAACGGCAACTCTACCGTCATTCCTACGTCAGCGACGCTCGAAATAAAGCTGCGTTTATTGGCTCCTATTTTTTGTTTTTATTATTAGAGGCGCATTTCAAAAATTATGAACATTCATCTCTCAAAACAATCGAACAAAATAAGTTCTGATGTAGTAAAATACTACGTTTGTGTCGTACATTAAACATGTAAACGCATTTACCATTAAGTACATATCCTAATGATAAATATATTTTTATTGTGTTGTGTGCAACACAACACAGCATCAGGTATTTGTTTTTATGGTCACGAGTGTATAAAAGGTGGGCGGACGATGTTTCTGTCTGGACACCGGCCAATCGTTTGCCGCTCACCTGTACTGAAATTAATAGCATCAATTATAAGTAAAATTAAGATAAATTAGTGGATGGTATCGCACATCTCATTACTTAATTGTTGATTAGAATACAATAACTCTAAATATTTTAGATCTAGCTACATTTATGTATTAGGTACATATAATTTATTTTTTTATAAAATAACTAAGAATCAATGTACACTTCTCAGTTCTCACTCGTCAGTGACATCTTTCAATATCTCAACATGAATAAATGAGTAATCAATGAGCGGATCGCGGGCGCGAAGACGGACGCCAGCTCCTATCTGCATACCTCCGACTAACGGATCGATCGATGATCAACTATCGATATAGAGATTGGCTAATAATTTGGCTAAAAATCAAGCCATCGTTTTTCCTCTTTCCTTCTATTCCTCTTCTTTCGTGTGATGTGAACAATTCTTGAAAAATAAAAAAACAATTATGTGTGACATATTATAATTTTCTAAGTGCACTCTTTGTGATGTCTTGCTATTTACTCAAATAAACAGCATGTTTTATTATTTTAAGAGGCACACCATACATATTTTATTTGAGATCGAATCGAATGATATCTTAGCGTGTAAAATTATCTTTTTACAAAACACACATTTACATAAAACTCTTGCCACAACTCTCCTTAGACCGAGTAAAGAAATAAAAGAAACCTTTGTTTTGTGATGAGAATTTCGGTGCATCCCATTATTTCAGTTTTTTTATGTCATAAATAATGTAATGGTCAAAGAGGCCGACGACGGTCCACTCGATGGTAGATGGCTACCGTCACCTTAGGTGGCTAATTTATGAAACCGTTGTCAGTTAGGCAAGATCCATGTAAAGACTAATGGGGATCCCCACGAAGAGTCTAAACGATGGGGATGCACCGAACAATTCAAACATAGTAATCGCGTCTATCTTTAATAGGATCAAATGATCCAGATTTAAGAATATTACTTTATTTTTCAAGAAAAGATTTGACTTTATCTCGACACAGGTGGCGATGTACCGGGGACATCGAACTCGGCTTCGGAGCAAACGAATAACTCCATCATTTCAGATCATGAGCTCGGTGAGAATTTATATTATTCTGATGACCGTTGGTAAGTAGTGGGTCTGCGCATGTGGCGTTTCTCTTTAACCACAGTAATTAATTAAGCTTCGATTGCGCCTACTAATACAGTATTTAACACGTGATTTAAATTAATTATTTTCAATATTAGTGGAGTGTTCAATTTCACAAATCTTTGTCATCGTGAATTTAATGTCTAACAATAAAATTTGTCATGAATGGTTAATTTTTCAGTAACTCTTTATATTTTTTATATAAGGGTAAGTAATATGCTTTTCTTAATGGATGGCGATCAGGGGGCACTCGAGTGCAGACTTATTTTTCTTTTTACATAAATGTGTTGTGAAATTCTGACGTAAAATTGAATAGCATCATCGTTACCTAAATTTCACTCAGTTTATTTGCATACGCTTAAATGATTTGCATATCGAAAACACTTTCGCTGGATTTACGCACGTCCTATATCTCGGCTAAAAGGTTCCGCATTCCCGCCTGAGCACTCTGCCTCTCACCTAATCTTATAAACACTTCGATTCAGGTAGGTGCTAGCTGACCTACCTAAATTGGTTTAATTCATTCCAACGAGTGTTTGAAAAGAAATCGTCTGAAACACCTATTGTCGTATGTAGCACGCCTCCAGTAACTCACTTTTCAAAAATATCAACGATTTTATCTCCACGATTTAACGTCGGCATCTTATTAGGATAAAGGATAAGCGATCACGAGGAGATCCCACCCTGACTCGTCGAAATTCACGGTGTGCCCTGCCCCTAAAAATTGTTTAATACTTTCGAATGAACATTGCCGCAAGTTGTATAAAATCATTATAAAATAAAATTGTCAAGTTCGTCGAATTAATATTAGTCTCGTGTCGACCTTGATATTGCTCCGTGTTGACTAATATTTTTAGCAATCGCGTCCCGATCTTAACGTGAGTTGAACTAAAATGAATACGTAACATGTGCCCAATAAAATTATGTCATTCTTACATGCATTTTAAATATAGCCTACCTTCTAGTGACCCGCCCCGGCTTCGCTCCTGTCAAAATCTTTAGATAGAAATAACCTTATTACCTATCTAAAGATAACTTATTACAGACAATAGGTAATGTTTGAATAGTTAGGTTGCTATGTATACCTTATGCTAAAATCGACATTGTCCTTCTCTCAATATGACAAATCGATTATCGTCAAATTCCATATGAAGACATAGGTCGATTGGTGTTCGCCTACGCTCTCTCTCAGTTGTCTCGAGTTCAATTCTCGACTTTCAATGTTGGATCTGGCAAGTAGTGGCAGGGCGGTGGCGTTTCGGTGAGTGAGTAACGGATTCCTAATCCTATCCTATCCTAGTATGCATTTGCAGCACCTGTGGCAACGCTCGTTTTAATCGGCGACGGTGGTCACCTACCATCGAGTGGACCGTCAGCCTGTAGAGCACCTTCGCGCCGCCTCGATTAACCGTTTAAAATGAACAGCATCTGGGACAGCAAACGCTGGTATCGTTATCTCCATAGCGTTCTATGGTCATCGTTGTCACTAGAATTAAGGTGCACGATTTTGTTTTCTTTTGGCAAATGCAGGATTTATATACGTAATTATCTCGAGATTAATTATAAGGTTCGAGATAGCGGCCAAGTGCCGACAAATACCTACAGTCTGGATAAAAACGAAGCGATACGTGCCAAATATATATATATTTAACTATACAAACACACTCGTCAGGAACGGGCTTTTTATATATTTATGTACTGAAAAAATATGAAAACATTTTTCGTTCCGGTGTTCTGAAAACACGAATTCGTTTTAATTTTGACAAACGCTTGCTTACAAACGATTCTCTAAATACGAGTTCAGTGAGAAATGTCAGAGTAGCACCGGTGCCAATAAATTTAGAACGCACAAGTCAACGTACCAAAAGTAAAACACGTCGATGTCTAATATGAGTTATTTCTCTCGTACAATGTTCGACAATTAGTTTAATTAATTGCATGTGTTTTGCGATTTGAAATTTATTATCTTCCTCTATGTTAACTGAAATTGTTTTTCTTATGAATTAGAGCAATCGACGGCGTACGGGTTGTTCCGTAAGACGGGACGTTTCACGCCGCCCGCGCGATCCATTCCTCGCTTCAGGAAGTACGCTATCGAAGACTTCCATTTCATCAAAGTATTAGGAAAAGGAAGTTTTGGAAAGGTAATAATATATTTTACTTTTTAAAGCACATTTTTTATAAAAGTGTTTTTATATAACTATAAAAAGTGTATTTGATATTGCTTAGAGCTAAAAATGTCAGATTAGATAAGGCAAAGTTCGTATGGGAAACAATATACTTATTTTTGGTGTAATTAAATTGAAATTTGTTATCAGTACTTACTTAATTCTTAACATATAAAAGAACATCGATTATCCCAATTATGCACTATAATGATTTATGAGGATCTATTGATTGTTTAACCCAGTGTTTATCAGTTGCACTCGAATTATTAAACCTTTATTTCAAACATGTATTAGAGTAATTCCTATTTCAATTAAATAATCCTACATCTGGACAGCGTTCGGGACGTCTTTCGACCGTGCTCTCTATGAGCTTCGTGAGAAAGCTGAACGTCGCTCAATGAGCTATAGAGAGAGCTACGCTCAGGGGGTAATGAGTGATCCCTGGGGATCAGTAAGTTGAAGTTCTCGAGTGGAGGCCACGGACCGGCGAGCGCAGCGTAGGTGGACATACGACCCGATAAGGCCGACGGTGGATCCAGGCTGTATCAGATCGGTCCTTTTGGAAAATTAGGGAGGAGCCATATGTCCTAATCTTACATCAAATGGCAGACCGGTAATCACCTCATTATAGGTACCTACATAATTCTACAATTGGCATCCGTCTATTGATGAGGGAAGACCGTGTGAGGGTTGACCTCTCAAAGGTGAAGTGAGGTTCGATCGTATTAGATATTTTACAATAGAACTGATGGTAAACACCCCAGCTAAAATTATTATTAGAGACTATTGTCGTTGCCATTTTAATAAACGTCGATAAGATATTCACAAACAAAGGTCTGTTTACGGACACATCGGCGCAATTCGCTCGCCGTGACGATCTCTTTGTAACAATTAAGACAATGCGAGCGTGTCTACTCACCGTCCAAAAATAAACGGACGAGAAATGGAACAGGAAAATTTGCCAAGAAAAAAATCAGTCTTAACGCATTACATAGGTATTTGAAAGAATATACGAGGCGTTTGGTTGACGATAGACAAGTCTAGATGTCGAATACGACAAACCTACGCTCGGTTCAAAAGTTTGATATTGGCGAAATAGCTCTGACAAAACTTTCATTTTGTAAGCACCAAACCATTTGATATCTCATGTTCAAACGAGACGAACTATTGGTATAATATTCAAATGTTGTAAATCATATTATTTATAATTTCATAGTTGAATTCCCACATACATAACCGTATCAGCAGCATATCGAACGTTAGTCTTATGGGAAGGTACTCGTCGCAATCGCAATGTGCGATTAATTACGTCACAAATAAAGTGCAGCGCTTCTTACTAAGTAAATGTTGTAATAAACCGTATCAAATCTAATTCTAGAATCTATTCTTCTTATGAAATTACACATAAGTGTATAATATATATTAACCATTAATATTGTAAAAGATGTTCGTAGCCTTAGGTACCTGAATAATTAAAACATGAACACACTAGTTAAATGGCCACTGACGAAACTCTGTCGAAGCGTTGGGAAATGTAAAAATAGTCAACTACCTGAGCTTAAAATAGAAATGTCCATTGTAAATAGGTCTTGCAAAATTGTTCCTGTCTCGTGTAAATATCTCCAACGAAATATCATATGTCAACAAGAAAATTGTAAAACAATTTCTTATCTCCTGATGTGAGGAACTACCTATAGCATGTCATGTAATCTCAAAATTTATTGAAAATACAAATTACACTATACTCATATATACAAAACGACTCACGTCATACTGTAGTGAAAATATCGTGAACCGTCGTTTGATGTACCGCGCGATGCCTAATATACAATAGGTATTATAAACTTGAAAGCCAACCGACCGTCAAATTAATAATCTTTATTGCGATCGCTTTAAGATCAACGAACCAAAACATTACATCTTCACGTTATCTTACTTTGCAATACGCCTTCGGTGTTGCTTCCTACTATTTTCCTTAAACGCCTGCAGCCAATGTGCAGCGGCCGTAACCTCGGCCGCTCGGTCCGTGGCACATTGCCACCTGCAGCTCCCAATAGTTCACCTGCCGTCCCATCCCATTTGTTTTCGCGATAGCTACACGCATAAACGTTCTATTCTCGGGCACTACATCACCGGCCACTATCCAACGTCAAGAGAACACGTGTCATCGGCCTCCTATTCAAATTTATTCGATAATTAAATCTGTTCGTACCTTTCATGTCAAATTGGCGATGGCGACCCAACAACCCCGCTATAAAAGAAGAGAGAGATGGAAAGCGACATTGTTTTATATATTATGTACCTATTTCATTATCTATCTCAAGAAATATCACCAAAAAGATCCGAATAAACTTTTTTTATTATTGTTAAAACTTTCATGTCTCGATTATGTTCGGTATTTCAGTAATTCAGTAATTCAAAAACCCTTGTTATCTTACAATTATAATAACTCATTTATAAAAGATAATTTTGCCACGAAAAAGTCAAAATTGTAAATAAGTTCCTGTTTTTTTTTTTTAAGATACTACGACACCGATCGTCTCTTAATTGAATCTTAATATATTATGCAAGACGAGCCACGGTTTCCTGGTTCCTTCGCGTCGGCCACGTTTCCTTACGGAAACTCCTCTACGCGCATGTCGCACGCGTTTCCTGCAATATTTATCAAACTAAGTCGACGTCGGCCCCTTTCTCGATTTAAGCTCGGCTTCTGTTCCTTCGAAGGTGCTGTTGGCGGAACTGCGAGACACCGAATACTACTACGCAGTGAAGTGTTTGAAGAAAGACGTCGTGTTGGAGGATGACGACGTGGAGTGTACTCTAATAGAGCGAAAAGTTCTGGCGCTGGGCACCAACCATCCCTATCTATGCCACTTATTCGCTACCTTTCAAACCGATGTAAGTCTTTATTATGCGCGAACCTTTTCCGCAAGTGAGCAAAATACATTCCGAACCTCAACTGGATCGGAAAAACTATTTAGACGGAAAATACTGAAGCTGTCTCGCACCAACCAAATTGAAATGTGAAACGTTTTATGATACGATTCATCTACATGAATATTGTAAACCGTCAATTAATTTTATATGTCTCACTTTCAGTCTCACTTATTCTTCGTGATGGAGTATCTGAACGGCGGTGACCTCATGTTTCACATACAACAGAGCGGAAGATTTCCAGAGGCCCGAGCGCGATTTTACGCCGCAGAAATTGTTTCGGGACTTAAATTTTTACACAAAAGGGGAATCGTTTACAGGTAATTTCGTTTCCAAGTATTATAATCACTTACTATCTCTAAGATATGGCGGTACAAGAGCTTAATTTTACTTTACATTACTGTGAAGTGATACAATGAACGGATCAAAATATATATTTGGCTAAGGGGTAATGACGCTGAAACCTAAGGCGGCTGACGTTTCTCTTGATGGTGGGTAGCTAATGTCGCCTATAGCCTATGGCACAACTGACGGTGCTGTGAATGCGTTGCAAACCACAGTGAGATTAAAGATAAGGGATTGGAAGGGCATCTCTTACTCACCGAAACGCAACATCTCTGTGTTCCTCGGTCTACTGCCGCTAGATGGGCTTCCCGAATGACTAGGAAACGCAGCGTGCGCTGCCAATACTTTCTGAATCCAGACTAGAGCCGACTTTGAAAAGTTGATAGTTGACCATTAAGGAAAGCACCCTAACCACTCGTGTGAGATCAACCTTATACAATTAAACAAATTTAGTAAAGACTGCACTAACAAATTAACATCAATTATTATATTAGAAGTGATGATAATCGTCTGCCGAATCCCATCCACAACATATAGCATGAGGCCAGAGCCGGCAGGCGGTCATCGTTGCCAAGGTTTTGGTGCTTCTGCATCTAGCCAGAACGTTTCTTTTGTAAGATATTTTTTCATATCCTTATTCTTTTCTTTTACTGTTTTTTTAATCTTATTTCTTTATTTTTTCCGCTCTTACTGAGTTTCGCGACCTTTTTATTTTCTTTTTCTTGTAAAATACTTTTCGCAGGAGTCGCAATTAATATGTTCTTTCTTATTTTTTGGTATATAGTCTTGGGTTGCTCATCATATTTTCATTATTCAGTCGATCTCTCAAAGTAGTGAATGGGATATTGTCTTTTGGACGACCCTTCCTCAATCGCAGTTTTAGCAGATAGGTAGGTACCTATATGGCGATTTCTAGGCATGTCTATAAGAAAAAGGAAAAATACATTAATAAGGGCTAATGGCGCTAAGGTTAACGGTATGACCTCAAACGGTCACGAAATAGAATGTTTAGTACTCAGAAAAGTTATATCAACAATTAAATAAGCATTAAAATTCTTGCCTACCGACAAAAACACCGAGCCGAAAATTAGAACGACGCCTATTGAGTTATATAATAGAGGTGAGCACCATTACCGCCGTGGCGATATCGACTTGATAATAGATAGGATAAAGGAGGTCACGTCATGGTGCAACGGTAGGCATGAGTGCGAAACGCACTGGGCCCTGTCACTAGCTAAACAAAGCGTTGTGTTTGTTTTTGTTTCAGGGACTTGAAGCTAGACAACATACTGTTAGACTTCGACGGTCACGTGCGCATCGCAGACTTCGGCATGTGCAAGTTGCAAATATATTTGGAGAAAACGGCGGACACGTTCTGCGGCACACCGGACTACATGGCTCCGGAGGTCTCCCACTCTCTAAACCTATCGTTACCTCTTTACGGCTAAACCGCTGAATAAAATACTTTATGAAAAAAGACCTCAGTGAGGCGAGGCCTTATACGGCTTCTTTATACGAGTCTTTAATGTCCATAAAGAAAGTAAATTTTGTTACGTTTTCACAGCTCAAGCTGATGTTTTATTTTTCAGATAATCAAAGGCTTAAAGTACAACCAAACGGTGGATTGGTGGTCGTTTGGAGTGCTCCTTTATGAAATGTTGATAGGACAGAGTCCGTTCAGTGGCTGCGACGAAGATGAATTGTTCTGGTCGATTTGCAACGAAATGCCCTCGTACCCCCGGTTCCTCTCGCAAGAATCTCTTTCCATATTAACGAGAGTAAGTCCGCGACGTCTTTTTTATGATAAAGGGTGGCGAGCAGGTTTGCGATCCACTCACTGCTCCACTACTTATAGACGGCTACCGTCGCCTAACGCAAGTGACACCAGATCGAAGTTTTCTCCACTTGCAATCTAAATTTAAGGGACAAGATAACCATTTTCTGTGAAAAATGTGCCATTATTTCATGGTGCTTTTATGTAAGGGGTGGTCACTGCTAACAGACGGATTCGACGGAATGAATAGGGAAAAAGTGTTAAAGTTTAAAACATTAAACATAATGCCGTGTATAAAGCGAAAGTTAAATTTCAGTTGTTGGACAAAGACGCCCGAACCCGTCTGGGAGGTACCGAGTGTATGCACGGTGACATCAGAGATCAAGACTTCTTCCGGACAATACATTGGGAGAGACTCGACCGGCGCGAGTTGGAAGCGCCTTTCAAGCCGCACGTTGTGAGTCACTTTCTTACTTATTCAAACTACTTCAATTCTACAAGCCTCTATAGACAGTAATTTTTTTTCGCCTAAAACATTCCATATAAATGTAGAAGTTCAATCGTTGGATTGTATTCTATCAATGTATCAAATAAGGCACACCGCCGACCGCCAGAGTAAAACGTCACATAATTTGGTCTCTCTACCCAAAGAGCCACGGCCGCTTTGCAAACATAGTTAATTATTTAAAATAAAATTTCAGCGGCACCCCCTGGACACCCAGTACTTCGACCGAGCGTTCACCGGCGAGAGACCGCGGCTGACGGCAGTCGAGCCCCAAGTGCTGCGCTCTATGGACCAAGAACAATTTAGGGGCTTCTCCTATACCAATCCGAACGCCACCGATCGGTAGAATCGTAGGCGGTTCTGAATGGTTCTAGCGTAGCGGAGGCCTTTTGGACCTCACAATACATTCGATCGCGTCGGTCTCGATCGACCGCAACGCGAAAATTCTCTCGCGGCAAGAGGAGGCCGTTCAAACAATAAAAAAACAGATTATCTTGTACATAATTAGGTTTATTTAGAGAATGTACTGCGGATGCATTCTATTGTTGTATAGTATGCGTATATGATATTGAAATAAGTGAAGGAACAAAAAAAGTACAAATTGTCTCTACTTACTATTTTATTACTTTTGGATGAGAATACACTTAATTATAAGCGAATACGAAAATGATCGCCCTCGCGTCCACTAAAAGCTAAGCCACTAAATGCGTTAGCATACAAATATGTAAACTATGTTTTCTTAATAGATAGATTCTATGTACATTTGGTCTCATGAGTCGCGTTCCGTGTACCGTCCGAAACGACCTTCACCTTCAACGTTTATGGCGCCTGGTACACGTCTAAAATTAATTATAACTATGTGTTTAACCTATATTCAAATTAATGTTTCCTAAAATTACTCCTTATTTAATGATTAAGTAATCCCTACGATTATATCTTCAAAAATGTTTTTATGAAATAATTTTGACTACTAAATCTTCAATTTTCAAGGATATACTATATCATATTTAGATTGGAAAATTGTATAAAGAATAGAAAATAATGGCAACGCCGATAGTTGTAAATATCGTTTGTAAAGTAGATAAATTCTCTCCATCCTTTTCAAATTAGAAAATCTAATTAGATAGGTATAAAAGTTGGTACCGTCTCTTTTTCAATCTTTATACTTAGTTTACTTACATTATCAATTAAATTTGTTTTTGGCGTTAAGATTTTTATTACACAGCGGACATTGAACAACCGATACCTAGAAATTATCCCATTCACATAATCCTGGATATACAAATATAACATATCATTAATCGCCTAACGTTTGCCATGAATGTGCTACTTAAACGTCAAAGTTCCAACATTTCCTATATTACAGAGGTTTCTTCTAAACATTTTTTATTTAACTAATTTCATTCCTATTGACAATTTAAGATTGAATTATCTAAGACGTTGGTTTCTGTCGCCAGGTGACAGGCGAGCGATTTCATGAGAATGCTAACATTTGCCTAGTACCTATATCTAATTTCTTACGAATAAAATTACTTATAATGAAGAATCGATTTTCCAGTTTGATACAATTTTTACCAATCCCAAAAAATACTATACAGTATTTGTTGCGGTGATTACTCAATTAAACGATATTTTTTGATTGTTGCACTGGTGTTTGTATTTATTACTTTTTCTTATTACAATTCTACAATAATATAAAACTTTCTCAATTCTCAATTTTTAACATGACATTTTTGTATAACATAAACGGAAACGGATAAACCATTGACATATGTCAAAGACAATTTTTTTTTTTTTTTTAAACCATAAACTTAATATATTTTTCTTTAACAATTTTAAACCTAACATACCGCCACCCAAAGAACAGTAAAGTTCTTTAAATATACACAGTTCATACACATAAAAATAGAAATAAACAAACCATACTCCACATTTGATTAGACAAAATAAAATCAGAGATCTTCTTCAATAGGTAATTTACATAACTTAATTATTGGTCTTTTAATTATACTATCATTACATTTTAGAGAAACCACTCTGGTCAGTCCATCTGAGCCAGGGTGTTTTTCAATTACTTTACCTAAGCACCATTTTGCTGGAGGCAAGTTGTTATTGATAATAATTACTACATCACCTATATTAATATCAAATGTAGAATGATTCCATTTACAACGCTTTTGTAGAGACAATAAATAATCATTTTGCCACATTCGCCAAAAGTTTTGCAATAACTGTTGTATATACTTCCATCGCTGAACCCAAGACACCTTTACATTAGTAACAGGTTCATCAGGTATTACAATTAATGATTCTCCAATAAGAAAATGAGCTGGGGTTATAGGTGTCGGAAATCCAGGTTCATCAATAGAAACAGCACTGGCCCCTAGTGGGCGTGAGTTTAAACAAGCTTCAATTTGTGTGAGAAGAGTGCTATATTCTTCGAACGTTAACCTAACATTATTTAACATACGTTTTAAGTGATATTTAGTTGATTTAATTGCAGCTTCCCAGAGGCCACCCATATGTGGAGAGCTGGGTGGGTTAAATTTCCATTCAGTACCGTCATTTTCAACAAGTTTGAGAATTTCAATAGGCAAATTAACTTTACATTGTTCTTCCATGAATTTAATTTCTTTACTTGCACCTACAAAATTAGTTCCACAATCACTCCACAATTGTTTACAATGGCCTCTGCGAGCTGTAAATCTTTTAAAGGCAGCTATAAAACTTGCAGAGTCAAGACCTGATACTAGTTCAATATGAACCGCTTTAACTGCGAAACATATAAATACTGATATGTACGCCTTCTGAATCCTACAACCTCTCCCAGTGGAGAGTTTTAACAAAACAGGGCCAGCAAAGTCAACCCCACTGATTAAAAATGGCCTATTTGGCACAACTCTAGGTTTGGGAAGTTGTCCCATTAGTTGTGGTATGGGCTTTGCTGATTGCCTGAAGCATATAATACAACGTCTTACACACTGTTTTATGAGAGCCTTTATACCTATTATCCAGTATTTTTTACAAATTACATTTAACATTAAACTTTTATTACCATGACATGTTCTGATGTGAACATCTTGAACAATTAATTTTGCTAAAGGACAATTTTTATTCAAAATAATTGGGTGTTTCATAATATATGGTAATAATGAATTATTAAGGCGGCCCCTTACCTTAAGTAAGTGGTCACTATCAATGAATGGATTTAAGGATTTGAGTTTACTAGAATTTTTTAACTTAGTTTCTTTAAGATTCTTTAAAATATTAATTTCTTCATTAAAAGACAATGATTGTGACAATATAAGACACTGTGTCATGGCATGATTTAATTCACTATTTGTTAAATAATTAATATCAATATTAAATCCTAATGTTTCACGAATATTTGGATTAACTTTTACTTTACATTTATAATAAAAACGATAACAATAAGATAGAACTCTTACCAGTTTGCTTAACTTAGAATACCTATGGAGAATTAAAGACTGGTCATCGCCTTGATCATACACTACTGCATTAACTTTGATTGTTCTCTTGATGATACAACACTCAAGGTCTGTCGGAGGCACTGACTCTATTGAACTAATTGGCAACACAAAACTTTCACTTAACCACGTCGGCCCATGCCACCACAATGTGTTGGCGGACAGCTCCGTCGGAGAGGCGCCTCTGGAGGCGACGTCAGCTGGGTTATGATGAGATGCCACATGATGCCACTGCTGTACTCCAACACGGTTGATGATGTCTGTGACTCTGTTTGCCACAAATGTTGACCAGTGATTTGGATCACGTTGAAGCCATGCTAAAACAATAGTTGCATCTGTCCATGCATAAACATGGTTGTCTGCAATCTTTAGTGAGTGCTTTGCATGGTTGAGTAATTTCGCCAGAAGTACTGCTCCGCACAATTCTAGTCGGGGTAATGATATGTTCTTGATTGGTGCCACTTTGGTTTTGGCTTCTATAATAGAGACTTTGATGCCTTGTTTCGAGATGTATCTAAGGTATACAACTGCTGCATATGCTTGTATAGACGCATCACAAAATCCATGAAGTTCGAGTTGATAATCATCCCTGCTGTGGATCCCGAACCAGCGAGGTAAGTATATAGTTTGCATAATCGTTAAATTATCACGATAGGTAGTCCATTCTTGTTGAATATCATATGGCAATACATCATCCCATGAAATATTAGACATCCATAATTTTTGAAGTATGATTTTTGCCACTATGACTATTGGTGCAAGCCAGCCAGACGGATCATATATTTTCGCTATATCACTGAGGATAGTTCTCTTCGTGAAGACAGTTAATGAAGGTAAGTTAATTTTCAATTCAAAATTATCTTCATGAATATTCCATGTAAGTCCTAAAAGTAGTCTCCTCTCATTGCAGCATTCAATTAATTCACTGTTAGAACCCCATTTGTGTAGTTTGAAACCCCCCTTTTCTAATAATTTAGTTAAGTTTGTTTTAATTTCCATAATTTCTTCAATATTTTCTGCACCCGAGATAAGGTCGTCCACATAATAATCATTTTTTAAAATTTCTATTATGTGACTTGGAAAATTTTGTTGTTCATCATCTGCTAGTTGTTTTAAAGTTTTAATTGCCAAATAAGGGGCACAAGAGGTGCCATATGTAACTGTAGTTAAATAATATTCCCTTATTGGTTCACTTGTGTCAAACCTCCATAATATTTTTTGATATATTTGATCTTCCTTTTGAATATCTATTTGTCTATACATTTGCTTGAGATCTGCAACTAATGCTATTTTATGTGTTCTCCATCGAATGATAATATCTCTCATTTCTGCTTGCAGAGGCGGTCCTATAAGTAAGGTGTCATTTAATGATTTGTTGTTAGATGTTTTCGACGACCCATCGAAGACAACTCGTAACTTTGTTGTAGTATGTTGTTCATTAATAACAGCGTGATGAGGTAAGTAGCACCCTTCGTTTTTGTTTACTTCAGAATTAGGTATAAGTGTCATATGATTCTGTAATAAATAATCTTGCATAAATTCATTATATCTTTGGTGCAATATTTCATTTTTCTTGAACTTTGCTTCCATAGAATATAACCTCTTTAAAGCTATATTATAAGATTGACCCAAAGAAGGTGGGTGACATTCAAAAGGCAATCTAACTTGATATCTGCCTGATGAATTCCTTTTGTATGTATTTTCATAAAAAATATTGCATTGTTTTTCTTTGTTTGTCAATAATCTTTCATGAACTTCTTCCAATTCCCAAAATTTCCTTAAAAGATTATCTAAATCAATTCTACAATGATGCGATAAGATCATGTTATATTGAGTTATATTATGTGAAGTTCTTCCTGAAAGTAACCATCCAAGATGGCTGTCTTGAATTATAATTGAATTAGTTGAATGTTTATGAAGTCCTGGCTTAATAATACTTGCATATACTTCCGCTCCCAATAGTAGGTCGATATGGCCTGGTTGGTCAAACTGTGGGTCTGCCAATTGGATATCTTTCAATATGGGCCATTCGATTGAAATATGATGAGCCGGTAGTTGAGATGTGATTTGTTTTAACACGAATGCTGTGACGTTTACTTCATAATCCTGTTCATACATAGATTGAATGTTGAATTGTACAGTTGATTTGGAAATTGATTGTTTAGAAGCAAGGCCTGATATGTTGGTATGAACTCGTGTTCGTTGCAACCCCAATAATTGACATGCAGACTCTGTGATAATTGATATTTGAGAACCTTGATCTATGAGTGCTCTTAACGTTTGACTTTTACATGACTTTGACTGTACATTCACCATAGCTGTAGCCAGTACTACATTAACCATATTACTTGAATTAGTTGAATTACTTTGACATGAATGCAATATGTGACCTTGTGTCTCACATATCTGATTTGTTTGATTTTCTTGAGAATCAGTTTGATTAGGTTTTGATTGTAAATTTCCAACTGTTGATTTTGAATTGTAATAATCATGCATATGTAATAAAGAATGGTGTTTCCTTGAGCAAATTTTGCAAGTGGACTGTAAACAATCTTTTACTGTGTGACCCTTTTTCATGCAATTAAAGCACAACTGCTTATTTTTAACAAATTTTCTACGTTCTTCAGGTGACAGTTTTGAAAATGACTTGCAGTGACTTAAAAGATGAATCTCCGAACAATATAGGCATTTTTTGTAAGGTTGACTGTTACATTCAGTAATAAATGACCGAGATGGTTGTTGCAAGGTGGTTCTAATCTCCCTTTTAACATTTTCTAACGCTCTAAATCTCTTTTCCAAAAAATCACTTAATTCTTTCCAAGTAGGTAGTTCTGTATTTAATATTGTTTGTTCAAACATTTGATGAGATTCTGAGTCTAATTTTGATAAAACCAAATATACAACAAAATCATCCCATTTATCTGTCGGTACATCTATATTCTTTAGAGAACTTAAGCATTCGTTGGTAGTATCTAATAATTCTCGGACTGACCTTGAACTCACCTGAGTAATTTTCCTTTGATTTAAAAATTTTGCAATAAATGTATTGACTATGCTGCGTTTATTGTTATATCTACTATTTAACAAATCCCAAATAATCTGGTAATTGCATTCTGTTGCGGCTATATGCTTAGTGAGAGATTCAGCTTCTTGTTTCAGGCATGATTTTAGGTATTGACATTTGTTCACGTTTGAAATTTCACTGTTTTTGTCTATTAATGATGAAAATACTTCCTTGAATGTTGTCCATTCAGAGTACGAGCCACTGAAAGTGGGTAAATTTAATGGAGGTAGTCTTGCCGGCAGCGTGGCACCATTGTTGTGGACAACTTCTAAATTTTCGCTGCTTGCCGGTTCCAATCGTTCCATTAAATAGGCCTTTATTTCCAAGTATAATTCCGTGAAAGTTTCATATACCTCGTCTGAGAAATATAACATCTTATCTCGTTCAGACTTACTTATTTTCATAATGTCGGCATGGTTATTCTGAAAGGTTTCTACGTATTGGTTTAACAATTCCAATCTTGCTGCAAAGTATGACTTTGTTAGTCTTTCCTTTGGCGATTTTTTTATATTAGTGAATAATTTCGTAGCATTCTTTATTATATCTCTTTGTATTTCTTCCATCTTGATTTTTTATTTTTAATATCCGGTTCGATTGGACCAAAAATGTTGCGGTGATTACTCAATTAAACGATATTTTTTGATTGTTGCACTGGTGTTTGTATTTATTACTTTTTCTTATTACAATTCTACAATAATATAAAACTTTCTCAATTCTCAATTTTTAACATGACATTTTTGTATAACATAAACGGAAACGGATAAACCATTGACATATGTCAAAGACAATTTTTTTTTTTTTTTTAAACCATAAACTTAATATATTTTTCTTTAACAATTTTAAACCTAACAGTATTAAAACTAAAAAATTACAAACAAAATGGCACAATGTAATTTTTCTTTTAATTTGTATAATTTATTAATTTTGCGTGGTACTTAGGGAGAAAAAGCGTTCGTTCATTTTTCATCCTCAAAAAAACAAGGTGAATAGGTACAAGTTTAAAATTCACTATAATTATTATTATGAAACTGTTTGAGATGGTGTAAAAATGGTACAAAATCGATTTTATTTCATCCGTGCAACAGATCTTCAGATTATATTATCAAATGTCCGATTTTCGAATAGTGATCATCGGTCTGTTGGTAGTCAAAGGAGGTAAGTGAAAGAGGTTCCAATTTTCTCTTTATAAAAACATACCGGGTTGTTCGGGTCAACTTTTTTGATTCGAACTGCTAGCGTGTGGAACCAACTTCCAGCACCCTTGTTTCCACAACACTACAACCCTGGACTCTTCAAGTCGCGAGTGAATCGGTTCTTAATAGACAAGCATGCTCCATCTTAGATCGCGTCATCACTTACCATCAGGTGAGACTGCGGTCAAATGCTTGATCTATCATTATAAAAAAAAAAAAAAAAAAAAAAAAACCCTGACTTCAACGTCAGACTTACACAATTTCGACTGAAATATTGCCTCTCAGAGCATCAAATTTGTATTCCAATACCTACGGTGAGCCTATCTATCCTAAATTTCCAAACAGAAGAAGCACTCTTCTTCAGAGTTAATTCTAACACAAAATAGACCTACAGATCGTAAATAAACCATTTAAAAATGTAGTGTTGTTTTCTTTATATTTAAACATAGTAAAAATAACAATAAAATGAATAAAGTTAAATTTGCGTAAGTTTACGCAAGCGAATCGCCTCATTTTAAAAGTGATTACATTATATGTTTTATTAAAATCTGATAAATATTAGCACAAGTGGCTATGAATACATGATGCGCATTGAACACTTCGTAAACGTCTACACTTACAATACTTGGATCCGATAAACGCTTGTCGTAATCTCCAATGTTTATTTCCAATTCGGGGATGACTCCATTCACCGCCATGTTATTAGGCAAGCAAATTTCAACCTGAAAAAAGCGTAAACGAGGTCCAATGTTAATATTACATATATACTTTTCATAATGAAAGAAGTAGGCATTAGCAGTGGCAGGGCACAGAAGCCACATGTATATACTAGGGGTCCCAGCAGACGTTGCCTCGGATCCAATTGTGAATCTAAACAATTCAGAGTCCAAACACACAGAAAATTTTAGCAAATTTTAGCAAAATATAATCCGTTGCACAGTTAAGACGAGTTGCAGGCAGAAGTTGGACATAATATACAAAGAGATAATATTTACCTTTCCATTGTTAAATCCCAAAAATATAACATCACCGTGTGCCCTTGCACAAGTTAAGCCTGGACATTCTAACACCATATAATCTGTGCCTGCATTCTTATTTAATTGAAATTCATAGTTATCGGGTACTGAAACACAAAACGTCACATAAGAATAATGCCAAGCAAACACAAGAATGAACTAGGGTTCCCGGCAGGGTCAACTTTAAGAAATAAACTTTTCAAATTTGGCTCTGGTCTGGATGTGGAAAGTAGTGGCAGGGCACAGTGCGTTTCGGAGTCATCTGGGCAGTCCGTCTGGCGGCAGTAACCACCCCCTAACAGAAGACCACTGTGAAATAACAGTACGTGTGCTGTTGTGTTTCGGTGAGTGAGTAAGGGAGCCCATTTCCCTATCCCCTCCCAATCCCATATCCTTAATCCTACTGTAGTCGGCGGCGCACTTGCAGCTTTGGCGTTGCTTGTGTTATAGGCGACGGTAGCCACCTACCATCAAGTGGACCTGTCTGACGATCGATAACAGAATAATTCAATCTGCAAACATACCTCCAATTATAACACTGCAGCTATGAAACATTACTGGCTTTATGTTCGTCTTGTAGTCTGGTATATCTAAATTTGTCTTTTTTATCAACAGGAAAGACTCTAAGTCAACTTTGTAGACATCCCCCAACTTGAGTACGAGGTATACATCGTCGCGGTAAACACTAATACCACGAACACCACCATTATAACCATAGTATCTAATGAGAAAATCTTTAACCCATTTTCTTTCCATCCATCGGAGCCTCCATAACACGTTATTAGAATCTAGTACATAGCAGGTGTCCTCGTTTAGTCTGAAATAAACATTTAATCTCAAAACAAAACTATAGGATAAATAACTGAGTGAGTCACTCCAAAAAGTCATAAGTGACATGTAGATACAATCGAAAATAACAAGCTTACTTGTAAGTTAGGACATTTTCACTTATGTGTGAAGCTCCATCTTCATTTATATTAAAATCAGTAGTAGAGTGCTTTCCATTTAAAATTAATCTACAAAAACTTTGATTGACATGTGGCACAACTATTATTATTATGTGGTCGTTTTCATTGAAATCCAAGCCTAAAATTAAAAAACATCTCGAATACAGTAGAGTGTTGACTCCAAATATTCTTTCTCTACCGATGCAGATTGTAGAGTATGGATTGCATGTGTTGGGCGATTTTTAAATGAGGCAGAGTCTTGTCTAACACCAACTATTTGAAACATTACATTGCTCAGTTATTATAAAGAATAAATCATTTTTATACTTACAAGATATATTTAATATTCTAACAATTTTGAAATCATCTGCATTTATGTATTTAACACTGTCCTTAAGAATCACTATTAAATTATCTGAAAAATAATAGAAACTAATCACAATTGTCAATACTGAATATTAAAATTGTTTAAAAATCCCTCACAGCAACTCTCTAATTTTAAGATGACAAGTGCTGCAAAGATGTAATACCTTGATAAACATTAATAGAGTGTATTTCATTGAAACTATATGTATTAAGGAGTTCTAATCGTGAGTACCGAACATTTAACCATAATTGAGAATTAACATAAAGGCTTCTCCATTTTAGTATTGATTTTTGTCTATAAGTAATTCCTTTGTTGACCATATTATTCTCTACCAGCTGTTTCCACTGCCCGTGATGCTGTAATGTGCAAAATATCTTTAATCGACCCATGTACTGTGCCACCGTGTCATTAAATAGGTTCACTATTTTTTGAAATTATAAACTCCAAGTTGGTTCACTCGACATAACATTGATGATAGATCGGAAATGTGTGATTAATTTGAATTCTTTAAGATATTATGTAGAAACAGAAGTAAACTAATTATAACTATTATGTAAATTAAAAAAGGAAAAGAAAGTGTAGTATCCAATTCGTTTTTTATGCTCATTAAACAATCGCAACATTTTTAATTGAAACATTGTTGTATAAAAAATTTCTAGAAATTAATTTATCATCTTCACCGGCTTTGTTTCTATGTTCTATGTTTAATTAATCTATGTTCCCTTATTAAAATAAAATGTGTTATTATTGTATATTAGGTATTTTTTTTTTCATTTTTCTTTGCGTTTCATAGTGCCCCGAAAGCTATACTTTAATTTCAGCGGTTTCCGCTATAGTGTCCCGTAAAGTACACTCTGACCGGTATTTTAGATTAAGTAGGCATAAGCAGTATTTATGTATTTGTAGTAGACTCCCAAGACACAAGCACAGCTTAGTGTGGGGGTCAACGATAACTTATGGCCTTTGTAATTTAATTGTTTGGAAATGGAAATAAATAACATTATTATTATTATGTAAACATACATAGGTACTATTATTATATATTATTTACAAAATAAAACAGACGTAGGTACATAATTTTGGAGTTGAACTATACCCTGCAATTTAAATATCTCTAACAACATTGTAATCGACTCGAATTAGTTGAGTATGTTACAGTTTGTTACCTCGCCTACGTGATCAGCGATATCCATCCATCGTTTGCACACTCTCATACAATTTTCCAAGTTTTTTGAATCCATTTCTCTGAAAACGGCTACCAATATTTCTGTAGGGCAACGATTCCATCCTACATCCCATATTTGGTTTTCAACAGCTTTCACGTCCATTATGTCATATTAGAATAAGGAAGATGGCCTTCCATTCGGTTGCATTGCCTTAAATTAAAAAATATTATCACTACTATAAACGTAGTAAATAAATCCAATTAACCAATTTCCATTTTCTTCCAATTTTCCCGACCATTGACCATCCATCACTATCACTACTAGTAGTGTTGCCAGAAGGATTTTGCGTTCCGATACGCGCATGATCTAAAAATAGTACGCATTTTGACTTCTGAGTACGCAAAGCTAAGGCCCGTTTCTACAGGTGTATTTTTTACGCGAAAACGCGCGCTAATGTCAAAATACTGTTATCCCATTGGTTGGTTTTGACACTAACCCGTGTTTTGGCGTTAGAAATACTTCCGTGGAAATGAGGCCTAAACTGTAGATGATAGTATATAGGTACTACAACTTAAATTACACACGTTTTTATGGAAACGTCTTTGTTTAAGGGTCTTTGTTCGGATATACAGAGTGTTAGAAATTTATAAAGTGTCTTACCTATATATCTACAGCACAACAAAAACATAAGAAAGTTATCTTTCTTGTATTAGAAGTCCTTATGAACGTCTCGAAATAAATTAATAAGGATGAACAATTAAAAATAAAAGAATTCCATAGCGCTGATTTTCTTAACTGAAACAAAAATAAAAAGCAAGTTGTTTGAAGTTCTTTTTAAACCGTGACATTTAATAGTAATAGTGTTAGCAGTTATTCAAATTAGAATTAGATACTTTGCAATCAAGGCAATGTAAAAAAATTGTGTCTGAAGTGAAGAAACCCTAATTGAAAACCTTATAAAGGAACTTGAAAAATAACAATAAGAAGCTGCATGATCAAGTAAAAACAACCCAATAATAATGAATAAATATAATTAAGATTTATTCAATTCAAACACTGCATTAAGTTGCATCGTGTTAGAGCATGCAAAGGATAAATATAAATAAAAAATATATAATGCACCATATAAACATACCTAAACATAAATTAGTAAGTGTTAATCATAATAAAATTAGTCGTAAATTATTTTGGCCTTTAACATTTTTGCAGATGGTTCAAATTTAATACAGCCACCAGCATCTTTAATTCCTTGTGATGTCTTCATCAATGCAGCAATTGTATCTGTGTTGAGCTTATTGCGATCTTCGGTTTTGATCCTCTTTAGAGAGCTAAATACCCTTTCGACTGACGCGTTGGAAAATGGCAGTATTAAAAGTAATGATATAACAATTTTCAAATTTGGGAACTTTTTGTTGCCAGCCAAATTTTTCATCTTAAAAATATTTTTCCAGTACTCCTCAACACAAAGTGAGGTAGATAAGCCGTGTTCCTCATAATCAAGCAGAGCATGTTCCCTCCATTCTCGTTCTAAATCTTGAACGTTTATGAGGCCGTTTTCTTTAAGCTTGGGAAACCTGTTCAATATTGGTATCAGTTTTTGCAAGCTAGTTGTTTGAGCTTTGTTAGGATATACTATATCCACTACTTCAAAAATTGGGTCTGTGAAATCAAACCTGACTGTTATTTGCTTTAAGAGTTCAATATAGAAAGCCAAACAAGATTTACGAAAATTTTGAATTTCGGATTCTGGGTAAGGGTTTGCTTCGTTTTTCATTTCTAATAATGATTCCTGAGCAGCTACACCCAAGTATACGTCTTTTAATGGCAAAAAGTGTCGAGGATTGTTATACTCTATGGTTTCAGTGGTCTTATTTTTGCAAGAGCTTAGCTGCATGTAGTTAACTGCGACTGTTTGTACAAGATTGTTTACAGATGGTTTTAATTTGTACAAAAGTGGAGACTCTGATTGGAACAACAGATTAAAATCGGTTAGCAAGCCTAAAACATACGACAGGAATTCAAAGTATATTTTGGAGAATTTATTATTAAGTGAGTTGTTTATTTCATCGTTTATTCTAGAAGGGTCTTCGAATGTTTCTACTCTGAAGTAGTTTATTAAAACATCATATTGTTCGAGTACTCTATCCACGCACTTTTTCACAGACAGCCATCTGGTAGTAGCTACCGTTAAAATTTTATGTATGTCTACTTGGAAAAACTCTTGTATTTCTTGAAGTTTTTTAATCCTCGCAGAGCTTCGGCTGAAGTAAGCTCCAATGTTTCTCAGCAGATCTTCGACTGATTTGGGCAGCTTAAGGCAGGCCTTCGATGCCGCTAAATGAATTAAGTGGCAACTGCATTTCACGCATACGATCGAAGGATTTTGTTCCTTAAGCCTCGTAAACATGGAGTTAAACTCGCCAAACATCGAGTTTGTCGTGTCCGAGGAAAACCCTACTAAATTATCGAAAGGAATGTTTCTGTCCGATAAAGTTTTTAATAAACACTGGAACATGTCCTCTGCTGAACCAGACGAAGCCTCCTTCATGTCTAAAAATGTGGTCTTTACAGAGTTATCTTTATTGTAATAAATAACAGTATAAGCGCACTGTTTTTTTACGCTGCAATCTGTTGTCTCGTCCATAATAAGGGAATAAAAGTCCGTAGGGCCTCTCAGCTGATCATTGATTTGTTCTTCAAACTCTGGTGCCAACATGTTTTTTACTAAGGCTGTGGTTTTCGTCCTACCTAATTTTAATTCCTTTGCAATACTCGAGTCAGGGAAAATGTCAGCTAATAGTGGCGTCAGGCTGTCCATTAGTGAAAAAGGAAGATTATTATTAGACAAGAAACCTGATAATTTTAGCTCTGCGCGCCTAACCTTTTGCTTACTATCTTCGAATTTAGTACCCCACGCTTCTTCTATTTTTTTATTCTTGTCGATTTGGGACACCAAATTCATATGCCGTTTCGACTCACTGTGTCTAATCAATGCAGGTTTATGAAACGGGAGTGTAATTTCACAAACTCTGCATAACGGGGTAGTTCCATCTTTCTTTGTCAACCAGGAGCTTAGTCTTACTTCATTTAACCATGAGTCGCAAAATTGAACCTTGCGGTTTTTTGCTTTTGATGGGGCGATGACATAATCGGCTACATTTGAACTAGACGTGCTAGGCTTATCAACAACTGATTGTAGACTGAGCGCAGGGTCTTCATTGATCATAAGAGAATCGCTTTCATAATTAGTATCAGTGGCAGTATAGGGCCTTTTATTTGATTTTACTAAAAATCTTTCCATTTTAGAATACCAATCACCAAAACCACAAGCTGTAACATAACACAAACGAACATGCATTTAAATTATAAACCCCAAGATGCCCATAATTCCATCGTCTAATAAGCCAATCTTAAACGCAACTTAAATATACCTACTTAAAATATAAATATTATGTTAAACATTTAAGTTAATTATATTAATATTATGTTAAACATTTAATTTGACCAAATTTCACGAACTTTCATTTAACGAACCTTTATAATATAAACTTTAACTCCCGAAATCAAATAATATGCGTAAGCAAAAACATACCTACACGTTTTCAATTCCCTGACTAAAAACATAAAAATACATAATATACCTAATCAACCAACCAACTACTAGGTAAACGAGTACGTATGGCGGTGTGTGGCATGGTGACTCATGTTCAGTGATCGGAATACAGGTGCTTAAAATTGTCGGGATAACACGGAGTTGTTCAAGAGTTGTTTAAAGTACGTTTAAATCATTTTATTTAAATGACTCAGAATTGAAAAACCAAAGAAATATGAGTAAATAGTGCGTTAACTAATCGCTTTGAACCTAATATTTTAATAATAATGAATTTAATTAGATTAAACAAATTCCTGTTAGTTTATGCCATCGCGTGTCGTTATTCAATATAAATATGTTAATATTTTTGTCTATATATGTAGACGTGCTTAATCTTTTTATAGATGGTCATAACGATATGCATGCAGAGATTTTTTTATCACTTAAGCGAAATTTATCTTAACTGAAATCTATAAATTGATAGTATTAACAAATCCGTGTTATTGTTCTTCCGACAACTTTAAGTAAATTGGCACCCTCTATTCCGATCACTGCTCATGTTGACTTTCGCTGATTTAAAATAGTTCACCCAAACGTGGCAATAGAAAATGGCGCCAAATTTAAAAAAAATTGGGCTGGTCACCCTTTTCACGACGATTTTATAGTCTCAACGTGAAAGGAAAGGCTCTCATTAGAGAGTATCTATGTGGAATCGGAAAAAGAAGTGTCGAACCGTGTTACAACAAAATCAACATTAAAGGGTGCTCGATGGGTATTAATTAATAAAAAAAATTAAATTTATGCTGTATATTTCAATTTCAATTGACATTTGTTCTTAATTAAAGTCTATAGACCCAATTTTTCGTTGACCTAGAATCATATAATGAAGTTTAGTTAGAAGCAATGCCTGTTACAAGCTTAAATTTGCAGTTGGAGAATCATTTTTTCAAGTACAAAATTAAGCTTGTACTTACTTAAATTTGGAGTTGTATTTTTGTTAGAGTAATTTCGTACGAAACCAAAGAAAAAAGAGCCTGCTAGGAATAGGTACTACGGTTGTATATACATCTATTTCGATAATTCGAACGTAGGTCTAATTAGTACCTACTAAGACATGTTACAAAATTCGGATTATGCACTGTACAATTATTATAATTATAAGGCGAGATGTTTATGCATATTGCAGTTACAAGCCATATGAATAGGTGTGTAACTATTAACGTTAACTCACACACATTAACGTTGTAATTAAAATTTAAAATAAATACCTATCAACTTACCTATGAATCTTAACTTCTTTTTGTACTTTGATTAACGTATCAGTGTTGCAATTTCCGTTTATCTTTGCACAAAATCACTAAGACACGGAATCTTTGGCCTCGATAGATAGTAAGGATTTCTTGTAGTTAGGACAAACAAAATTTTGCGTTGCGCGGGAAACGAACAATTTTTGTATTTTGTTTACATAGTACGTACACCAACAGACAAAACTCGCAAACCTCGTTTCATTTCACTCAACAAATCTTAGTAAATGACGAATTTAAATCCAAAATAAAAATGTATACATATATTACAGTTTCATTTTGCGCTAAAGTTTTTTAAACAATGTATGTATAACACTACTACAGTTTAAAGCTTGAAAAATGTTTTCGTTTAAGGTAATTAATTTTGCTTTGCTGTGAATCGAAACGTCTAGCGACGGTTGTCATTTCTTCCTCGCTCGCACTTATTCGATGTGCCGTTCATTTGTTCTCACTCTGTTCTAAAAACTGACGACGAGGCGAGGATAGATATGATGTGTTGCCGTTAGGATAATTTAGTTTGTGGCTACTTAAAATAAAAAAGGGCCAATTTTATAAAAAAAATCGCTTTTGAAATGTGGCTAAATATTTTATTATTATAATCATAATATAATACTATTATAATTGTAATAGTATTTTTGACCTACTTTAATATCCTATTACTATTGATAATATAATTATTATACAGGTATCCATGGATAAATGGGTTTAATTAAAACAGTACATATCTAGTATAAGTTAAAAATGTATTAAAACTGGTTATAAAGTTTGTAGCTAGTAAAACGTCAAAATTACTGTTAATTTTTTAGCAAAAAATTAAAAATCAATTTGAAGGTCTACAATGTCATCTGGTAAGTCTGGAATTTCTTCGTCAATGTGTGATGATGTGGATGGTATTTCGATTTGTTTTTTGGGCTAGAAGTGGCTAGATTCATTTTGGTGGCTAAAATAGATTCTTCTTTGGCTAAAACCGTTGAAAATCCGCTAGATCTAGATCCGTTAGATTGTAGGCATAGAAAAATAGATTGTAGGTGATTACAGTAACGCCAACATAATGCAATGAAATTCGCGGAATAATTCGATGCTGGCTACCACAGAACACTATTACTTCAAGAGCTGGCTACAGCCAAAGAGGATATAGGTATACGTTTTAGATTTTAGCGACAGCAGCGCCACTACAACAGATAGTATAGATTTTTTAATGTTGCCACTTATCAAATGTTTTGTTTTCTGTCCGAACCAAAGATGTATTAGTAGTCACCTGGTCCAAACTAAGTACTTTCGTTGATTGAACTATTAAAGTACGCAAATTGGCCACAGAGTACGCGAGTACGCTATGCCATTGAATAGTACGCCATGCGTACTAATGCGTACCCTAATGGCAACGCTGACTAGTATAGTATCTTCTATGTATGTAGTTTGTGAATTGTGCTCCATCCATTGTTCCTGCCTGACCAAAGAGTATATAATCACTACGTGCCTGACACTGGCTGGCTGGTGGGCGGCGAAAGAAAAGAAGACCACAGAACACTATGTAAATTGTAACCTGTAACCTTACTCCTTGTTAAATTCTATGGATGTACCCAATGTAATGTACTCACACCCTGTTCTGTCCCTGTCACATCACAAGGAGCAAGGCTGAACACCACTGGATACAGTACAAAATAGTATAAAAATAAAAGACTGATAATACTTCTATAACTCTAATATGGTCTGCGTGTACAAACAAAACAACAAAAAGAAACGAATGGCCGAGATCACAGAGCGTTTTTGCTATAAACTATTTATCGGTTTGGTTTTTAATAACAGGTTTTGAAACTATTTCGAGTAACTATGTATTTGACGAGTACCGTATGTGACGATCCTCGTATTGTATTAACGTTTGCACCAAGGGTAACGTTTTGGATTTGGTATCTATCTATTTATGTTAAATACTTATTGAAATGAACTTCCCTTCAAGCCCTTTAAATCATACTTAGGTATCATCAACCTGAGATAGATATTTTTGAATCATCTTGAAACTTCTCTTAATAGGCTAGGATAAGATCCTATAGTCTATTCGCGTTAAGAATGCAGTGAGTCATCACTTCATCAGTGCAACGGTAGGGTAAAGGTGTATTCACAGTGGAGTTCAAAATCAAACAAATTAAATTTTAATGGATAAAAATTAATTTGTCTTAAATAAAAATAAAACCCTTAACAATATATTATTTTAATCAGTGTTAGTGGAATCTTCCTTCGTATTCCACATGGCATTCTATTCTGTTCCTGTATTACGTGGTCGCAGCATTTCTTCCATTGATTAGCGTCTATAAAACGTATTGCGTCATAAAATATTGGCACCAATGTAATTATTTATTTGGGCTCACACGAACTCAATGGTATTGAGTTTGCAATGGTACAGTGGCAGTTGGAGAATTTCAATGCCGTTACTTCTAGCAGTTTCTTTTATTAAATATTTATTATATTGTGGGGAGATTTTGCCAGCTTTATGCAGTAATTCCTTTTTCAAATAACTCATGTCCATTGATATCCCTTTACTTAGCAGCCAGTCTATTGTTTTCTGTTTATTCCAAGTGGTCGTCGGTATTTTCTCAAGTTTGACGGAATGATAGGGAGCGTTGTCCATGACAATAACGCTTCCTGGTTCTAGTTTAGGTATAATATTTTTGAACCACTCGAGGAACCTTTCACCGTCCACTCCTCGTGATAATCTTTTGTTGATTTTGATTCAAAAATAAGAAGACCATCTTCTACAAATCCTTTGTCGCTACCAACGTGCAAAACAATTAACCTTTTCCCGTAGGAGCTCTTGGACCGATACATAAGCCTTCTTGAAAAGCGTTGTACGCGACCGTCGGCCTCCAGCAGGAAATGCAGTGGAAGCGGAATTACTTTATCCTGGAGACTAGCGGCCACGACATAGTCCGCGTCACGCGGATCAGGGGGGAGGGTTTCGGACGCTTGGCTATCAGCCTATGCCGACAGCCAAGGGTCCAGGATATAAAGAAAATCACTTACCCCAGCTCCTCGTTAGGGCCTCGTCCGTCCTGTGGACAGTCCACGGCAGGGAATATATATATAATATAGATCGGGAGTCAGGAAATACAGGGTAGGAAATACCGTGTCCTTCACGCCAGATGTCGACGACAGACTGCTGGGTTCCTGACGCAAACTCCCGCCACCACAAATGTCAATTCACACTAATCACACCACAAAAGGGATGTCCTTTCCAAGCACAGATCACCAAAATTACCAAAAGAGGATTAATTATATAAACACTCGGGCTCAAAAACACGTCGCGCGTCCCGATGCCATATATAATCTCTGTCTACCGACGTAATATTTTCGTGTTCCCGCACGAACTAAATAATAACGAACTCCTGTCGATACTATCGTAGCAAATATTGGCCGGATCGGATGCAAATATTGCATCGGTTCTAAACAAGCGTGTCTCTTATTTTTTACAGTAGTATCCAACCATGCCTCTGTTTTAACATGGCCCGCGTTTACCCACGTTTCGTTTCGTCAAGGAAATAAATGGTACGTTTGAATGTCGGAATATCTTCACCAGCTTCACAAAGTGTCATATTGTGTCGGGTAGTCGTTATATAAATATATTGAATGAACTTTTCTTCTTCATTGATAAATTCACTTTTTTTTTCACAGGAGATTTTAATTTGTAAGTTTCCTTTTGTTTACTAATAATTTTATAAACTGTTCTCTCGGACACACCGCGTGCAGTTGCTGTTTTTAGTACTGTACTCTCCACATTCACACTGTTTAAAGTATTTAAAAACATTGTAAATTAATTGTTTTTCTCCACTATGAATTATGGCGCCACTTTTACGAATGGGTATATATTTATAGGTATATATTTATTTTTAAAATTCAAAATTGAAGTTAACGCACAAACGATACAACATCGTTTGGTTCATAGGTCTGCCTTCAACTAGTCGTTGTGAACTTGACTTTCTAATTTTTCAGCGACCTGATTGGTTAGGGGGCCTGGCAAGGCTGATGGACAACGATGACTGCATTCTTAACGCGAATTGACTATTATAAATGCGAAAAAAATAATATTATAAATGCGAAGGTTAGTAGGTTTGTTTGGATATTGTTCCTCAAAGGACATTTCATATAAAGTTTGTCAGGCACGCCACCGTCGCCAATTAACACGAGCAACGCCAAAGTTTTGCAAGTGTATCTGTCGATCTCAGTAGGATACAAGGGATTTGGAGGAGATAGGAAAATGGCCTCTGGCATCTCTTAGTCATAAGAGGTATTAAGTACTCTGGCAATAATAAAGTATTTACTTTATTATTGGAACAGCCAATTAATCAAAGAGCACGTAATCTTACCGACTACCGACTGAAAAGGCCATTTATACAGAAATATTTAATCATAATAATCAATGTGCACATTTTAAAGGCATTAACAATTAACAAATCACATAAGGAAGAGGTTTTTAAATGTCACTCAGTTTCCGAGTGAGTATATGAAACGTTTGCTTTTCAGCTGCATCAGTAGTTGTACTTGAATTTCGTCTGCACCAAGTACTTCACCTTCACCTGGGCGATGTCGTACACGATAAATCTTAATTTGTGCGCTAAGGAATATACATTTTTACAATACCATCCCCGTATAGATAATATCGCTTATTACATTTAAGTAACTGGGCGACCGAAAGATCGTCACAATAATTGCATCGTCGTTTGATTATTATCAATGACGTTTGGATGCGAGTTTAATGGAGCTGAGAATAAAAAGGTCCACGTTTTGTTGAAGCGGTGTACACGGGAAAAAAGCACCGTGAAATTCTTTTTTCGGATGATAAAATTTTTAGCGTGGAGGAGAGCTACAACAGTGACGTCATTCATGATTTGGCTGGGAGTCTTATATTCATCATCGAAATACAAATGATTGAATTCATTAGAATAGATATCTAACGGTTCATCGACAGAACTGAGCGAGAGCAGGACACTGGGGCAAGTAGTGCGTGATATCAATATGCAAAGGATACTCGTTGTAGAGCAGCACGGTGCTCTTCTTGCTGACGACGGGCGTGCCCAGCGGGACCACAGTGCCGCACTCCAACACTCGCTCCTGGGCCGGATCGGGTATGGTTCGTCCCACGCCCCAAGTGGAATGCACTCCCTTCGGCAGCTTCTCTATGTACTCCGACTTAAGGCACTCCTTCCTGCCAAACAAAACCCAAGTCTATAATTCTATATAGGCAGCGCCTGCGTATGCATAACTTTATCAATTATAGGTTATGTGTTATTCTGAAGTAACACGTGCCGATGTGTTCTACGTAACTGAAAAGTTTCATCAGAATCCGTTCAGCAGTATTTGCGCGAAAGTGTAACAACTTTCGCAAATACACATTAGTTGGATTTTATTTAATTTTGCTTGATCATTAACAATATTTATTTTCCATTATAACTAACTAAATATCTTAATTCTATAAAAATAATGTATATATTGCAGCGCAATTTAACACTCTTAAGATCACCGTAGGCGCTTTTATTATCGCGCCGTCGAGTCGAATTACCCGACTTCATTTTTTACTGTACCATCTACAGCCATCGCGGCGACACTTTATCATTTTATTTTACGAGCAGTTGTCTGTACATTCAATATTAAAAAAAAACTTAACCGATAAGAATGCGGTTTTCACTGATGTATTGTAACAAACAAAACAGTTACGCGCTATACCTAACACCACGCGTAAGAAGTTGCGGGCTCAGCTAGTAAAAAATATAATTATGATTTTTTTTCTGACAGGAGTGAAATTGAAAAGAGCAGAACTTACATGTCGCCCAGTGCGACTTCGCAGAGCAGAAGTAAGCCGACAGGGTCGGAGGCGCTAGTGCAGCAGTAGTTGGCTGACTTGGAGACCATGTCCGCGAAGTATATGCCCTTACCGAACATGTAGCCCGTGGCGGGCGCCTCCGGGGGCGCTATTCGCAAACCTAAAACGCAAACGGAGCAAACAATAAACTCATCTCGATGCAACTTGTTGCTCCTGCTACAACTAATTTATGTTTAACATCCCCCTCCATTATCTAGTCTCCTATTAAATGCTACATGTGAAGTGCGACTTCAAGGACAACGTATCTCGATACACAGTAGTTGACGAACGGTGTGATTCTGTATAAAGTTCACGCTGCAATGGTTCGAAATAATGTGTAATAGCTTTGCGGCGTGTAACTTAAACTTGTTAGTAAGTGAAGAGTGCTGACCTTGCGACAGTATTCCCGCAAAGTTGGAGGTGCGAGAGCCGTGCCATAGCAAACGTCTGTTGTGAAGCTTTTTGAAGGGCTTGTACCTTCTCTCTTCGCCTTCGCGGAGCACTTGGAACAGCTTTAAAAGAAACACCTTGTTACCTGCGTATCGTTTACTCAAACAATAGCATGAGAAGAAAAATTGACAATACTTTTTTAAAAGCAGTGTTGGTATAAGTGTGAACATTATATATTGTTATATATAGTCCTATATAAAATAAGAAGAAACTTTTTCCGCAACCTATTCGGCAGGACTGGTTTTTATGATCTTTGATTTGTTGAATTTGTCTCCGCCCCAAATAGCAGAATAACTATTAAAAACATCCGAAAAATTCACGAAAAGGATTAAGGATAAAGTGATTAGGAAAGGGATAGGGCAATGGGATCTGACATCCCTTATTCACCCACCGAAACACAACCGCACACGTGCTGTTATTTTACAAAGGGGGTTGATTATTGCGTTACGCAGTGTGACTTTGCATGGGAATATCTGGAACAAGATCTCCCCGTGGTGATCGTGATCTCGTGTATGTTCCCATATGTGAAATTTAAAAACCACGGTGTTTCATCGCTCCGTCTATGGGTCAGGGATAGTTGAGACACGCAACCTTAAACCCCTGCCAAACATAATATGCCCCTGTCACTACTTAGAGTAAGTAAATCACAAAAAAAGTCGTATTCAACGCCATGTCTGATACGAACACATACAAAAATCATGATACACGAATTATTTCGATTAGTTTCAATGGAGAATTACATTTATGGAACTTAATTCATTTTGACTATTCATTTATTAAGGAATTGGATTTAATTCAGCTAATAAGTTAAAATACAACATTTATTGATTCTGAGGTGGTACGAAGGTACGAGTCTGTTAAAATTAACAATAATATTAATATAATAAGGTTCATTGTAATATCTGTTTTTAAACTAAAATACTCATTTTATTCTATTTTTTCTATTGGGAGCTCCTTTAATAAGTTGAGTAAACTTGGCTCTGGGTAAACTTGTAAGAACAAAAGTCGCAGATTACAGATCCGACAAACCTGATCAATTTCGAGCGAATAGTTGGAGTGAGTGGCCGCGTGGGTGTTCTTCATATATGTCACTATCAATTGATATTCAGGGGATTTCTCATCCAGCGGTGCAATCTCAGCTTTCAGTTTCAAATAATGTGAATCTATTGGGATCGCGTCTTTGTTCTCGTTCTCTGCAACAATTTTATAGGTTTATGGTAGGTTCGGTATATTAAGTCAGAATCATTATAGGAACATTCGATTAGCAAGCGCAGACCTGTATATCGCTATAAATCATTTGTTTTTTCTTAATTTCAGTCTCCCAAAATAATACATTTTCTAATACAACAACGGTAAAATGATATGCTCATAAAAAAGTGTTATTTGGGCAGCCCTTCTGGCCTTACTGCCGTATGTGCCGTTTGTTTCAGTCGGTGAGAAATGCCAGAGTCCAATTTAATTCCACCTCCCAATCCCTTACCCATAACATAAAAAAGTTGCACTTAAATTTATTAATTACCTGATGTATTTAACAAGTTATATGCGATCTCAATTTCTAGAAGATTATCCAACATTAAAGTTTTGTTTTTAATGAGTTCCACGTCATTTAGAATTGGCGGGTTTTCTACGCCAAAATTATGAGGAATAAGAGTGTAGAATCTGAAAAAAAAATTTATCTAAATGGTTAAGCTATTACACGTGAACATTAAACCACTATAGCGTTACCGTAGAGTGATGACTTCCTCCCTTTAGAGGGTTAACAGTAATACCATTGATGTTAATGCCCTGTCCCATATTGTCTGTCCTGTCCGTCAATATTTCCTTAAATATTGATCCCAGCGAACCTCTTTTGTAGGGAATTTCGTGTAGATTACTTTAGCAAAAGAATATTATTTGCTATAGGCTGCAGTTTTAGAGTTATTCACCCCCTCACCCCTTAGTACTTTTTGTATATTATTCAAGACACCTTTCCCTACAAATATATCAAAATTAGCTCACACGAATAATTTTTCTCTTCTTGGACATACGAAGTTTGAAAGTATGCAAATGATTAAACGAGAACAAATGGGAATAAACTGGGAATAGGAATAGACTTCATGTAATGAACTTTTAAATGTAATTATTATTTTGCTGTTATATTTGTACGAAGTAAACCAACCTTCGAGCCTTTCCAACAATGTAAAGGCTTCAAGCGAAGTAAGTAAACACTCACTGCCGTTGATCGTCGTCGTCGTCTCGGCCATAGGACGTCCACTGCTGGACATAGGTTTCTCCCATAACTTTCCAATAGGACCGGTCAGAAGCACTATCGATCCGCGATCTTTATCAGATTGGTTGCGGGGGTACCGTATCCCCCAAGGGTGGCGAGTTATATTACCTGTTCGTGGCGTCTATGAATTTATTCTGACTAGATTTTCCTTCATCGATCAGTGTGAGTAGTTCCGTCAGCACCTTGTAGCCAGCCTTGATTTGTTTCTTTGACAATTTACCTAATGGCATTTTATCCGTATCGAGCTGAAACAAAATTACATTCATTTTATGGCTCACCAGTTTTTTTATAAGTGGAGAATAGGATGAAAAGAAGAATTAGAAGTGTCACCTCAAACTCCAAAAGCGTTTTCTTCATCATCTTGATGTCAAATATTTTGGCAATTATTTTTTGAACCGGCATCGGCAGCTTCGAGCGCGAATCGACGTGCACCTCGGCCTGCGGTTCGCTGTCGCCGTAGTCCATCTCGATCGGGTAGTACCGCCCGGGCACCTACCGCACAGTGACAGTAAGTCTTAAAGGTACTTAAGATACAATAGACATAATTTTAATATTCCACCGAAGACCGATTGGCCGGACTTTTACCTTCATAAAATCACTTCGAAATTCCCATGGGTTATCAGTTTTTTCCATGTAAAGCTCTTCGAATTTATGTATCGCGTCGTGAAGACTCTTACACTGCTCGACCTTAGTGCCGCCGATTGTCGTACCGATCCTTCCCCAAGAACGGAACAACCAATATCTGTAAAGAATAAAATCAATCATCCTCTATTACTTTGCACTTTGATTAAAGAGTTTTTATCAACTTTCTTGTCTGTTCGGCCAGTGCGTCAAGACGATGCCTGACGAAGCAGGTTGTTGTGATCCCTGTGTATGCAAAGGAACAAATATCTGTAAGTTAGTTTCACCCAAATCGAGCCATTTTTTTTCTTTTATTTAAATTAAATTCACTGTCGATTCACTGCAGCCCGGAGGCTTATTCTCGATGTTTTCTGCAAATTGCTGAGGGGCAGAGTTGATTCGCCCGAGCTTTGGCGTTCCTCGTCGAGCGCCCTGACCGGGCAGATATACGCCATTTCGTTTGAATTACTTCAGAATCCACTTGGGTTGTTTTTCTCCATTGAATCGTCTTATGAGCGTTGCAAACTCCTTAAGTCACGATGTCGACCCTTATAACGACGCGATTTCGGAAATTAAAAGACTCGTCCTTGTCCGTAGTTCAGACAGTTCATTTAACTATTGATGACATTGTATTCCAATTTGTTTGTTTTTTTTTATTCTTAACTTTTTTTATTCTTATGTTGCTCTGGACTTTTTATTGGTGCAAGCCGTGTCTCCTGTAACTGCCTCCCGTAAATCCTGTAATTGTAATCTGCCATGTGTGGCGTCTCTTTGTTCCTTGTTGTGTGTTTTTGTCTGATGCTTGCCTCGTTGGAGGCCATGTAATAATAAATAAATCTATACACTATAGGGACAAAGAATACAATAGTACTTTAAACGGAAGAAACATTTTTAATGCAACTTTGTCACGTTTCGTCGAGCTCGTCAGCATGTTTCACGTGCAGTTGCAACTATATATCCAATATTCTTACCACATAGGAAGAGTGTCATCAGCCAACAGCAAGATTGCTAGACACCAAAAGATTTGTTACCTGTTGCCGGTATCCGCTTCGAGCACTTGCAGCTTGTAGTAGGAGTTCTTTTGGTCGACAATGTCGGTGCGGCCGAGCACAACCGTGTACTTGGTGTCGTCTTTGCAGTACACGTGCGCCTGATCGTCCAGCTCCGAGGCGGGATCGACGGCGGTGCCCCCTGTCAAAACGACTCTCTTCTACAATACGTCTCTAACGATAACGATTTTTAAGTCTACCTATGTATATACATAGTTGTGTTTCTTTTAACAATGCAATTTTACACCATAACTCTTTATTAAAGCGCCGTCTGTCGGATGGCGCTATATTAATAGGAGTATCCAATAACAACGGCTTACATCCAATAAAATAATAAAAATGCAGTTATTGTGTTAACCTGCGTCGCCGAAAAAATATTCCCATTGGGCTAACAATATTAGACAATGTATGAGAAATAAGAACACCTTTAACTTTGAGTTGTGTCACTCCAGATTTTGCTTTATAAATACTTTTAGACTTTGGCATGGACTTCCCATCGATTACATCTTGAGGTACACGCTTTGATGGCTGCAAAAAAAAAAAACAAAACTTTATTTGCGCGAACACATGTTTACAGAGTACTACAAAGTAAAGGCATGTGAATATTTGCATCTAATTGTTTTAATTTATAATATCTTTTCGATTGTTTGAAATAACGCATGTTTTTATGTAATACATAAATGAATGATGTTTTTAATAAAACTTACGCCATTCCCCCAATCTGCAATATTGCTCTTTGATATGAGTTCTAATGATTCCGCAACCGTTCCGCTACTGCTTATCAACTCCACAAATGACTCTTCCACAACCTGTCAAGTAAAAACACAAACTTTCATTAAATGCAAGCACTAGCGTTGACGGTGGGCGACCTACCGACGAACGCCTGTCATCTTTTTTTCACTCACTTAAAGACCACAGTGCACATGCTGTTATTTCACAGAGGTCTTCTGTAAAGGGGTGGATACTGCCACTGCAGGCTAAGAGTGTAGACTCGGAATGTTCGATCCGAGAGGGGAGGCTTTCGAATAGGGCATCAGCGTCGCATGCCTCGTGCCGCAACATGACGAGCGGAGTATTTTTTCTATGATCCTAATAATCCAGAAAAGAACGTCACTCCCAGTTCCTATTAATATTAAAAAAGTGAGCGTGTGAAGTTTAACGCAAAAAGTACTGAAACAATTTTGATGAAACTTTACAGTAATATAGTTAATATAATAAATAAAAATAGCTACTTGTGGGGACTACACAAATTATAAGTTTAGAATAAAGATAAACTGTCTAAGGCTCCATAAAATAAGTAATTCTGTTAAAGGTATTCATTACTATAATGAATCAGCTGAGAACCTCAATATTATTACCTCAATATTATCGTCTTTAATCTGCTCCATTTTGCTCGACATCTTCTCTATCTCTTCCGGGGTCGAGATGACGGCGGCGAGTGTGTCCGTCAGTTTGCTCACCACTTTGCCGCCCAACTTCAGAATCTTATGCTTTAGCTCCTCCTTGTTTCCTTTCAAGCGTCCGTACAGAAAGAACTCGAGATTTTTCAGCGGTGGCACGGCCTTTTCTTTCTTGACTCTGTAGAAATAAAAAAATTATTAATCACGCCCTCCTTAACAATACCTAACACCTTTGACTTTTTTCAACACGGTTGTGAGAAATAATAAATAGGTAATATTTTATTGTACCAACGGCGAACTCAACTCTTTACTCTTTACCGAGGTTAGTGTGGTAATATAAAGTCTTATATGATGCATAAGAACACTTAAATAAGGGCCACTATTCGTTTATGGTCGACTCGCAATTTTTGTTTAATGACGTTATAGTTAAGCCAGAGTAACCCCTGCTAGAGGCGGAAGCCAGCTTTATAAAAGAGACGCACTGTTACTACTTAACACAATCTACACTACTTAAAAATGTGCATCTACCGGGTCGATCGTGTGTAGTCTTGACACTTTTAAAGTCGATCATCAGCGGTTCGAGTCTGAAAAATCTTGAGAGAGAAGTGTTCATTCTTTAAACGTAACGACATTTGGGGAATATTTAATTGTACACAATTTTTTTTAAACATACAGACATTACAAATGAGCAATGATTTATTCAATCTTTATTACTGTTCATAGTTTTGCCAGGCGTTTAGTGATTAGTGTGGTAATTCTGATCGTGTCATTTAGGCAAAGGAATGGCTTAATGGTATTAAATGCTATCGATTCATTTATGGCACATCAAATTATTCCAGTTCTGGGTTCTTATCATTGTGACCGTAATAAAAAAACTTCATGATTAGGTTTATGCGAAAAAACGCCATGCCACCTCTCGAACATTTTTACAAATGGGGGAGCCAGAAAGTTACAAGGAAACTAGCCTGTCATTAGATCAGTATTATTCCCCTTGTCCTTAGAAAAGCATGTCTGTCGATTAGGTTATTAGATGGAATGTGTATAACAATTAATACTGTGATTTTTTATATTTAAAATGTTTTTAAAATGTGCAATTAGTATTTTTGGTAGAAAGTTTTGCGCGCGTCACGAGTGAAATTCGTTTGGCGATGAAAAATATATTTACAAGTTACATACATGTCGTCCGTTTCTTTTTTGACGATAAGAGTGGAGGGCGGCGGCGCAGCTCGGAAGAGTCGCCTCTCAACTTTAGGTTTGTAAGCAGTGAAAGCTGCGCTCTTCTTCAACTCCTTCGGCACCTTCATCGCGACCCGCTTCGGCTCTTGAGTCACGTTCGTGCACTTTGTCCACTCGCTTACATCACCTATTCAATTATCCTTTATTATTTATGGCTACAAGTAAATAAATCCCTATCCTTAATGGTACTAGGGTCGCAGCGCGTTTGCAGCACCTGTCACGAGTAGTAGCAAAATAGCCAGAAAACAATAATACCCACCTGTACATTTATAGCCAAAGTTGTCTAACACAAACTGTCCTCGCTTGCATTCGGAACAAGGTTTCAGAGCACCAAACGCCATCATGTCGGCGACGCGGTCGAGAATCTGTTACATAAATTAAGTATTGCATAACTATAACAAAAAAAAAACATCATTTATTTAAGGTAGAAAAATGTGACTAACATTAAAAAAAAAACATTTACTTTTTATAATAAAATTATTTTCTTCGCCATTTAAGAGTGAACTGTTTTCACTAAAAATCTTGTAACAATGATATATTTGGAGCGAGTGGAAGAAAAAGCATTTTATTTGAACCTTAGTAAGGTGACTTACCTCTTCCATTCCGCTGGGTACTTGTTGCTTATTAGCTTCGAGTAATTCGCTGAGCTCGCTTTTACTGTACCCGCCTAAAGCATCTCTATGTTTGAAGAACAATTTATTTTGTTTCTCATAATCTTTCTCCTTGTCTTTTTCCTCCTTTAACTCCGCCTCATCTTTCGGCTCACTTTTCAATTTTTTCACAGGTACTTCATTAAGACTCATCGATCTAAAAGTTTCACCAATAGCAAACGAGTGTCGTATACACAATATTTATATTTAGGACTGTATTATTTAAAGTCAGAAAAGAAGAATGTCGGCAGTGTCAAACGTAGTAAATAAAAATGGAAGCCCCTCAGAACTCCACGTAAAGCGGACTATGAAAAAGTCGATGCTTCCGATTTCACAAGTCTGGTTTTGAAAATATGACTAACCGGCACGTATGCGTCACTTCGTACAATCGCTAAGGCGTCGTGACGGCTTTGCTCGACGCCGACTCTAAGCTAGCCCGGTATACTACAGCTTCGCACTGTAACTGGGCTCTTATTATGAAACATGGCAACCATTTTACCTGTTTGTTTCGTGTGGAAAGCCCCATACAGTAAAATCGTTAATTTTAGAAACGCTTTTTTAACCAATTTTTACTGATGTATTGTGTTTGTTTCATTCCGATCGGTTTACAAATAAAAAGTTAGACGTCATTCCGATTTCCGAATACCACGCGTACTAAGTCACGGACGCAGCTAGTGTAAAGTATTCTTAAAATATAGAGTAACAGGCATACGACGGAGACGCGGGTGCCCCTGGCGATTCTGCTAAAAGTAATTTATGGCTCCTTTAAAAACATCTATATTGGCAGAAGGGTAATTTGTTTCTAAAGCTCTCGAACATTTATAAACGAACTCTCGACAGCAATATATTGTTTAGAAAAGAAAAGACTTTAATTAATAAACGTTATGAGCGTTGCAATCAAATCATTTTCAAACGTCAAGTTGAATTAGCTCGCGAGCCGAAACAGCCGTGCGCGCCTGAAGCGCGTGCAAACCGACCGAGCATTCGGCTCGCGAGGCTATAGGGCACAGTAGGGTACTAAAAATTCCTGGTGTACAGAGTGTACACAAATCGAAAGGCTCTCGTGACCGATGTCGCACCCCGGCTTGGACGAGCAATCCTCTCGAGTAAACTTGATAAGGAAGAACAAGACAAAGAGAGTTTTTCTCTCCAGAAGTAATAAGAACTTACTTGATTTCGTCTTTGACAATTTTCTGGTCTTCTTTCTTCAGTTGTTTGAATCCAGGCAAGTCCTCCCCGCCCGCCATGTAAAGTAGGTCGTTTCTTACTTCCGCAAAGCATTTGACGTGGTGCCAAAGTGGTTGTCCACCATATTTCATTCCAATCTCTGTATCATATACAGTTTTTGAAATACGAACTTCACCCTGAAAAATGTAATTTTTACTCATCTCTCACACATTTCTCAACTAACCAAATACGTGTTTTCTATTAAATTTCATCAAATGCGAACCAAGTTTAAAACCTTTCCTGGAATAATGGTACACTGGACTCATATTTCTATAAATAATTTTAATTCAAATATTGGACTAGGTTTTATCTGCCACTACGCCCCGACTCTTGTGAACAGTACTTTTTTCTGAACCAAAGGTAGCATATGTCCTTTCCATACACCTGACTAAATTTCATATAATAAACAAACTTACTTTAGCATTTCTAATATTAGTTAGGATAATCATATTAAATGTAATCAAATACTCACTTTGCATATCTTAATGTCGCAAACTTTGCAAGTAGCTCTACTCGATTTAGAGTACTCAACACAGAAATCTTTTATTGCAGCCGAGAGATTAGAATCGGCATTGCCTCTCTTACCCTTCTTGCCTTTTTTACCTTTTTCGACCGGCAGTACTAGCCCCGTTAGACTTTCTTAAAAAAAAAAAAAAAAGAATACAATAAAGATGTGTCCAGGATTATTTTGCTTCTGAATTAAAAAGTCATCTTTTTTATGTGAAGGTCGACCGACAGACTGACAGTCCATTTGATGGTAAGCGGCTACCATCGCCTATAACGCAAGCAACGGTGCTGAAAGTGCACTGCCGACCATAGTAGGGTTAAGAATAAGGGATAGGAAATGGACTGTGGCATCTCTTGCTGTAATTTCAGTGCTCTTCTGTAAGCAGAGCAGCCCAAATGGCTGCAAAATGCTCATGTGGAGAACCAATTTGGAAGACATTTATGTTATTTTCTTTAATAATTTGGACCAGTTTTGTGCATAAAGTAAGTATTTGCTTATGTTGTCATGGAGCATTTAGGAGTCCACTAGGATACAAGTCGGTTTGTTTGAAATGCTGAAATCATGTGGTATCCGAGAAAAAATAACTTTCACATATCCCAGCTCTCTCAATGTAGGTTTTCAACCAACAGTACCTATATTACAATGATGAAGTTTTTATATATTTATGTACAAAATGCTCTAGCAAAGACGTATATACTTGGAGAGTTGCTTGGGCACACCTAAATTTTCATTTTCAAGATTATACTTAAGGTTAACTTTGAGCTCCAAGAAGAACAAGTCTAGTTTCTTCAATGGGTTTTAGTTGGGGTCAGTGTTAAAGTTTTAGCTGTGCATTTAAGATGACAAAACTTATACTTACCTATTGATTCTTTAATGCAATTTTGGTCATCCAATCGCAGTTTGTTAAAATTGGCAATATCATTAACACTCGTCGGTCTTTGCTTCTTGAAGAAACAGTCTTTGTGAAACCAATTTGGCTGCTTTCCATCATGAAATGCTGACTGCAAATAATAAGCATTTTTATTAAAACTGGATATTTCTGACCACCATTCAAATGGAAACATTAGAATGATAATGGCACATGATTTGCATCCCTTTTTCACTCCCTCAAATACAGACAAAACATAAGCTTTCATGGCGGTCTTCTTTAAGGGAATGCACACTATTGCCAGATCACCTGTCACCTGTCTTCAAAATAATCCTAAATAGAATTCAAAATATTCAAATAAATAACACTTATTTTGAATTAACAATAAGTGTTGTCAGTTCAAACTTGTATAGAAGTGCACTAAAGGTTCTGCATTCACTAACAAGTGAAATGTGCATGTTAAAACTAATCACCTTACATTCGAAAAAAATTAGTCATACCTACATAGGGCCTGTGTAGGTATGACTAATTTTTTTCGATAGGGTAGATGTCACGTTGAGAACCCACCTTAATGCGAATGGGACTATGGAACGCAGGTACTTCATCTCATACTTCACCCCATGAATGAGTCCAATTCAAATATTGGTATATCTCTAAACAGGAGCCTTATTAAAGCCTTAGCATATAGGAAAACTAATATAGGTTCCCTATTAAATGTCTGCAATCAAATCTTACCTGAACCATAACAGCTATTCTTAAAGTGCCCTGATCAATTTTTTCTTTACAACCCTTACACGCCGCTCTACCAGATTTCGCATACTCGGTTTGATAAGGTAAATCGGTCATTTTGTTAAATTGTTGTCAGCAGATATGCTTTTCCGTAAACGTGGATTTTATGGAAAAGTGAAACAAATTTCAAAATACCACAAAACATAAAGAACCGGCTAAAACTGTTGACATCAGTCAGATATGCAGTGTTGCCAGATCTAATTTTTAAAAATCCGTAGGGCTACGCTCAAAAATCCGTAGATGTCCGTAGATTGCCTCTACAAAAATCCGTAGATCTACGGATATTTTTTAAAAGCTAAATTTGACTATCAATGAACTGACCTTAAAGTAAATTCCTTGCCGTAAAGGAATTGAAAAAATCTGCGGGAAAATTGAAAAGACAAAGGATAAAACAATTTTTTAATAGTAGTTTATTTTTATTTATTAATTAGGTACTGTCGGTGTCAGTGTCACTTTGATTCTCATTCTGTGTAATCTTTTTTGAATCATACATTTTTGAATTAAATAATTCAAAATGCTTTCTCTTTGCTTCCATCTCATAGCAGGTAGTTTTTATTGCACTTTTTGTATAAAGCAGTCCTTTTATAGATTCTGTGTTAAGTTTGTTTCTGGTTTTAGTTTTCATAAGGTTAATTGCAGAAAATAAACGTTCTACATTTGCACTGCTATGTGGCAGACAAAGACTATTTAGTTGACAATGACAGACAATGACAAATGACAATCGTCTTCATTCCGTTTTACGTTATTCACTACAATAAACTAAATAGTCTTCTTTGAACTTATCTATGGTATGATAGAACAAAACGCAGGTCGCAGGCAGGACTTCTTTTTTTTTGTTGAGTTACGTTTCGTTTTACGCAAAATTTTATTTATTTTGAATAAGTATACTATTGTTTGGGTCGGATGAATGAAATCGAACAAAAATCCGTAGATTTGCGAGAAAAATCCGTAGATCCGTAGACAAGACCAAAAATCCGTAGATCTACGGACAAATCCGTAGGTCTGGCAACGCTGCAGATATGTATGATATGAATGACATAACATCATGACGTTAATAATTACCCGCCAAAACTTATATTCTGTGTCCATTCCCCTAACACAGACAATGAATCACATACTGAGACATTGTTCATTCTCTATTTTAAGATTGATAAATAAATACCATCACAGCTTAAATAAATAAAACGTAACCACAAGATAACAATATTTTAAGTCTACAGAAAAAAAATGGAAGCTCCACATAATTCCACGTAAACGGACAGCTTTTTTTATCTTTTTTTAGCGGACAGCAAAAAAAGTTGATGTTCCGATTTCACAAGTCTGGTTTTGAAAATATGACCGATTTCACAAGTGTTACTAGGGTTGGGTAGTATTTAATTTACCTATTGAATACCAATACGTACCTATTTGTTATTTGTATTTCAATTAATTCCTAAAAATGTATTTTGTAGTTAGTATTTCAATTACTTATGATTTCAAAATACATTTTAACATAAATACATCTTATTATTGTTAGGTTTTTAAATAGAAGAAAAAACAAACTCTGTTATTTAACTTATCACAAACCATATTATATTCTGAAAAACGTTACGACACAATCAACATAGGAAGAGAATGTAACCATAGTAACCAGTCAACATAATTAGTCTATAGACAAGCAGCTACTGCACATCTCAACACTCCTCCTAAATGATAACATGGTTTACAGTTATTATTTAATACATAACTAATATCTAACTTAACTAAACAAACAGTAAACTAACCAACTAAGAATTAGCACAAGAACTTATCAATGATATGATAAGTTCTTGTGCTAATCAATTGATATGCGCGAGGCGCTGGCTGTATTAATTAGAAACTACATTGTGCGCGGGGGAACGCGGCGGTCTCGTATTTAAACTTGGCTGAAGTGGGGGGTGCGGGGCGCCCCCCTCGCACGTGAAATTTTTTATTATTTCGTGGGTAATTAAATATGACGAGAAATATTACCTTATATGGTCATTTTGAGCGTGCTAAAGCGCTAAAATATTTTTTAACTGCCTGCTTATGATATTAATTAAAATAACAATGGCAGGTAACGGAATAAAATATATTGTAATTTAGGTATTTATTCAATAATTTACTGACGGTAAATATAAATCAATACGTAATGAATTTTATTCCGTTACAATAAAAGTGTATATAGTGTTGTGTTTAATGTAAATATTTTTGATTTGTTAATGGTGAAATTTTTCCCTATATTTGTGAGTGTTTCGTGAGTGTCGATTGTTTATTTCTCTTATGTACAGACAATAAATAGTATTTTACCCCTTGTGTATTTTGGAGTCAATAGTTTTGAAAGTAGGACAACCGCTCCTACACGCACAATATTGAGTGATATGGGTTATCCTATAATCTATAAGTAGAAAACTAATTTGTTTTTTTTTTTTCAAAATTTTAGTTGTCCGAACAGACGGACACACGAGTGATCCTATAAGGGTTCCGTTTTTTTATTCGGACGTACGGAACCATAAAAACGGTTCGGTTTCACTAGTTTTCAATAAAAAATCGCAAATGAATACACGATTAATAAGGTTTCTTTCAGTGAGTTCGTGTGGCACCCAAATATCAAGATTTTTTGTGTACCCAGATTTTTCAAATGCGTTAAAACTGCTTTGTGGTCAATTCCCAGTTCTTCAGCTAAGTCGTAACTACTGATAAGCCGATCTTGCTCCACTTTTCAAAAAGAGCGTCCATTTTATCCGTAACAGGGCGACCAGAGCGATGGGCAACGCTTAAATCAACTTTGTGCTATTCTTACTGATTAGGTCCATAAACGTCACAAATTTTTTTCGCGGCTTGCGTTGTATTTTTTCCTTTTTTTTAATAAAATTTTTAAATATATCGAATTTCTTTATTAGATTCACTCATTTTGACAGAAAGTAAAACATATCTGGAAACAACAATTTACTAATTTGTTTCTTTTTTGAAATGTAACTTTTGTAATATTATCAAAACCAGCCAGATACAAATAGTACAGCCAAAGATCGGGGGGCACGGCAGTGCCCCCGCCATGTCGAGCGCGAAGCAAAAGCAAACACTGCCGTACCATCCTTTACTGGAACCATTTCGCCGCATTTTCAGGCCCCTATTTGAGAACCTCTGGATAAGACCAGAACGCAGAAATTTTCGTCATCCAGTAAGCTATAATCACATACTTAAAATCCAAAATTTCAAGTCTGTAGGTCATTTAGTTCCGAAGTTAAGCCAATGCAAAGTTACGCATTTATGACAGACACTCACTCACTCACTCGCTCACTCACTCATGATCATCAGAATAGAACTAGTACTTCCCATAAACTCAGAGAGCTGAAATTTGGTACAGAGTTATGGTTTAATGGCCACATAAAGGGAAAACTATAAAAACTAGGGTAATCGAACATCTGGAGTACCTGGTGACCCTGATTAGAAAACACAAGAGCCCAACCAAACTATTAGAGATCGACATACCGCCTTTACAAAAAATATTCAACTTGGTGGGCCGCTTCATTTGATGTCAAAAATCGAAGGTCTGAAGTGTCTGATGAAGAACTCTCAGCTGGTCTCAGCTGTATTAGAGATATGGTAATGCCCCCTTCTACTATTGGTACATAAAAAAATCGACTGTTATTGCAAAATCCAGCGCAGTGGGACACATCTTCTAATTTAATCTAGCTTATAGCGTCCCACTGCTGGGCGAATGCCTCCCCTTCTGCTTTTAATACGCATATAAATAAAATTAAAGGAAAACTCTGGATAAGACTAGACTGGCTTTTATACTTATACTTACAAGTTTACAAGAAGAAATAGTCGAACGATTAACTTTATTCCACTCAAACATTACACAAATTAAATAAACAAATTACACTAAAATATTAATTTCGCTCAAAATTTGGTCAAAATATCATGCATTGGACTAAGAGTGGCGCTGATACCCCGCACACTTCGCTAGATGGCGCTGACTGCAAGGTCTAAGTCTAAAAAATGCCCTCATGGACATTGGCACCTCCACATTCTCTTGTGGCCAAACCTACGTGGCGCTTTCGCGAGTAACCAATCTTCATGGAGTGCACCTCATAAATGTTGACTTCAAGAGTATATGACTATGATGTGAGCGAATAGTTGTATACATTATCAAAAGAGCGAAGTCCAATGACAAATTTAATCAGCGGTAGACAACAGAAATTTCAGTGTGCGGGTGAGCACGACGGTCATCCAAAAGATAACAGAAGATTTTTTTTTAAAAAACCTTTCGAAAAGTGACTGATTATCTCAAATATTCCGTTAGATCCAAAATTTAGCGAGGTCCAGAAGTAAGTATTTAATATTGGCCATGGCTGCTTCAGATGCTACTGTATAACACCGCTAGGTAGGGAGCGATCCACCGTTTTCCACGAAAGCGGGCCTGGGGATACTTGTGCAACATGTGGAAATTTCCGGCATGTCTTGTTGACGCAGCCACTGGCAATAAGAAGAACAGCTAAGCGAGCAATAACGGAGTGTCCATTTTTTTTTTTTTTTTTTTTTTTTTTTTTTAACAGTCAAGGTCGCAAGTTTTTTTAACGATAGAACAAAAATTCAAACGGATTCATATAAAGGGCATCACTAGACACAAATAAGCCTCAGTACATATAGCAAGTAAACCGACGGATTCGTCTGGTGAGGGTAAAAAAATCAAGGATGCAAGCGAGTTATAAAGCATTAAATTAGGTAAGTGTATAGATAGGTCGGATTAAGGTTAGGTTAGGTTAGGTTAGGTTAGGTTAGGTTAGGTTAGGTTAGGTTAGGTTAGGTTAGGTTAGGTTAGGTTAGGTTAGGTTAGGTTAGGTTAGGTTAGGTTAGGTTAGGTTAGGTTAGGTTAGGTTGAGGTTAGGTTAGGTTAGGTTAGGTTGTTGCAACTTTTCTCTCTGATTGCTTCGGCATCTATGAAGGAAAGTTGCGCCTCACCGAGACGAGTATTTTGATGGGTTAATCGATGTGGTTCCCACCATCGGTTTTCGAGTTATCGAATTTAAGGAGTTTTCCGAAAAATTTTCGTGAAAATTTTTTGTTGATTTTCCTTCGTTTTACCTTGCAGTCTGAAAGGGCCCTTTTCAGGGCTACTGCAGGTTTGGTTTTCGTTGTCTTCCGTTTTCATTTCTTGGAGTTATTAAACTTTTTCTAATTTTGTTTAAATTTTCTTTTCGTTCTAACTCCGTTATTCCTTAACGGATTCTGTTGTGGATTGCTTTGTTAGAAGCCTTTCGTAAGGCTCTACAGGGTGGTCCACAACAATTGTTGCTTTTGTTTGTTGTTTAATTATAATTGTTGATTTTGTTGTTTTGGCAAAAATCTTCAGGTTTTTGCCGATTTCTTGTTAAGTTTTGGGGGTAAATCCCCTCTCTAGTAGGGGTGGACTCCCCAGCTAGTTCTATAGTCGGCAGGGCCATCAACTGGTCCATGTCAGAAGGAGGAGAGGACAGTGGGCGCGACCGACCGGAAGAATTGCAGCAGAAGCTGCTCTATTCCAAGGCGGTCACGCGTTCACAGGCGAAGATGATGGGCGAAGCAAGTGGAGCGACTCCTAAGGTTACTCATGCTTCCACTCTGAAGCGAAGGAGTAAATTCTTTACTCCGGCAACTTCAGATGCATCCGATGAGGAAGAGGAGGTTCCTTCAAAGGTCCCTAAGTCGAAATCTGGTCGCGGGAAAGAGCATGGCCACTATGTGGAATGCTCGCGGGCAAACCGCGATTTGAAAGAAGTCGAGACAGACTCAGAGCTGTATCAATCGGATGTTGGGGAAGGCTACGAGTCTGCTAGATCCTCATCTGGAACGATAGAAACTCTTAAGAAAAAGGCGGAAGCCAGCGCTGCGGTTATCATGGAGGTGGCCCGCAAGTCCGGGAATCTAAAAGGAACGTGTCAGAGGGACATAAAGGAGCACACTCAATCCCTCGTTGAAGTAGTTAGAGAAATCGCCGGCCGCAAGGCCACTAGTGAGTTGCGCCGTTTGAACGCCGATAATAAGAGGCTTCGCGGACAGGTTGATGCCCTTTCGACGGAGGTAGCGGCACTACGACGGGCCTTTTCAGAGAGGGGCCTCCCGGAGATGACATCAGTAGAAGCAGAACGGCGGGACACTGCGCGAACGATAGACATGCCATTAACAGTGGCCGCCACCCAGCCGCTGACTAGAGCGGAGTTTTTAGAAGCGTTCTCGGCCCTCCAGGCTGAGATCTCCTCTCATGTTGGGGGCGTGATCAATGCGCGCCTCGACAGCTTGGAGGCAGACGGCAGGTTATTGCCAGCCCGCAACTTTAGGCAGGAGATGCTCTCAGGCCAGAAAACTCTAGAGCAAAGAGATGTACCCGCAAAACACCTGACGGGTTCAACTCTGGCCCCTTCGGCCAACCTGCCGAAAGGGGCGAGAGTTGTCAAAACGAAGATAGCTGCCAACTCCAAGGCGCAAGAACAAACCCAGTCGACTAGGGCGACTGACACTGAGGGCTGGACTGAGGTACTCCGCAGCAAGAAAAAGACGACAGGAACAACAGCCCCAACTGCCAAGCAGACCCCTATGGGGAAGACCACGAAGCCCAGACTCCCGAAACAACCAAAGGGCCTGGCCGTAGTTGTTGCCCTCAAGCCGGAGGCTACAGCGGGAGGCGTCACTTATAAGGACGCGATCGCCAAGGCAAAAACCTCGGTCTCACTAGATGCCTTGGGCATCGGACCGGCCAAGTTCCGCACTGGCGTTACGGGGGCTCGAATCATCGAGCTCCCTAAGGAGACCACCCCCTCACAGGCGGACAAACTAGCGGAAAAAATTGGCGCTGTCCTTGGCGACGCGGCCAAGGTGACGAGACCGGTCAAAACGGCCGATTTACGAATCAACGGCCTGGACGATTCGGTCACGGCTGACGAGCTAAAAGCGGCGCTGGCTCTCAGCACAGGCAGCGCCCCTGAGAACATTAGGGTCGGCACAGTGCACGTCGGTCTAAGAGGGGTTGGCTCGGTCTTCGTCTCCTGCCCGGTGGATTCGGCCAAGAAACTCTTGGATGCTGGCAAGCTGACGGTCGGATGGAGCTCCGCCTCGATACAACTGATCGACCAGCGTCCAATGAGGTGTTTTAAATGCTTGGGGCTTGGCCACCCTGTAATCCGGTGTCCCTCAACTAAAGATCGCAGCGGACTTTGTTACCGCTGCGGAGAAGAAGGGCATAATGCCAATGGGTGTGAAGCTGCAGCTAAATGCGCAGTCTGTACAGATGCCGGCCTTCCGGCTAACCACCGAATGGGAGGATTTAACTGTAATCCCCCCCCAGTTAGGGGAAAGCTTGAACCGGCTGGATCAGCTGCACAAAGAAAGGCCACATCGGCATTAAGGACGGAACCTATGGACCACTCTAATGCCCAGTAGGTCCGCGACAGAAGTTCTACAGGCGAATATCAACCACTCTGCCGCGGCACAGGACCTATTGTGCCAGTCAATGGCGGAGTGGGGGATTAACCTAGCAATAGTCGCGGAGCCGTACTTTGTCCCGAATAGCCCCAATTGGGTTGCCGCTCAGGATAAATCTGCCGCCATAATAGTGAGACCGAGTGACGTAGCTCCCCTACTTTCCCTCAGGGAAAAAGGCACGGGGTATGTTGCAGCGAAATGGGGAAAAATCGTCGTCGTGTCAACATACTTCTCTCCTAACCGCAGCCGGACGGAATTTGAATCCTTCTTAGCTGTGGTTGAGGGAGTGGTTAGACGGGCGGCCCCACTGCAGGTGCTGATCGCTGGGGATTTCAACGCGAAATCCTCGGCCTGGGGGTCGGCCAAAACCGACCTGAGGGGCGGTATTTTGGAGAGTTGGGCGTTCAGATTGGGACTACAAGTCCTCAACCGAGGAAACACACCCACTTGCGTACGGTGGCAGGGAACGTCCATTGTGGACGTTTCGTTTGCCACCAACGCACTTGCAACACAAGTACGTAGCTGGCGCGTTGAAGATGAGGTGGAGACCCTGTCGGACCATTTGTACGTTCGATATGAGGTCTCCACGGTGGCGTCGGCCGCCCCGCTAAGCCAAGACCCTAAGGTAACTGTCGCCTTTCCGAGGTGGGCAGTAGCCAAAATTCAACCGGATGTGGCTGAGGAGGCGGCGATGGTGAGGGAGTGGTCTGCGGTCCCTCCCCACCTAGCAGAGGACACTGATGGCCTGGCTGAGCACTTTGCAGATGATCTCCGGGCTGTCTGCAGAGCCTCAATGCCGATGTGGCACCCTCCTCCGCGCCTGAAGAGAGTATACTGGTGGGCTCAAGAGATAGCAACACTTCGAGCAACTTGTTTGGCAGCCAGGCGTGCCCTACTCCGATGCCGCAGAAGGCGAGTCCAAAGAGCTCCTGATGAAGAAGCCACCCTAAGGCAAAGGTACAGGGAAGCCCACAAGGACTTACAGAAAGGCATCATTAAGGCCAAGGAGGAGGCGCATGAACGCTTCCTGGCGCTTTTAGATGCCGACCCCTGGGGTCGACCGTACAGGGCATTAAGGGGGAAACTGAGTAACACACCCTCAACAGCCAATCTTGAGCCAAAGCTGCTCGAGGAGATCATGGGGTCCCTCTTTCCAAAGGCCGGTCACCTACTGCCTCCGCGAATGGAGAATCCGGAGCCACTATTGGAGCCCGAACTGGCGGGGCCCCCTGTCTCAGACGTCGAGTTTGAGGTAGTTAGAGACAGGATGCGAAGAAAGAGGACGGCCCCTGGCCCTGACGGGGTCCCCGCCAAGGCGCTGGCCATAGCGTTAGGACCGCTGCAGACACGATTTCGAGAGGTGCTCGACATGAGTATCTCTACGGGTCGATTCCCGGAGAGGTGGAAAGCGGGTCGGCTCTGCCTGATCCGCAAGGAGGGACGACCAGCAGACTCGCCGGCCGGGTATCGGCCGGTGGTCCTACTTGACGATTCCGGCAAGGCTTTGGAGAAGATCATAGCTTGCCGGATAGTTGAGCATCTTGAAAGGACGGGCCCTAATCTAGATGAGTGCCAGTACGGCTTCCGGACGGGAAGGTCCACGGTGGACGCGCTGATCCGCCTGAAGAGGTGGACGCAGGAGGCCAATAACAAGGGGGAGACTGTCATCGCGGTGTCACTTGACATCCGCAATGCTTTCAACAGTCTTCCCCACGAATGCATAAGAGAGGCCCTTAAATTCCACAGGATCCCTCACTACCTCTGCGCTCTTGTCAACGACTACCTACAGGGAAGGGTAGTCCTGTACGAGGGTGCAGACAGACGTGTCCACCGCTGGCCAATGCAAGTTGGCGTACCCCAGGGGGCAGTGCTCGGCCCGCTGCTTTGGAACCTGGGGTACAATTGGGTGCTCAGAGGCAATCTTCCTCCCGGAATGGAGATCATATGTTTTGCCGACGACACCCTGGTCGCGGCAAAAACCAAATGCTGGGACGAAACGGTCCGCTTAGCGTCGGTTGGCGCGTCCTTGGTCGTCCGACGCATACGCAGACTGGGACTGGAGGTGGCATTAAATAAAACGAGGGCAATGGGATTTACCCCTCCACGAAAAAGAATGACACCGGGGCTGCGAGTCAGGGTGGAAGGGGTCCAGATCCCGGTCGAGATACATTTCAAGTATCTCGGACTGACACTGGACCCCAGGTGGACGTTCGTGGAGCATTTTAAGCTCCTCGCTCCAAGGCTTACTAAAGTGGCAGCCGCCCTAGGACGACTTCTGCCCAACCTGGGAGGCCCCAATACCGCGTGCCGTCGGCTATACCATGGTGTGGTTAGGTCGATGGCACTATACGGAGCCCCGGTATGGGCTGAATGTCTTACTCCCAGAACTGTGGCTCTCCTACGGAGGCCACAGAGATCCATGGCGATACGCGTAGTGCGGGGGTATCGCACAATCAGTCACGGGGCAGCATGTGTCCTGGCGGGCACCTCTCCATGGGAGATTGACGCCCAAGTTCTGGCCCAGGTGTATCGTCACCGGGCGGCCGCACGGGCACAAGGCGAGAGACCCACCGAAGAGGAAGTGCGTCGGGTCAGAACTCTGGCGCAGAGCCAGAGCCTAGAGAGGTGGAGTGAGGCATTGGAGGGTACTCCAGCAGGCGTTCGGACGATCCTTGCGATCCATCCGAAATTGAAAGAATGGGTCGGGCGCCGTAGAGGCACCCTAACATATCATATGGTGCAGATAATGACAGGGCACGGTTGCTTTGGCCACTATCTGCACCATATAGCACAGCGAGAAACATCGCCGCGGTGTCACCACTGTGACGATAATGATGACACAGCTGAACACACTCTGCAAGTGTGCCCGGCCTGGAATACCCAACGCCAAGAGCTCGAGAGAAACCTTGGCTGCGATGACGTTACACTTTCAAGCATGGTTCAAGCCATGCTTGAAAGTGCAAATAAATGGAAAGCGGTGGCCTCGTTCTGTGATTCTGTTATGTCTCAGAAGGAGCAAGCCGAAAGGGAGCGGGAAGAGGATCCGAATGCGGCTCCCCTCCGAAGCAGGCGGCAGGGCAGGAGAAGGCGGGCGTATGAAGCCCGTCTTTAAATGTCCTAGGTGAGGACCTGCGCACATGGTCGGCAGCCATGTGTGCCTGCACGAGGTCCTCCCCCGTCTGGGGATTGCCTGGGTGTCTCTGGGCAATCCCCCATTGGAGTAAGCCTAGTCAGCAATGACTAGGCTGCCCTGGGGTGGATCGGAGTTGTTGCCTAGGCAGAACCCGGTCCACACCGCTCAAAGGGCAAGGAGACACCGGGGAGTTTTAGTGGTGTAGGACCCAGTCCCTTGACTGGGTGAGTCCCACATATCCCTACCGTCTAGCCAGCGGTAGGGAATCCGTAAATGGATTTCTCCTCGACAAAAAAAAAAAGGTTAGGTTAGGTTAGGTTAGGTTAGGTTAGGTTAGGTTAGGTTAGGTTAGGTTAGGTTAGGTTAGGTTAGGTTAGGTTAGGTTAGGTTAGGTTAGGTTAGGTTTTTTTTTTTTTTTTTTTTTTTTTTTTTTTTTTTTTTTTTTTTTTTTTTTTTTTTTTTTTTATAACAAATCCCTCCAGCGTCATGCTGAAGCCTATTTCTGCTACTCATTCATTCCAGTTCTCGCGTTTTTGCTTCTCGCACATTTATTCCGCATACTGTATCTTTCTTTCATTCTGTCTCCTTTCATTTTGTGCGGATGGGATTTCCGCCTATTCTTTAGCTCTTATTTTTCTTATTTATTTAGCTCTCCAGGGGAAATGAGTCTACACGGTTGTTTTATTTATTGCATTATACATAGTGAGTTCCAACATTTTTTCAATAATAAATACAGAATTATTTAAATTAATATACCTTACACTTAAATTTCCTTAAGATTAAAATTATACAATAATAAATACAAAATAAAAATAAAATATAAAACAAAATATTATAATTACAATTAAATACATTCTTTAAATCTTATTCCTATTTATTGTCTTATTTATTATTTTAATACAACACGTTAAAAACTCATTCCTTTCTTTAGTCGTCATTATTTCACTAATATTATCTTTGGTAATTTTTATTCCTAACCTAATCTCTATATCAATTCTGTCCGCCTCCGAGGAGGGGCAATCCAGTATTAGGTGCGGGACCGTCTCATTTTTCGATGGGTCACAGATGCACGATGGGCTCTCTTTGCACTTGAACCTATGCAAGTACTCTGAGAACCCACCGTGCCCCGTAAACAGTTGCGTCGAAAGGCGATCGGGTTCCATTGACCTTACAACTTTGTAAGCTGTTTTAGCATTTGGGAAAAACAGTTTAGTTATCCCTCCGGTGTCGCTTTGTTTGTACCTTCGGTCCCATTCCTCAAGCGATCGCATACGAATGCTTCGCCTGACGAATGAGACCGGGCACAGGTCGTAATTAGGCTTCGTTTTCGATTTCAGAGCTGCCTCCCTAGCCAGGTGATCCGCTCGCTCGTTTCCCTCTAGCCCCGCGTGTGCTTTTATCCAAAATAATTTGATAATTTTATTCATCCTAAAAGCTTTTCTAATGTTATTTCTAGCCTCGGTAGCTAGAGGGTGTAAACAAGCGTTCGCCGCGATGGTCTGAAGGGCGGCCATCGAATCACTGTAGATTGCAGAGGTGGTTTCGCTTCGTTTGAGGATCACCCCAGTCGCCTTGCACACCGCCAGAAGCTCGGCCTGATAGACGGTGCAATAGGACGGCAGACTAAGCTTGACGGCCGATGTTTCGGCCCCGCCATTCCATATGGATAGCGCAGCCCCAACCCGGCCGTCAATCTTGCTGCCGTCCGTGTAGATGCGAAGATGGTAGTCGCTATTCTCTTTTAATTGTTCCTCGTCTATCAGTCTTCCGAATTCCAGGCTCATATGCTCGGCGGGATGGGGGGCCTCAATAGCCGGGCCCATCCGCTCGACGACTCTGTCCCCCAGCCCCGGCTGGGGTACCCCCCTCTTGGCCTCGTATAGTGAAGCAGCTTCAACTACACGTAAGTCAAGGGGGAGCAGACCAGCCAATAACAGGGCCGAGTTGAGAGACACCGTGCGGTAGGCCTTACACAGCTTTTGAGCGAAACCCCTCTGCACAGCGTTCAGACGCTTGGCCACCCCCAGTTTCCCTACAGCGGGTGCCCACGCACTTGCCGCGTAAGTGATCATTGGTTCCACCGCGGCGACGTATATCGAGCGGATCACTTCCGGGTGTAACCCCCAGCTAGTCTTGGCAGCCCTCCCCAACTGCTTATAGACGCCGATCGCCCTGCGACACACCCTGTCCACGTGGCTGTTGAAGGTGAGCTTACTATCGATGACAAGGCCGAGCAATTTGATTTCATCTTTCATGTCAATGCCAACCCCGCCCATGCTAAGCCGTGGCATGTCGAACTTAAGCTTCTTGGTTAGCACCATAGCACAAGTTTTGTGCGGTGCAAACCTCAGCTTATTCTCGACACCCCACGCCAGAACATAAGCGAGGGTGGCATTGGCACTACTTTCTATGTCCCGAGCTGTCTTTCCGTCAAAGACGAGCACCACGTCGTCCGCGAAGGCCTGGCAGTAGACGCCTCTACTCTCCAGACCCCGCAGCAATGGATCGAGGGTCAAATTCCAGAGCAAAGGGCCAGCTATAGACCCCTGGATGCAACCCCTGCTTGTCGCCGTGTTGTGTACCTCACCGCAGTACCTGACGCTTACCGTCCTGTCGGTGAGGTAACTGTCGAAGACTCGCCTGATATTCACCGGGCATCCCGCTTCCGCCAGTCGGACTCTGATTTTTGGCCACCAGACGCTGTCGAAGGCTCCCTCTATGTCCAGAGACACGAGTGTCACGAGCCTCTTATCATTAAGTTTCCCGCGAACCCGTGACATAAGGTCATAGAGGGAATCTTCCGTGCTTTTCTGGGGCACAAAGCCATACTGGCGGGCGCTTATGCCCGGTAAGATATAATGTTTCAGGCGAGCCACGAGCATTTTCTCGAACACTTTGCCAAGCACGGGCAGCAGACCAATGGGTCTGAATGACTTGGGGGTGGTATAACTATCCCTCCCCGGCTTCCGAAGGACTATCACTGCCGCCTCTTTCCATATTTTTGGAAAGATGTGGTGAGCCAAGCAGCTGTTTATGAGCCCTAAAAATACTTTAGGGTCACAGCCGATGGCCCTACCACAAATGTCGGCAGTGAGCCCATCGGAGCCGGGGGCCTTCTTCGGATTGAAGGAGCTCACCGCCATCTGGAGCTCAGTTAGAGTGAACGGAGGGTCGCAAGGGAAATCTTGTTCCCCAGCGTTCACTCCGTCCGCCGCTTTCCTGATCTCGCGGTGAACCTCTTCATCCGAAGCTGCGTGGTCTTTCGGGTAGAATACCTGGTTAGGTTAGGTTAGGTTAGGTTAGGTTAGGTTAGGTTAGGTTAGGTTAGGTTAGGTTAGGTTAGGTTAGGTTAGGTTAGGTTAGGTTAGGTTAGGTTAGGTTAGGTTCCCCCCCTAGGTGGGCCATGACCTTGTCGTGGTGGGGGGGCTTACCCTTGGCAATCCGGGCGGTCGCAGGGGTCGGTGCTTTTTTTCCTCACCGGCCTTTGCTCGACCGATCGGATTGGTTTTGGGGACAAAGAAGGCCCACACCGAGGTGGGCTCCGAGCGGGCTCCGTTGAGCGGAGCTCGTGGCGGAGCACTCAGAAGAGGAAGGCAACCCCGACGGTCCGGGGCAGGACAGTATCCCTCCCCTCTGCTGTTCTGTCAGCTGTCGTCGGGGGACTGAGCTCTGGGGACCTGGGCAACCCGGGGGGCGGACCCAGGCCCCTGCTCAGTCGCCGGAGTAGGTCGAAGGGGCAACCCCGACGGTCCGGGGCAGGGCCATATTTCTCCCCTCTGCTGTTCTGCCAGCTGTCGTCGGGGGTCTGAGATCTGGGGACCTGGGCAACCCGGGGGGTGGACCCAGGCCCCTCCTCATTCGCTCACTCGCCGGAGGTGGCACCGGCCCTGGGTCAATTGAGAGGTCCGGCCTGCGGTCCCCGGGAGCTCCTTAGCTCCTCTGGGTAGACCGTACGCTTACAAACAGTGACTGGCTCTACACAGGTGTCCGAAGAGACGGTGGGTCCGTCGCTCTATCGGCGGCGGCGCTGTCTGTTTCGGGCGTCAGAGGAGGGCATCTGGCGCCTGGAACTTAACAGATGAGAGGTGTGGTTGGCCTGCAGATGTTCCGCAGGTCACCACAGGAGCTTTTTTATGCGGCTTGCCGCGATGGGGTAGGGTCCGCAAGGACGTGGCAGTGCGTGGGGCCCGGGGATAAGGCCTCGCTGTGATCCCGGGTCCCATTATCACTGCCGATGGTGGAACATGGAGGGGTTTTAGGGGGTAGGACCGGCGGAGCGATTTGTTCCGTCGGGTGAGTCCCTCACACCCCCTCGCCGACCGCCCTCGTCGGCGAGGGATAGTGCGGAAATGCATTTCCCCTCCTAAAAAAAAAAAAAAAAAAAAAAAGGTTAGGTTAGGTTAGGTTAGGTTAGGTTAGGTTAGGTTAGGTTAGGTTAGGTTAGGTTAGGTTAGGTTAGGTTAGGTTAGGTTAGGTTAGGTTAGGTTAGGTTAGGTTAGGTTAGGTTAGGTTAGGTTAGGTTAGGTTAGGTTAGGTTAGGTTAGGTTAGGTTAGGTTAGGTTAGGTTAGGTTAGGTTAGGTTAGGTTAGGTTAGGTTAGGTTAGGTTAGGTTAGGTTAGGTTAGGTTAGGTTAGGTTAGGTTAGGTTAGGTTAGGTTAGGTTAGGTTAGGTTAGGTTAGGTTAGGTTAGGTTAGGTTAGGTTCTTTTTTTTTTTTTTTTTTTTTTTTTTTTTTTTTTATTACAATCCCTCCAGCATTATGCTGAAGCCTATTTCTGCTATCCTTTCATACTAGTTCTCGCTTTCATGCTGCTCGTACTTCCATGCTTCATACCTGATCTTTCTTGCATACTTCCTTTTCATACCTTGCGGATGGGATTTCCGCCTAATCCTACACTAACTAATATGTTTATTATTCTAGGCTCTCTCCTTATTTCAGGGAGGAATGAGTTTAGTCAAATATTTATTTATTTGTCGAAGACATACGCAGGTTAAAATCTTATTAAATTTGAAAATACATCATTTATATAAAACTAAATAAAATTAAAATTTACATGAAACCAAAATACATCAATTATACAGTTAAAATCAATAAAATCCAGTTACACACCAATAATAATTACAATATTTTTAACAAATGTTTCGTTCAATTAAATAGCAACTAATTATTCTATATTAAGTCTTGTTTCTACTAATAGCTTTCTTTATTATTCTAATACAATATACTAAAAACTCATTCCTTCTTTTATCGAGTATTACTTCACTAACATTATCTTTTGTAATCTTCTTTTCTAGCCTAAGCTCCAAATCCATCCTGTCCGCCTCCGAAGAGGGGCAGTCTAATATAAGATGCGGGACGGTCTCTTTTTCTGATGGGTCGCAAATGCATGATGGGCTCTCCTTGCACTTGAACCTGTTCAAGTACTCAGAGAACCCACCATGCCCTGTGAACAGTTGTGTCAGAAGGCCATCAGGCTTAATGGACCTTATAGTTTTGTACGATAAGCTAGCTTTGGGGAAAAACAGCTTCGTAATTTCGGCTGTGCTGCCCTGTTCGTACCTACGGTCCCATTCCCCAAGCGATCGCATGCGGATGCTCCGCCTGACGAATGAGACCGGGCACAGATCGTAGTGAGGTTTAGTCTTTGTTTTCAGGGCAGCCTCCCTTGCCAGGTGATCCGCCCGCTCATTGCCCTCTAGCCCCGCGTGCGCTTTAATCCAGAATAACTTGACAACTTTACTTTGTTTTAAAGCTTCCCTAATGTTTTTCCTTGCTTCGGTAGCTAGAGGGTGTAAGCAACCGTTCGCCACGATGGTTTGGAGGGCGGCCATTGAATCGCTGTAGATTGCAGAGGAAGTTTCGCCTCGTTTGAGTATCACCCCAGTCGCCTTGCACACCGCCAGGAGCTCGGCCTGATAGACGGTACAATAGGACGGCAGACTAAGCTTGACGGCCGATGTTTCGGCCTCGCCATTCCATATGGATAGCGCGGCCCCAACCCAGCCATCAATCTTGCTGCCGTCCGTAAAAATGCGAAGATGGTAGTCGCTGCTTTCATTAAGTTGTTCCTTGTCTATCAGTTTCCCAAACTCCAGGCTCATGTGCTCAGCGGGATGGGGTGCCTCAATAGCCGGGCCCATCCGCTCGACGTCTCTGTCCCCCAGCCCCGGCTGGGGTACTCCCCTCTTGGCCTCGTATAGTGAAGCGGCTTCAACTACGCGTAGGTCAAGGGGGAGCAGCCCAGCCAGCAAGAGGGCCGAGTTGAGAGACACCGTGCGGTAGGCCTTACATAGCTTTTGGGCGAAACCCCTCTGCAAAGCGTTCAATCGTTTGGCCACCCCCAATTTCCCTGCCGCGGGTGCCCATGCACTCGCCGCGTACGTAATTATGGGTTCCACCGCGGCGACGTATATTGAGCGGATCACCTCGGGGTGCAGCCCCCAGCTGGTCTTTGCTGCTTTCCCCAGCTGCTTGTAAATCGCTATAGCCTTCCGACACACCCTGTCCACATGATTATTGAAAGTGAGCTTACTATCTATAGTCAGGCCAAGCAGTTTAATTTCATCTTTCATGTCAATGTCAACCCCGCCCATGCTAAGCCGTGGCGTGTCGAACTTAAGTTTTTTGGTTAGCACCATAGCACAAGTTTTGTGCGGTGCAAACCTCAACTTATTTTCGACACCCCACGCCAGAACATAAGCGAGGGTGGCATTGGCACTACTTTCTATGTCCCGAGCTGTTTTTCCGTCAAAGACGAGCACCACGTCGTCCGCGAAGGCCTGACAGTAGACGCCTCTACTTTCCAGGCCCCGCAGCAATGGATCGAGGGTCAAGTTCCAGAGCAAAGGGCCAGCTATAGACCCCTGGATGCAACCCCTGCTTGTCGCCGTGTTGTGTACCTCACCGCAGTACCTGACGCTTACCGTCCTGTCGGTGAGGTAACTGTCGAAGACTCGCCTGATATTCACCGGGCATCCCGCTTCCGCCAGTCGGACCCTGATTTTTGGCCACCAGACGCCATCGAAGGCTCCCTCTATGTCCAGAGACACGAGTGTCACGAGCCTCTTATCACTAAGCTTCCCGCGAACCCGTGACATAAGGTCATAGAGGGAATCCTCTGTGCTTTTCTGGGGCACAAAGCCATACTGGCGGGCGCTTATGCCCGGTAAGATATAATATTTCAGGCGAGCCACGAGCATCTTTTCGAACACTTTGCCAAGCACGGGCAGCAGTCCAATGGGTCTGAATGACTTGGGGGTGGTATAACTATCCCTCCCCGGCTTCCGAAGGACTATCACTGCCGCCTCTTTCCATATTTTTGGAAAGATGTGGTGAGCCAAGCAGCTGTTTATGAGCCCTAAAAATATTTTAGGGTCACAGCCGATGGCCCGACCACAGATGTCGGCAGTGAGTCCGTCGGAGCCGGGGGCCTTCTTCGGATTGAAGGAGCTCACCGCCATCTGGAGCTCAGTCAGAGTGAACGGAGGGTCGCAAGGAGAATCCTGTCCCCCAACGTTCACTCCGTCCGCTGCTTTCCTGATCTCGCGGTGAACTTCTTCATCCGAAGTCGCGTGGTCTTTCGGGTAGAATACCTCCGCAAGCCACTCTACCGATCCCTCTGCATCCAGAACTCTTCCGTCTCGTTCCAGCGGCGCGTCCTCGTCTCTGACGGCTGTCCTACCAATAACTCTGTAGATGCCCTGCCACACGCTCTCGCCGTCCTGGCGTTCGCAGAAGGACTTCCAGGAGTCCGTCTGAGCTTGCCTCGCTGCTTTCTCATATTCAGCCTTTTTACTGAGATATTGCTCGACGACCCACGACCTCCTAACAGGCGCAGCGTTTCTGATTCTGTTTTTCCTGGTTTTGACCTCCCTCTTCATGGCCTCCAGGTCCTCGGACCACCACGGCAGCGCCAATCTCTCCTTCGCCGACCTCTTCGGGATGGAGTGGTCACAAGCTTCCTCAATTAATTTAGTGTAATTTTGAATTGCCAATTCGGTTTCTTCTCTATTCAGTACAACACCTTCTCCCATCTTATTTTTATCAATGAGTTCTTTAATTTTGATGCCAAATTTATGCCAATCTGCCTTCTTGGTGTTGTACTTCCTTGTTGTTCTGACCACCTCCATTCCTCGAGACGGTTTCAGGTTCAACTTAAGCGCAATGCCGTTGTGGTCCGAGCCCGTTAGGCCAATCAAGACTTTCCAGTCATAAACCAGGTCCAACAGGTCATGTGAACACGCAGTTATGTCCACATAACTACAGAAACGCCGTCCCCCCCGGATCGTGTCGTAGGTCGGAGTGTCTCCAGTATTAAGAACTTGGAGGCCCAGCTCCTCCAGACTACCTGAAAGCTCCTCTCCCCTGCGATCAATTTTCTTGCTGCCCCACCACGAGCTCTTTGCATTTGCATCGCCTCCCACAAGCCACCTCCCAGCTCCCAGCTTGGCCTCCACTCCTCTCAGATGCCCGATGTAGGGTTCTATCGGTTTGTCCGGCTCGAAGTAGAAGGAGGTAAAGTTGGTCGTCCAGGCCCCGGTCCGGATCCCCACCACCACGATGTTATTGGTGGTGAGTTCCGGGTACTGTATTACCTTTAGGCTGCTATCGAAGATCACGATAGCTGCCTTGACAGTACCCTCTCCCGGCGTAGGGTTCTGGAAGACCCGCACCCCCCTCCGGCTCCGAATCGTTCCCACCGCCCCCACATAGGTTAGGTTAGGTTAGGTTAGGTTAGGTTAGGTTAGGTTTTTTTTTTTTTTTTTTTTTTTTTTTTTTTTTTTTTTTTTTTTTTTTTTTTTTTTTTTTTTTTTTTTTCATCAATCCCTCCAGCATTATGCTGAAGCCTATTTCTGCTATCCTTTCATGCCAGTTCTCGCTTTCATGCTGCTCGTACTTCCATACTTCATACCTGATCTTTCTTGCATACTTCCTTTTCATACCTTGCGGATGGGATTTCCGCCTAATCCTACACTGACTAATATGTTTCTTATTCTAGGCTCTCTCCTTATTTCAGGGAGGAATGAGTTTAGTCAAATATTTATTTATTTGTCAAAGACATACGCAGGTTAAAATCTTATTAAATTTAAAAATACATCATTTATTAAAACTAAATAAAATTAAAATTACATGAAACCAAAATACATCGATTACACAGTTAAAATCAATAAAATCCAGTTACACACCAATAATAATTACAATATTTTTAACAATGTTTCGTTCAATTAAATAGCAACTAATTATTCTATATTAAGTCTTGTTTCTACTAATAGCTTTCTTTATTATTCTAATACAATATACTAAAAACTCATTCCTTCTTTTATCGAGTATTACTTCACTAACATTATCTTTTATAATCTTCTTTTCTAGCCTAAGCTCCAAATCCATCCTGTCCGCCTCCGATGAGGGGCAATCTAATATAAGATGCGGGACCGTCTCTTTTTCTGATTGATCACAAATGCATGATGGGCTCTCCTTGCACTTGAACCTGTTCAAGTACTCAGAGAACCCACCATGCCCTGTGAACAGTTGTGTCAGAAGGCCATCAGGCTTAATGGTCCTTATAGTTTTGTACGATAAGCTAGCTTTGGGGAAAAACAGCTTCGTAATTTCGGCAGTGCTGCCCTGTTCGTACCTACGGTCCCATTCCCCAAGCGATCGCATGCGGATGCTCCGCCTGACGAATGAGACCGGGCACAGATCGTAGTGAGGTTTAGTCTTTGATTTCAGGGCAGCCTCCCTTGCCAGGTGATCCGCCCGCTCATTGCCCTCTAGCCCCGCGTGCGCTTTAATCCAGAATAACTTAACAACTTTACTTTGTTTTAAAGCTTCCCTAATGTTTTTCCTTGCTTCGGTAGCTAGAGGGTGTAAGCAACCGTTCGCCACGATGGTTTGGAGGGCGGCCATTGAATCGCTGTAGATTGCAGAGGAAGTTTCGCCTCGTTTGAGTATCACCCCAGTCGCCTTGCACACCGCCAGGAGCTCGGCCTGATAGACGGTACAATAGGACGGCAGACTAAGCTTGACGGCCGATGTTTCGGCCTCGCCATTCCATATGGATAGCGCGGCCCCAACCCGGCCATCAATCTTGCTGCCGTCCGTAAAAATGCGAAGATGGTAGTCGCTGCTTTCATTAAGTTGTTCCTTGTCTATCAGTTTCCCAAACTCCAGGCTCATGTGCTCAGCGGGATGGGGTGCCTCAATAGCCGGGCCCATCCGCTCGACGTCTCTGTCCCCCAGCCCCGGCTGGGGTACTCCCCTCTTGGCCTCGTATAGTGAAGCGGCTTCAACTACGCGTAGGTCAAGGGGGAGCAGCCCAGCCAGCAAGAGGGCCGAGTTGAGAGACACCGTGCGGTAGGCCTTACATAGCTTTTGGGCGAAACCCCTCTGCAAAGCGTTCAATCGTTTGGCCACCCCCAATTTCCCTGCCGCGGGTGCCCATGCACTCGCCGCGTACGTAATTATGGGTTCCACCGCGGCGACGTATATTGAGCGGATCACCTCGGGGTGCAGCCCCCAGCTGGTCTTTGCTGCTTTCCCCAGCTGCTTATAAATCGCTATAGCCTTCCGACACACCCTGTCCACATGATTATTGAAAGTGAGCTTGCTATCTATGGTCAGGCCAAGCAGTTTAATTTCATCTTTCATGTCAATGTCAACCCCGCCCATGCTAAGCCGTGGCGTGTCGAACTTAAGTTTTTTGGTTAGCACCATTGCACAAGTTTTGTGCGGTGCAAACCTCAACTTATTTTCGACACCCCACGCCAGAACATAAGCGAGGGTGGCATTGGCACTACTTTCTATGTCCCGAGCTGTTTTTCCGTCAAAGACGAGCACCACGTCGTCCGCGAAGGCCTGACAGTAGACGCCTCTACTTTCCAGGCCCCGCAGCAATGGATCGAGGGTCAAGTTCCAGAGCAAAGGGCCAGCTATAGACCCCTGGATGCAACCCCTGCTTGTCGCCGTGTTGTGTACCTCACCGCAGTACCTGACACTTACTGTCCTGTCGGTGAGGTAACTGTCGAAGACTCGCCTGATATTTACCGGGCATCCCGCTTCCGCCAGTCGGACCCTGATTTTTGGCCACCAGACGCTATCGAAGGCTCCCTCTATGTCCAGAGACACGAGTGTCACGAGCCTCTTATCACTAAGCTTCCCGCGAACCCGTGACATAAGGTCATAGAGGGAATCCTCTGTGCTTTTCTGGGGCACAAAGCCATACTGGCGGGCGCTTATGCCCGGCAAGATATAATATTTCAGGCGAGCCACGAGCATCTTTTCGAACACTTTGCCAAGCACGGGCAGCAAACCAATGGGTCTGAATGACTTGGGGGTGGTATAACTATCCCTCCCCGGCTTCCGAAGGACTATCACTGCCGCCTCTTTCCATATTTTTGGAAAGATGTGGTGAGCCAAGCAGCTGTTTATGAGCCCTAAAAATATTTTAGGGTCACAGCCGATGGCCCGACCACTGATGTCGGCAGTGAGTCCGTCGGAGCCGGGGGCCTTCTTCGGATTGAAGGAGCTCACCGCCATCTGGAGCTCAGTCAGAGTGAACGGAGGGTCGCAAGGAGAATCCTGTCCCCCAACGTTCACTCCGTCCGCTGCTTTCCTGATCTCGCGGTGAACTTCTTCATCCGAAGTCGCGTGGTCTTTCGGGTAGAATACCTCCGCAAGCCACTCTACCGATCCCTCTGCGTCCAGAACCCTTCCGTCTCGTTCCAGCGGCGCGTCCTCGTCTCGGTTAGGTTAGGTTAGGTTAGGTTAGGTTAGGTTAGGTTAGGTTAGGTTAGGTTAGGTTAGGTTAGGTTAGGTTAGGTTAGGTTAGGTTAGGTTAGGTTAGGTTAGGTTAGGTTAGGTTAGGTTAGGTTAGGTTAGGTTAGGTTAGGTTAGGTTAGGTTAGGTTAGGTTAGGTTAGGTTAGGTTAGGTTAGGTTAGGTTAGGTTAGGTTAGGTTAGGTTAGGTTAGGTTAGGTTAGGTTAGGTTAGGTTAGGTTAGGTTAGGTTAGGTTAGGTTAGGTTAGGTTAGGTTAGGTTAGGTTAGGTTAGGTTAGGTTAGGTTAGGTTAGGTTAGGTTAGGTTAGGTTAGGTTAGGTTAGGTTAGGTTAGGTTAGGTTAGGTTAGGTTAGGTTAGGTTAGGTTAGGTTAGGTTAGGTTAGGTTAGGTTAGGTTAGGTTAGGTTAGGTTAGGTTAGGTTAGGTTAGGTTAGGTTAGGTTAGGTTAGGTTAGGTTAGGTTAGGTTAGGTTAGGTTAGGTTAGGTTAGGTTAGGTTAGGTTAGGTTTTTTTTTTTTTTTTTTTTTTTTTTTTTTTTTTTTTTTTTTTTTTTTTTTTTTTTATACAAACTCCCACCAGCATATGCGCTGGTGCCTATATTTACTAATTTACTCTTTCATTCCAGTTCCCGCAATTATGCCTCTCGCACTTTCATTCTTCATCCTATATCTTTCTTACATCCATCCTCATTCGTTCTTTTTCTATTCTAGACCTATGCTAACTATCACTTATTTACTATTTTTGATTTTACTCATTGCTTGCTTTAAACCTTGTGTTTCATTTTACTTTTACCTTAGAAACCTTACCTTAGGGATGGGGTTCTTTATTTTATTTATTTCAGTTCACATTTTATTTACAATCTTATACATTTTTATATATAAACATCTTTACATCGTTTTTTCTTATACGTTTATATACAATTCTTTCTATACAATCTTATCTTACAAGGTTATTTATCGTAGGCTTTATTTACAAATTTTACTTATTCCTGTCTATCGTCTTATTTGCTATTATCTTACAATATTTTAAAAACTTACCTATGCATTCTTTACCCATTAACTCATTTACATTTCCTAACTCTATCTTAACACCTAATTCTACCTCTAGTTCACATCTTTCCTTCCCATTCGCAGGACAATCAAATATTATATGTGGGACCGTTTCGTCACCCATCTCACAGATGCACGATGAACTCTCCTTGCACTTGAAGCGTTTCAAGTACTCGGAGAATCCACCGTGCCCCGTGAAGATTTGGGTGAGGACGCGGTCAACGCCAACCTTTCGTATCGTGCGGAAGGCCATGATTGCATCGGGGAAGAATAATTTCGTCCCCGATGCAGTCTCACTAGTGGCGTATCTTCGGCCCCACTCGTCAAGCGACTGCATGCGAATGCACCGCTTGACGAATGAGACCGGACACGCGTCATACTTGTGTTTGGTTTTCATTTTGAGAGCCGCCTCTCTAGCTAGATGATCCGCTCGCTCATTACCCTCTAGGCCAGCGTGCGCCTTAATCCAAAATAGTTTTAAAATTTTGCCACCGCTCTTTGCCGAATTTATATTTTTGCGCGCCTCCACTGCCAGAGGGTGTAGACACCTATACGCCGCGATGGTCTGGAGAGCAGCCATCGAGTCGCTGTATATAGCAAAGGTGGCTTCGGGACGCCGTAGAGTCACCCTTGTCGCCTCGCATACTGCCAGGAGCTCGGCCTGGTAGACGGTGCAATAGGACGGCAGACTAAGCTTCACGGCCGATGTCTCGGCCTCGCCTTTCCATATGGAAAGCGAGGCCCCAACCCGGCCGTCAATCTTGCTGCCGTCCGTATAAATGCGAAGATCGAAGTCGCTGTTTAGTTTTAATTGTTCCTCGTCTACCAGTTTACCGAAATCCAGGCTCGTATACTCGGCGGGGTGGGGACCCTCGATTGCTGGGGCCATCCGCTCGACCTCCCTGTCTCCCAGCTCCAGCCGGGGCACCCCCCTCTTGGCCTCGTATAGCGCTGCGGCTTCGCGGACGCGTAGGTCAAGGGGGAGCAGCCCAGCCAATAGCAGGGCCGAGTTGAGGGATATTGTGCGGTAGCCTTTACACAACTTTTGCGCGAAGCCCCTCTGCACAGCGTTTAGTCGCTTGGCCACTCCCAGTTTCCCGGCTGCGGGCGCCCATGCGCTCGCCGCATACATTATTACGGGTTCCACCGCGGCGACGTAGATTGAGCGGATCACCTCGGGGTGAAGCCCCCAACTAGCTTTGGCGGCTCTCCCCAACTGCTTGTAAATACCTATGGCCTTCCGACACACTCTTTCGACATGACTGTTGAAGGTGAGTTTCCTGTCAACAGTCAATCCTAGTAATCTTATTTCATTCTTTGCATCAATGTCGGTCCCGCCCATGACTAGTCGTGGCGTGTCGAATTTCAGCTTCCGCGTCACCACCAAAGCGCTTGTTTTGTTTGGGGCGAATTTCAGCTTATTTTCGACACCCCACTCCAGGACATGTGCGAGAGCGGCATTGGCGCTCCTTTCAATGTCATGAGCTTTTCCGCCATCAAAGACGAGCACCACGTCGTCCGCGAAAGCCTGGCAGTAGACGCCTCTACTTTCCAGGCTCCGCAGCAGTGGGTCGAGGGTCAGGTTCCAAAGCAAAGGACCGGCTATAGACCCCTGGATGCAGCCCCTGCTTGTCTCAGTACTACATACCTCACCGCAGTACCTGACGTTAACCGTCCTGTCGGTGAGGTAATCGTCGAAGACCCGCCTGATATTCACCGGGCATCCCGCTTCCGCCAATCGGATTCTAATCTTAGGCCACCAGACGCTGTCGAAGGCGCCCTCTATGTCCAATGACACGATGGTTACGATTTGCTTGGCATCAAGCTTGTCGTAGACCCGCGCCATTAGATCATAGAGAGCGTCCTCCGTGCTCTTCTGGGGCATGAATCCGTATTGACGTGCGCTTATGCCCGGCAAGATGTGATACTTCAGGCGGGCCACGAGCATTTTCTCGTAGACCTTGCCAAGCACGGGCAGCAGTCCAATGGGCCTGAATGACTTTGGGACGGTATAACTATCCCTCCCCGGTTTCCGAAGGACTATCACCGCTGCCTCCTTCCATATCTGCGGAAAAATATGGTTGGCCATACAGCTGTTTATAATGCACAAAAATTTTTCAGGGCCACAGCTGATGGCCCTGGAGCAAATATCAGCGGTGAGTCCGTCGGAACCGGGGGCCTTCTTCGGATTGAAGGAGCTCACCGCCATTTCCAGCTCGGTCAGGGTGAACGGAGGGTCGCAAGACGATTCTTGCTCCCCAATGTTCACCCCTTCCGCTGTCTCTCGGATCTGGCGGTGAACTTCCTCATCCGAATTTGCGTGGTCTTTCGGGTAGAATACCTCCGAAAGCCACTCTACCGATTCCTTTGCATTTAGGGCCCTTCCATCTCGCTCCAGCGGCGCGTCCTCGTCTCTGGTGGCGGTCCTACCTATCACCCTATAAATCCCGTCCCAGACGCTTTCCCCGTCCTGCCTCTCACAGAAGGATTTCCAGGAGTCTGTCTGAGCCTGTCTCACCGCCTGCTCGTACTCCGCCTTCTTCTGGAGATATTGCTCGACAACCCACGCCCTCCGGACGGGCGCAGCGTTCCTGATCCTGTTTTTTCTGGTGGAGACCTCTTTCTTCAGGATCGTCAGGTTTTCAGACCACCACGGCAGCGCCAGCCTTTCCTTCGTCCCTCTCTTTGGAATGGCGTGATCAGACGCCTCAATAACTAATTTAGTGTAATTTTGAACTGCCAAAAGTGTATCATTTTTGTTTAGTACAACACCCTCCTTCATATCATATTTTTCCAATAATTCTTTAATTTTGATGCCAAATTTTTCCCAATTCGCCTTCCTGGTGTTGTACTTTCTGGTCGTTCTGATCACCTCCATTCCTCGTGAGGGCTTCAGTTTCAACCTTAGCGCTATGCCGTTGTGGTCCGATCCCGTCAGGTCCGTGATGACTTTCCAGTCGTCCACCAGATCTAACAGGTCATGTGAACATGCTGTGACATCCACATGACTACAGAAACGCCGGCCCCCCCGGATGACGTCAAAGGTCGGAGTGTCTCCAGAATTCAGCACTTCGAGACCAAGCTCCTCCAGACTTCCCGAAAACCCCTCGCCTCTACCATCAGTACACCTACTACCCCACCACGGGCTTTTGGCGTTCGCGTCGCCGCCGATCAGCCACCCCCCAGCCCCCAGCTTGGTCGCAGCCCTCCCCAGTTGGTCCAGGTAGGGTTCAATCGGCTGGTCCGGCTCGAAGTAGAAGGAGGCCAGCGTTATCCTCCGATTTCCCGCCTGGATCCCCACCACGGCGATGTTGTTTGTGGTGAGTTCTGGGTACTGTGTGACTTTAAGGCTGCCGTCGAACACAACTATGGCAGCCTTAACAGTACCCTCTCCCTGGGCGGGGTTTTGGAAGACGCGCATCCCCCGTCGACCCCGAACCGTTCCAACCGCCCCCACATAGGGCTCCTGAAGGAGGGCTACGGCCACTCCTCTCTTCTCTGCTTCCATTAGGAGCTCGGAGGTAGCCAACCTGCTGCGCTGCAAGTTCGCCTGCAATAGCCCGTAGGTAGGGCATTCCACCGAGGTGCCCTTAGCAGTATTGAGTGGCAGAACGGGCAATAGCGTCCCATTTTGCTCTCACGGGACACACAGTGCTGAATGCGCTATGCTCACGGTTCCCCAGCTTCGCCACAGCGCAGTTTCGGCAGGAGGGCGGCTCGCCCGCTTTCCATTTGGGGCATTCCATCCTAAGGTGGGTGCCCCCACAATGGTTGCAGAGGTCCGCCGCCTCCCCGCAGAATCTCTTGCTGTGCCCGTAGCCCAGGCACCGCGAGCATTGGACGAGGGGCGATTGATCCGCGACCTTTACACGCTGTAAGTCGACGTGCAGTGCCCCGGATTCAATCGCCCTCCTCCAGACCTCCGGAGAGGTGCTCAGCACTACGTGCCCCGTGAGGGGATTCCTGGCTCTCTTCCTATATTTCACTCTTATCCTTCTTTCCTTTTCTGCGAGGCCTTCGAACAGAGACCCGTTCTGCTTCTCAATAGCCTTTATGACGTCACTATCACTATTTATTGATAGGACGTCAAAGAGGATGAGAAGCGGGTCCCGGTTCTCGACCTCCTCGCACCTTAATCCTTTGTCTTCTTTGCCTATCCTTTCCTTTATCCTATCCCTTTCCTGTTTCGTCCGACAGCTCATGACGATCTTCCGGTCTTTCGCCTTTCTCACTCTTTCGACCTTTACCCATCCATCCTTTGCGTTGACCGCTTTCCTCACCCGGCCCAACACCTCCTCTCCGCTGTCGTTTTCGTTTTCGGACGTCACAACAACCGAGTGGAGTGTGGGCCGTCCTGCGAATGGGATCTTAGCCCCTGCGGCCTCCGCATACGACCTAGTGAGGGGAACAGATTCTTTATTTTTGACATGTTCTTTTATATCTTCTGTATTTTTATTATTTTCAATTGTTAATTTTATGCCTTCTTTTACATTTAAGTTTGTTTTGTCTAATTCTCTCTTTAATATTTCTAAGTTTTCCGCATTGTTTTCTAATAATCTCGCGTTCCTTTCTAGTATTTCTATAATCTTTCTTTCGTTTTTATTAATTTCCTTTATTTGCTCCCCTCCAGTTCGCGTGATAACTATTTGTCTGTCTGTCTGTCTGTCTGTCTCTTTTACTTTGTTTGCTGACTCAGCCTCTTTTACCAAGTTAAAGAGTCTATCAAGGGCCTGAATTACTCCGGTTTTTATATCCGTTTTTAAGTTCCTAGAACCACTGAGGTAAAGTTTTGCCTTTTTTAGGCAAGCCCTCGCCTCAGTGACTCTGTCCGGGTAATCTATTTTATGTGAGGCCCTTGAAGGTCCCGCGTCCCTGCTTGTCGAAGGAGCCAGGGGAGAAATGGAGATTCTCCCTTTCTCCCACTCTCCTATGCTCTTCCTAACACTTGGCATAGAGGGGGAAGACTCCTGGGTTCCTGGAGAGTCTTGAGGCTGAGCCCGCACTGCCTTTTTGGCCGCCGGAGACCGCAGTCCTAGCATAATGCCGGGGGAGTTTGAGTCAGGTATTATTAAATAAGGCTGTATAGTGGCCTTGTTACTTAAGTTAACGCTGTATAGGGGCGTTTTCTATTTGGCTGTAAATGGGCCGGTCAATAAAATTAAATTTAACTAAATCTAAGGTAATTAAAATAATGGCTGTAAAGTGGCCGTGTCAAAATTTAGAATTAAAAGTATGAAATTTACAATAAAATGGGCTGTATAAAGGCCTTGTCAATAAAACAATTTAAATAAAATTACTATGCAATACAAATAACTTAAAATTAGATATTTTAAAATTTACAATAATAGGCTGTATACAGGCCTTGTCAATAAAACAATTGAAATCAAAAATAATATACAATACAATAGAGTTAAAAATTTTGAGTTTTTATACAATAAAATCAATAATTGAGCTTAATCAATTTTAGTTAAACAACTAAATTGACAAGCTCAGTAAGACCTTAGTAATCTTAGCCTAACTTAACTCTAAGTCTCCGTTCTTCAGAGCCTGATCAACTTTCTCGTGGAGTTGGGGAAGGTTTAGGTTTTAATTGGTCAGGGGATCTTAGGAAAAAATTTGGGGTCAGAGGTTCTTAAAGGGGTCAGGGGGTCGGGGGAAAAAATTTTTGGGTTGTGGCCCTTGGAGTTCCAAGGTGGTTGAAAAGTGGTCGGGGGGGGTCAGGGGAAGTTTTTAAGTTGGTGGCCCCTTGGGGTCACAAGGGGTCTTAGGAAAAAATTTTGGGTTGGGGGCCCTTGAGGGTCCCTAGGTGGTCGAATGGGGGTCGGGCGGGGTCAGGGGAAGTTTTTAGGTTGGGCGGCCCTTGGGGTCACAAGGGGTCTTAGGAAAAAATTTGGGTTGGGGCCCTTGGGGGTCCCTAGGTGGTTGAATGGGGGTCGGGCGGGGTCAGGGGAAGTTTTTAGGTTGGGGGCCCCTTGGGGTCACAAGGGGTCTTAGGAAAAATTTTGGGTTGGGGGCCCTTGAGGGTCCCTAGGTGGTCGAATGGGGGTCGGGCGGGGTCAGGGGAAGTTTTTAGGTTGGGGGCCCCTTGGGGTCACAAGGGGTCTTAGGAAAAATTTTGGGTTGGCGGCCCTTGGGGGTCCCAAAGTGGTCGAATGGGGGTCGGGCGGGGTCTGGGGAAGTTTTTAGGTTGGGGGCCCCTTGGGGTCACAAGGGGTCTTAGGAAAAATTTTGGGTTGGGGGCCCTTGGGGGTCCCTAGGTGGTCGAATGGGGGTCGGGCGGGGTCAGGGGAAGTTTTTAGGTTGGGGACCTTTGAGGGTCCCTAGGTGGTCGAATGGGGGTCGGGCGGGGTCAGGGGAAGTTTTTAGGTTGGGGGCCCCTTGGGGTCACAAGGGGTCTTAGGAAAATTTTTGGGTTGGGGGCCTTTGGGGGTCCCTAGGTGGTCGAATGGGGGTCGGGGGAGTCTAGGGGAAGTTTTTAGGTTGGTGGTCCAGTGGGGGTCCACTCGGGGGGTCCACTCGGGGTGGGGGTCCACTAAGGGGGTCCACTCCAGGGGTCCACCCGGGGCGGTGGTCCACTGAGGAGGGGTCCAATGAGTGTTGGAGGATGGTCCAAGGTGAAGGAACGAGAGAAGTTGGTGCCCTGGGAGTCAGGTTATGGACACAGCACACGGATCTGTGGCACCGACCCGTCTACGACGCTACGGCTTCAGCCGGTCTACGGTCTACGAAGGCTACAGGTAGGTACCACAGTCACCAACACAGTCCCATACAAAATAAATCAATATTTTATTAAATAAAAACAGTGTCCATATATGTGTCACCGCCAGATGGGTCCAAATCCCATCTGGTTGTAAGCTGGAGTTTCACTCGTCTTTGCCGAATCAAGAAATTTTTAATTTAAACAATAGCTTTTAAAAAGCCAGTTTAAATAGATTGGCTAGTTAAAATTCCAAAAAGTTGTTCCAGATTTTTCCTATTTTCCTTAATTACCTATACAACAGCAAAATTTTGAATTTTGATACTTTTGGCTATTCTTTAATAAAAATTTTTAAATTAAATACGTCGAGTGAAACTCCAGCCCACAAGGTTAACACTGATGTATGGGGGGATCAATTTACACAAGACATAAACAACTACTGCGATTTTCGTCACTTGTGTCCGTTTGGGTTTCAATCCAATCTTCAGCGCCTGGAGGATGTAGACAGATCTTGCTATGCCCTTTCTTTTGGTACTAAACACTATATTTTTTGGAGCTTCCAAAGCTATTATATACGCTTTGCACGAAATTGGTAACCAGTCAGGTTGACCCCGCACTTTAATAAACTTTGGTAATTAATTTTGGTTGCTTCTATTATCCAAAATTTTTTGTTCTTTTTCTCAAAACTGTTTTTTTCGCTACCGCAACCCTGTACTATTTTTATTTTTCCAAATTTCCCAATTTTGGGGGGGGTCAATTTTATTTCCAAATTACGAAATCGAAAACTTTAACACTTTTAAGCACTTTTAATTTTGTTTATAACTCCGAAACTATTGGGCCTAGAATTTTAGTTCTTAGTGCACTAAATAGCTAAGGAAACACTCTTTCTTCTGGTATATAGTCCAATTTTCCAGCTCTTTCCTTGGGAAAAATTTCAAGTTCAGAAAATTGATGATTTTTCCCAAAAAACCAAACTTACGATTTCTCGCAAACTATTCGGCCGATTTTGAAGAACTTTGCACCAAAATGTTCACCCACTCTATCCGCTTCTTTTGGACCCCTTTGTTGGCCCACACAGGCCCACTGGTGGGAAAGCACAATTTAGGGGTCCAAACTTCTACTCGCTGTGGGCGAACCGAAGGTCACAGGGACCCGCGAAAATATGCGGGTGATAGCAGGAGAATTCGTCTACAGTGCTGCACTTTCAGATACACTTTAATCCACACAAAATCTTGCGGCGTACGCGCTCAAAGTTAAAAATCACAAAAAATTTTCAGTTTTTTGGTGTTAACTTTTTTATTTTTGGCTCAAATTCCACGCGGTTTTCACCATTCGGTTTCTCGCAACGAGCCGCGTCGAATGGTATGCGGCACTATATACTTTCGATGGTTATGCCACGGAAAAATATTTTAAAATATTATTTAAATATTTCTTCGCGCGGAGCACACTTTTCAGCGCTTGGATACGACCTCTCCAGGGTTGAGCTGGGTTGCGACTGGTTAGGTTAGGTTAGGTTAGGTTCACCCTTGTCGTCGCGTGTGCAGATGACTACAAGGCCGCAGCAAGACTGGCCACGGTGGGCGTCGCCCTCGTGGTCAAACGGATTGACCTGTTGGGTCTGAAGGTGGCACCCGCGAAGTCTGAGGCCATTCTTTTCCATGGCCCTCGGATGGGTCCACCACCCGACGCCCACATTGATATTGGAAACGTTAGAGTCGCTGTCGGAGCGCACATGAGCTACCTGGGGCTCACATTGGACTCCAGGTGGCGGTTCAACGAGCATTTCCGACGCCTGAGTCCCAGGTTACTTAAGGCCGCTTCTGCCTTGAGCAGTCTCCTGCCAAACATCGGCGGGCCGAGTGTCAGCTGCCGCCGCCTCTACACGGGGGTGGTGCGCTCTATGGCGCTTTATGGTGCGCCAGTGTGGGTGGATGCCCTGGATCGCCAGAACATCATGCTGTTGCGCAGGCCCCAGCGTGTCATGGCGACCAGGGTAATACGCGGCTACCGCACTGTCTCCTGCGACGTAGCCTGCGTACTAGCAGGAACACCCCCGTGGGAGCTGGAAGCCGAAGTCCTGTCCTCGGTCTACCAGCGGCGAGCGGCAATTCGTTCTGCCGGCGAGGAAGGTCCCTTGCCGGAAGAGGTGCGCCGTACGGCGCAGCGGGTCGTACTTGAGCGGTGGGCGGAGAGGCTCGCTGAGCCGACCGCCGGCGCATCTACCATCCGGGCCTTCAGGCCAGTTTTAGAGATGTGGTGCAGGAGGAAGCGTGGCGTGATCACCTTCCGGCTTGCGCAGATTCTGTCGGGGCATGGATGCTTCGGCAGATATCTCTGCAATGTCGCCGGGCGGGAAGCGTCACCTTCCTGCCATCATTGCGGTTGCTGCGAGGACACCGCGCAGCACACTCTCGAGACATGCCCGGCATGGGACTCTCAACGGCGCCACTTAGTCGCCGTTATCGGCGGAGACCTTTCGCTGTCGGCCGTGGCTTCGGCCATGGTTGGCAGCGAACAATCTTGGAAAGCGATGGTCTCCTTCAGCGAGGAGGTGATGTCGCTGAAGGAGAATGCGGAGCGAGCTCGGGAGGACAGTGCCCAAGCCAACGATATCCGCCGCAAGAGGTTTGGGAGGCGGAGGAGGCTGTACGGCCAACTCGCAGTGCCCCCGTGACCTGCCGATTGGCGACGGATATGAGGATCCGTCGCCTTTAATCCGGCCCTGGTGCAAGACGTGCTGCGTGTTCCGGCACGTCTTCCCATAATTGTGCATATCTTCCGGTAGGGTCCCACCCTACGGATGACTAAATATTGAGGTGCCCAATTTCGGGCAGACGCAGACAGGAGAGTAGGTGATTATGCTCGCGTGGAATCCCTCTCTCCTGTCCCAACGCGTGTGAGGAACACGGAGGGGTTTTAGTGGGTATTCCCGGCGATATTCCTTCGCCGGGCGAGTCCCACACTCCCCCTCGTCGATGAGTCCTCAACATCGACGAGGGATAGTGCGTAAACGCATTTCCCCTCCTAAAAAAAAAAAAAAAAAAAAAAAAAAAAAAAAAAAAAAAAAAAAAAAGGTTAGGTTAGGTTCCGCGCAGCACACTCTCGAGACATGCCCGGCATGGGACTCTCAACGGCGCCACTTAGTCGCCGTTATCGGCGGAGACCTTTCGCTGTCGGCCGTGGCTTCGGCCATGGTTGGCAGCGAACAATCTTGGAAAGCGATGGTCTCCTTCAGCGAGGAGGTGATGTCGCTGAAGGAGAATGCGGAGCGAGCTCGGGAGGACAGTGCCCAAGCCAACGATATCCGCCGCAAGAGGTTTGGGAGGCGGAGGAGGCTGTACGGCCAACTCGCAGTGCCCCCGTGACCTGCCGATTGGCGACGGATATGAGGATCCGTCGCCTTTAATCCGGCCCTGGTGCAAGACGTGCTGCGTGTTCCGGCACGTCTTCCCATAATTGTGCATATCTTCCGGTAGGGTCCCACCCTACCGATGACTAAATATTGAGGTGCCCAATTTCGGGCAGACGCAGACAGGAGAGTAGGTGATTATGCTCGCGTGGAATCCCTCTCTCCTGTCCCAACGCGTGTGAGGAACACGGAGGGGTTTTAGTGGGTATTCCCGGCGATATTCCTTCGCCGGGCGAGTCCCACACTCCCCCTCGTCGATGAGTCCTCAACATCGACGAGGGATAGTGCGTAAACGCATTTCCCCTCCTAAAAAAAAAAAAAAAAAAAAGGTTAGGTTAGGTTTCCGTGTGCGGTTTCCAGTCCGCCATCGGACGCGTCCCCAGGTTGCGGATAGGGGAACGCCCCCCAGATATGGGGGGTACCGGTTTCGGCCGGCGCGGACAAAAACTGGCATGTGGCTGTCTGGTCTTTTTAAGGGCGGACATTGCACGGCCACATGAACCCGTAGCCCCGCACTCAGTGGGGTCGGGGGTCCAGCGCACTGAGCGTTGGGCCGCGAGGAAGACAACCTCTCTAAAAAATCACCCCGAGGGCGAAGTCTCGGCTTCTTGTCAAGGAAGTCAGACACTGTCGCCAGGTGACCCACTGTGGGTCGTGGAATGGCCAGGTTCAACCTGGCGGACCGGCCTCGGCCGGCATTGGTGGAGGCGCAATAGCGCCACAGCGCATCAGCGCTTTTGCGGAAGGCCCCGTAAGGGGCAGCGGAGCTTCGGCTCGTAGGTAGCGGACCTGCTAGGCCCGCGGACGCGACGTATGGTTTCGACCAACGTCGGGGAACCCGTAAACTCGCTCTGCGAGTCCGGGGGTCTGTCGCACTGAGCGTCGGGCCGCGTGGAAGAAAACCACTATAAAAAATAACCCTAAACCTAAGGTCGGCGTGCCGAGGGGTTGAGTGGCTGGAGGGAGTCCGGTCCCAAGCGCTCCTACGGTCTGTTGGGAAAGGACCGTAGGTCTCCTTCCCAAACAAATCATGGAAATGTCGGAAAAATCAAAGAAAGGTATGTCATGCGCTCCCACTGACGCTGGGCGCTCGGAGCTAGCTCGGGCTCCGAGTGAGAAATCGGTTACGAGCGGCCAATGCGCCCCGTCTGGCCAACGGCGCCAAGGGATTACCGGGTCCCTTGGTGTGAAGTCTACTACCGAGGAGTTTGAAGGTATGCGCACGCGTGCGCGAGCGAAGGCCGGGTCGACGCGCGACCTCGCCGATGGTGCGAGCAGCAGGGCATCTAGCCCCATAGTACTGCTCCGCCGTACAGTGACGCCCTCGCCGTCACCACGTGACTTGAGCCCGGTTGGTGAGTCGAGTCCCGACCGCAGCGTGGATTCGATGCCGTCCGCTGGAGGCATGGCCGAAGACCACGCCATGTCGGATTCCTCGGCTCGAAGCATGGGGTCTGCCCTCTCCGCGTCAGGCGACGAGGGCAAGAAGGAGGCAAGACGTGCCTGGCTTAAGAGGCACAATACAGGGCCCGTTGACTCGGACTCCTCGGAGGAGAAGGAGTCTCCTCTTAGGACTCCAGAGAAGAAAGGGAGAGGAAGACCGCCCACGACCGGTCAGTATGTCGGCCTCGCTAGGGCGAAGTTCGACTTGCTGAAGGCCGAACGGGCGGAACTGGAATTGCAAGCGGAGCGTGAGATGCTCGCCTCCTTGTCCGAGGCTAGAGCCACCCGCTCCAGCCTACCCGTTGGTGACGTGGAAGACGCTGAGTCTTCCACGCGGCTCATGACACGAGTGTCGTCTAGCCTTCTTTTGTTGGAGAAGGTGGCAAATACATCCACCAACTTGAAGGGTACATACATCAAGACCATCAGGGACGCAGTCACGGCACTCCGGGACGACATCAACATCTTGTCCACCCGGAGCGCCACAGAAGAAGTTAAAGCGTTGCAGCGGGAGAATGCCCAGCAACGCTCCGAACTGACGGAAGTCAGGAAGGAGCTAGCTGAGGTCAGAAAAGAGCTAGTAGAAACAAAGGCTGCCCTGCTGCAGCAAAATAGAAGTAAAGGGACAAGCCAGGACGAGGCAATCACTCCGGCAACGCTCGAGGCGTACGAGGCACGCCTCTTGAGCCGCCTGAGTGAACGGATGAACGCCAGGTTCGAAGGCCTCGAACCCCGCCTCAATCCGGAGCCGCCACTCCGCCCTCCGCTGGCTCACGAAAGAGCCCGGAAGGATACGCTGCCGCAACAAGCGGTAGAAAAGAGTGTACCCCGCCCCTCTGCCGCACCACCAAAACCTAGTGGGCGAAATGCAAAGGTGACGGAGGGTAAGACCTCACGGAGGAGGAACCGGAGGGGACGTGCGGCCGCTACCGAGAAATCGGCCCAGCGAGAACCACGTCCACTCCCTCCCGCCCCCGCCTCCATGGACAGGGCATGGAGCACCGTGACAAAAGGGGGCAAGCACAAGGAGTCACCTCCGGTCCCGCAAACGAGACGGCCGCAACGGCCGATACCGAAGAAAGCAGCAAAACCTCCCAAGACGGCGGCCGTAGTCATCACTCTGCAGCCCGGAGCTGCCGAAAAGGGGGTGAACTACGGCTCCATTATTACGGAGGCCAAAGAAAAAGTGAGCCTGGCAGCGCTGGGTATACCAGCTGTCCACTTCCGCCGTGCCATGACTGGGGCCACGATCATTGAGATCCCCGGCGCAGACACCAGTGATAAGGCTGACGCGTTGGCCGCTAAATTGAGAGAAGAGCTGAGTGCGGAGTCGGTCCGAATCTCCAGACCAGTCAAAATGACTGATCTACTGGTCTCGGGCCTCGATGACTCCGTTACTCCAGACGACGTGGCAGCGGCCATCGCCAGACTTGGCGAATGCGCCCGCGAATCGATAAAGGTCGGAGCAATCCGCCACTCGCGCTTCGGCATGGGGAGAGCCTGGGCGAGCTGCCCGGTGGCAGCAGCAAAGAAAATTTCGGAAGGGAAACTGCTGGTCGGGTGGTCGGCAGCACATGTGAAGTTGCTACAGCCGCGCGAGCTGCGCTGCTTCCGGTGCCTCGAAACGGGGCACGTCAGGGGACAGTGCACTTCGCCCACTGATCGAAGCGACAAATGCTTCAGATGCAGCCAGGCGGGTCACCGCGCGGCCGATTGCCGCTCGGACGCACCGTGCTGCATACTATGTGCAGAGGCCGGAAAACCGGCCAACCATCGCTTGGGGAGCGCGAAATGTCCGGCCCCCAAGCGCAAAATGACAAGTCGAGGGCAGGCGGGTTCTGTGGTACGAACACAGGATCCCCCGGCCCACCTCCCGGACAGGACAGTTGTTACCTCTATGGACTTCCAAACAGAATGTCCATAGAATGTCTCCAGAGTAATATCAATCACTGCGCCAGAGCCCAGGACTTGCTTGTCCAGACACTGGCGCAGTGGAGGATACAGGTGGCGATCGTCTCGGAGCCGTATCTAGTAGTCAATCGTGACAATTGGATCGGTGACCGGGACGAAGTCGTTGCCATTGTTTTGGCCACGGGAGAGGGAGCCTACACCGTCGAACGAACGTATAAGGGTCGAGGGTTCGTCGCCGCCTTGTGCGGAAACATCGTGTTCGTGGGTGTCTATTTTTCGCCAAATCGTTCGCTTTCGGACTTCGAGGGCTTTTTGGCGGAAATAGACATCCTTTTAGGCTGGTGTCATCCGCATCAGGTGCTCCTAGCCGGAGACCTGAATGCGAAGTCGACGGTGTGGGGATCGTCTTCTACTGACGCGAGGGGTGCAGTGCTGGAGGAGTGGCTCTCCAGCAATAACATGTGCGTGCTCAACAGGGGCACGTCCAACACGTGCGTGCGGCATCAGGGCGGATCCGTCGTGGACGTCACGTTCGCGAGCCCCGCCCTGGCCCGCCGTGTCCGAGGCTGGGTAGTCGAGGAAGAGGTCGAGACCTTGTCGGACCACCGATACATCCGGTTCTCAGTCTCCGCCCACTCGACAGACCCGAACAGTCTCAGACGTGTTCCGTCAGAGATCGGGCCCAGGTGGGCAATTAAAAGGCTTGAGAGAGACGCTCTTGTGGAGGCGTCCCTCGTCGAATCCTGGGCGGATATACCGGATGAGACCGATGCGGAGTTGGAGGCGCGATGGTTTCGCGAAGCAATGACCCGCGTCTGCGACGCGGCCATGCCTCGCGCCACTAAATCAGCGCCCCGTCGACAGGTGTACTGGTGGTCGCCGGAGCTCGAGCAGCTCCGGGAAGCTTGTGTCAAAGCGCGACGCCAGTACTCCCGGGCACGTCGACGTAACAGGGACTCTCCTACCCAAGAGAGACTTTTCGCCACCTTCCAAGGGGCCAAAAGAACCCTACGAACTGAGATCGGCGCGGCTAAAGAGCGCGCCTGGCAAGAACTGTTGGACACACTGGAGTTGGACCCATGGGGCAGGCCTTACAGGCTTGTCATGAACAAGCTCCGCCCATGGGCCCCCCCGCTTACATCCGAGTTGGAAGCGGGCACGCTCGCAAATGTGGTAGAAGGTTTATTTCCTGCCAGGTCGGAGAGCGTCGCTCCACCTGCGCTGATTCGTACGAGGCCGCCGATTTCGATCGAAGACCCTCCCGAAGTGTCCGAAGCCGAGCTGAACAGAGCGGTTCTTCGTCTACGGGCGAAGAACACAGCTCCCGGCCCTGACGGTATTCCAGGGAAGGCGTTGGTCCTGGCCCTGACGGAAGGAGGCTTGGACGGTAGGTTTCGCGCCTTACTCACGAACTGCGTGAGGAAGGGCTACTTCCCCAAGGAGTGGAAAGATGGCAAACTTGTTCTCATTCGCAAGTCCGGGCGGCCGATGGACTCCCCATCTGGGTACCGCCCAATAGTGTTACTGAACGAAATGGGAAAACTATTCGAGCGCGTCGTCGCCGATCGTCTCGTTCGGCATCTGGAGGAGACCGGGCCGAATCTGGCTCCCACCCAGTTCGGCTTTCGGCGGGGTAAGTCCACCATGGACGCCATCGCCAGGGTGAAGGCAATTGCAAAAAAGGAAATTGAGGAAGGCGGGGTTGTCCTGGCGGTGTCCCTCGACATAACTAACGCATTCAACACCTTGCCGCATAATACGATCACGGAGGCCATGGGGTACCACGCCTTCCCGGGGTACCTACGTCGAATTATCGATGTGTACCTATCGGGTCGGTCGGTAGTGTACCCCACAAGCGTTGGCACATGTCGAAGGGAGATGTCGCGCGGTGTTCCGCAGGGGTCGGTTCTCGGGCCGCTCCTGTGGAACATCGGATACGACTGGGTTTTGCGGGGCACCAACCTGCACGGGGTCGACGTCACTTGCTACGCGGATGACACGCTTGTGACCGCCCGCGGTGGCACGTTCCGTGACGCGACCCTGTTAGCCACAGCCGGAGTAGCGCAAGTGGTGGCGCGCATTAGGCGCTTGGGGCTGACGGTGGCCCTTGAAAAGTCCGAAGCAATCTGCTTCCATGGACCTCGCAAGGCGCCACCGCCAGACGCCCGCATCATTGTGAGCGGAGTTCCCATCGGCATCGGTTCGTCGCTGAAATATCTCGGTGTCGTTCTCGATAGCCGATGGAACTTCAGGGAGCACTTCGCGAGAATGGCTCCCAAACTCGTGAAAACCTCCCTAGCGCTGGCTAGGTTAATGCCAAACCTAGGAGGCCCAATGGAAGGATGCCGCCGTCTCTTCGCGGGGGTGGTGCGCTCGATGGCCCTATACGGCGCGCCGATCTGGGCGGACTCGCTGTCCGCTCAGAATACGGCCCTGCTGCGGCGCCCGCAGCGGGTCGTGGCGAACAGGCTCATCAGAGCTTATCGCACCACCTCCTGGGAGGCGGCATGCGCTATCGCGGGGACGCTTCCCTGGCGGCTGGACGCGGAGGTCCTTGCAGCGGTTTACCATCGTACCGCGGATGCAAGGGCCCGAGGCATTAACCCTCCCCCAGAAGAGGTGTCCCGCTGGAGAAGGAAAGCACACGAAGAGGCCCTCGAAAAGTGGAGTGTCGAGTTGGCGAGGCCGAGCGCGGGGCATCGTACTCTGGCTGCGGTCGCTCCAGTTCTCAAAGAATGGGTGAGCAGGCGGGCCGGGACGCTCTCCTTCCGGCTTGTGCAGGTGCTTACGGGGCATGGCTGCTTCGGACGGTACCTGTGCAACGTCGCGAGGAGAGAGAGCACCCCCGCCTGCCACGATTGCGGGGCTCGTGAGGACACGGCCCAGCATGTACTAGAGGAATGCCCAGCTTGGGCTCAAGAGAGGGAAGCTCTGACGACAGTCGTGGGACGGGACCTATCCCTACCCGCTGTCGTCAGAGCAATGATCGACAGCCCTGACAGCTGGAATGCCGTCAAGGCATTCTGCGAAACGGCCCTGAGCGGCAAAGAGGCCAGGGAGCGGTCCCGAGAAGAGGACCCCCAGGCAGAACTCATCAGGCGCCGAAGAGCTGGCCGACGTCGCCGAGTATACGCCGCGGCGCACGTAATGCAATGATCGCCGGGCGTCAGTAGAGGACAACTGACGCCCGGATTACATTAGTGAGTTGTGGCGGCTCATTGATGTTCCGTGAGTCGCCACAGGAAGCAGCAAACAAAGATGACGGGTCCGCGAGGACGTAGCGGTGAGTGGGGCCCGGGGACAAGGCCCTGCTGTGATCCCGGGTTCCATAACCACTGCTGATGGAGGAACATGGAGGGGTTTTAGTGGGTAGGACCGGCGGTTTAGCCCATTCCGCCGGGTGAGTCCCACACACCCCCTCGTCGGCTGTCCTCGTCGACGAGGGACAGTGCGTAAATGCATTTCCCCTCCTACAAAAAAAAAAAAAAAAAAAAAAAAAAAAAAAAAAAAAAAAAAAAAAGGTTAGGTTAGGTTCCCCCCCTAGGTGGGCCATGACCTTGTCGTGGTGGGGGGGCTTACCCTCGACAATCCGAGGGGTCGCAGGGGTCGGTGGTTCTGCCCACCGGCCTTTGCTCGACCAATCGGATTGGTTCGTTGGGGACAAACAAGGCCCACACCCGTGTGCTCCAGCGTTGCTCCGTTCAGCGGAGCTTCGTGTCGGAGCACACAGCAGCGGGTCCGGTGGGTGCTTCACTGCGCAGCCGGACGCAGTTTCCTGCACCGCTGCACAACTCGTAACTCCCTTCGGGTGTCGTTGATCATGTCTAGCGGCCTGGAGGGAACCGAGGGTCTTGCCTTAGCCGGCCGGACCGCGAGGAAGAAAACCTCTATAAAAAATCACCCCAATCTCAAGCGGCGGCGCACCGCGAGGAGATGGATGGCTGCTGGGCGAAGCAGTCGCTAGTGCGTACCCCCGTTATGGTACCAGCCGACACCATAGCGGGTTATCCTAGGCTTATCCGGGCACAGGGGGCACTGCTCGGACGGACCGAATATTTCCGCCACACTCGTGGGACTCAGATGGATAAGATACAAAAAACCACTGACGTCATAAAGGGGGGACAACCTGTCGTGCAGCTCGACAGGCTGTCCGTGCGACAGAAGTCTTCGGCTTCTGTCGCGGAACAGCTGCAGAGGATGGCCTCGCCGGGGCCGAGCGATGGGGGCGACGGGATGGAGTCGGACGGATCGATGTCCAGCTTCCACTCTGTCAGCTCCAAGACTTCGCTGAAGAGACGCGGACGTCCGCCTACAACCGGCGAATACATCGGCCTCGCAGAGGCTAAGGCCGAGTGTATCGCGTTGAGGAAGGAGGAGCTTCGGCTCCAAGCGGAGGAGCATCTCTCCGAGACTCTCTCGCGACGGCGGTCACGACGCTTCGCCTCGCCAGCACAGGAGCCAGGGATCGACGTTCTGCCGTCGACCGTAATAAGGGACAGGGTTCAGGAAGAGGTGGAAACCATCGTGCAGGTTGCTAAATCTTCAGGAAATCTGAAGGGAACGTACATTGCCGCGCTGAAAAACTCGGCATACACGATAAGGGACGCAATGGACGAAATGTTTCAGCGCACCATAACGGAGGAGACAGCAGCTCTGCAGGCTGACAACGCTCGCCTGAGGGCCGAAGTGGAATCTCTGCGTCAAGAGATGAAGCAGTTGCGTGCCGAAATCTCCAGGTTTTCGCAACAAGCTGCGGCTCCCAGTACCTCGCTCCCGAGGACTTCTGAGGAGCAATTGCGCGAGTTTATGGACTCAATAAGCCGTAAAATCGACGAGCGCTTCTCTGGGCTGGCAGACAGGCTCATTCCGGAGAAGAGGCAAGCCTCGACCGTTGCCGAACAAAGGAGAGTTAAGCCGTTGCCAACTCCAACGGCGTCGACCTCGGGAGCATCTAGCGACAAGAAGTCGAAGAAGGCTAAGCCTTCCAAGAAGGCCAAAACGACTGCCTCAGCACCAGTGGCGCCACCTTCTCCAGTTCTCACTGAGGAGCCGTGGACCAAGGTGTTGGGGAGGAAGAAGAAGAAGACGAATGCTTCTGCCAACGCCGCCAAGGCCAGCAAGCCAGCTGCCAAAGCCAAAGCAGGAAGCAACCCGGCCAAGAATTTGCGTCCTCCCCGCTCTGCCGCCGTAGTCCTCACACTGGGGCCCGAGGCAGACGCAAAGGGAGTGACGTACAAAGACGTTTTGACCGAGGCCAAGAAGCGGCTAGATCTGCCCTCCATTGGCATCGGTGCACTCCACGTGCGTAAATCCAAAGCCGGCGCTCGCGTCCTGGAAATCCCAGGAAAGGACAGCGGCGGAGCAGCGGACGCTCTCGCGTCGAGGCTAAAACAGTTCCTCGACACGAACATCGTCCGGGTCGATAGACCAATAAAGTGTGCACAGCTCCGAATATCGGGGCTTGACGACTCCGTCACGGCAGACGAAGTTGCGGAGGCCGTTGCTCGCTTGGGCGGTTGCCCTCGCAACAACATCAGGACTGGCGAGGTCCGCACCGGCCCGTTGGGGATGGGCTCGGTCTGGGTTTCGTGCCCGGTCGAAAGCGCGAAGAAGATCGCCGACGGCAGGCGTCTTCTCGTGGGTTGGGTGTCGGCACAAGTGAAGGTGTTGCCCCAGCGCACACTGCGTTGTTTCCGGTGCCTTCAGACCGGGCACGTGGCACCTATGTGCCAATCGGAGATAGACCGCAGCGGGCTGTGTTTCCGCTGCGGTAAGGAAGGCCACAAGGCCTCCCAGTGTCGAGATCCTCCCCACTGCGGCCCTTGCGCTGCGGCTAAAAGAAAGGCGGATCACCCAGTTGGTAGCCGCGGCTGCAAAGCCCCTTCCAACCGGCCTAAGAAGGCAACCGTAGCGGCCAACACGTCTGCCGCTGAGGACAACGCGCCTGTGCGCGAGGAGGATATGGAAGCGGCCTCTTAATGGACCACGCTCCACACGGCAACTTCCTTCAAGCAAACGTCAACCACTGCGCCGGGGCGCAGGATCTCCTCCTACAGTCCATGGCGCAGTGGTCGATCGACGTTGCAGTGGTGGCGGAGCCGTATTTTGTACCGCCCCGCCCTAACTGGGCATCGGACTCTGCATCCACGGTCGCGATCGTGGGTGCAGCCGGTTCTGCTCCCCTCCACGTGGTCGAGAGGGGTCAAGGATTCGTCGCGATACAATGGGGCACTGTTCTGATCGTCGGAGTGTACTTCTCCCCGAACCGTGCCCTCGCCGAGTTCGAGGTCTTCCTCGGTCACTTGGAGGGTGTAGTTAGGCGCGCAGGACTCCCGGCTATCGTCATGGGAGATCTCAACGCCAAGTCCACGGCATGGGGCTGTCCCGTGACCGGTGCTCGTGGCGACGCCGTCCTGGACTGGGTCATCCCTCTAGGACTGTCAGTGCTCAATCGTGGCAGTGTTAACACCTGCGTTCGGCAACATGGTGGCTCGATAGTAGACGTGTCGTTTGCTTCCCGAGCCATCGCCGAACGTGTCCACGATTGGAGAGTACTTGAGGGCGTTGAGACTCTCTCAGACCACCGCTACGTGCGGTTCAGCGTGTCCCGTCCCTCGTCTGCAGACGGAGTTCTCCTGCGGCGTCGGGATGGAAACTCTCAGCGCTTTCCTCGCTGGGCGCTTGCGAAACTGGACCAAGATCTCCTCATCGAGGCAGCCATAGTCCAGGACTGGGTCTCGGGAGAGCCCAGCGGTGACTTGCCGCTCGAAGACCGAGTGGCTGACATGCGAATCGCCATGACCGCTGTGTGCGATGCGGCGATGCCGCGTGTCAGACGACGCCCGCCCAAAAAGCAGGTGCACTGGTGGTGCGACGAGGTGGCAGATCTGCGCGACGCCTGCATGGCCGCCCGTCGCAGATACACCAGATCTCGCAGACGCAGGAACAGGGACCTTGACCTGGAAGGTCGCCTGTACGACGCTTACAAAACGGCCAAGAAATCCCTCCAGATCGCCATTCGCGAGGCGAAAGCCTGTGCACGCGAGGAGATGTTGGAGGTCTTGGACCGGGATCCGTGGGGCCGCCCCTATCGCGCTGCCAGAGCGAAGCTTCGGTCGCATGGTCCGCCTGTGGCCGAAACTGTAGAACCGCGGTTTCTTCGGGACGTGCTCTCTGCACTGTTCCCCAACTGCGCGGAGCACACCCCGCCGCCCATGGGCGGACGGGCGACCGCTCAAACCGAAGACGAAGCAGTAGTTCCGCCGATCACGAGCGGGGAGTTCGGAGAGGCCGTGCTTCATCTACGCGGGAAGAAGGCCGCCCCCGGTCCGGACGGTATCCCCGGTCGCGCCTGGGTCTTGGCCTTGGGTGAACTGGGTGACCGGCTTCGAGGCATCCTCGACACTGCCCTCTCCAAGGGGTCGTTCCCGCGACCCTGGAAGGAGGGCAAACTGGTTCTGATACGGAAAGACGGGCGTCCTGCGGACTCCCCATCCGGCTACAGGCCGATAGTGTTGCTGGACGAGGCGGGCAAATTATTCGAGAGAATAATTGCCCGTCGCATAACCCAACATCTCACCTCGGATGGACCAGGTCTGTCCGACTGTCAGTTTGGGTTTCGGGCGGGTCGATCTACGGTCGACGCAATCCTGCGCCTCAAGACCATTGCGCAGGACTCCGTAGCGAGGGGAGGGGTCGCACTGGCGGTGTCATTGGACATCACCAATGCCTTTAACACCCTTCCCTTCAGCTGCATCCTGGAGGCGCTACGGTACTACCGACTACCCGCTTACCTGCAGCTGATTGTGGCAGACTACCTCAGGGACCGCACGATCCTGTGCCAGGATCGGGACGGTGTAGTCCTTGAGAGTAGGATGACCTGCGGTGTTCCACAGGGGTCGGTCCTAGGCCCGCTTCTGTGGAACATCGGGTACGATTGGGTACTGAGAGGTGCCCTTCTCCCGAACTTGAACGTCGTCTGCTACGCCGACGACACCCTTGTCGTCGCGTGTGCAGATGACTACAAGGCCGCAGCAAGACTGGCCACGGTGGGCGTCGCCCTCGTGGTCAAACGGATTGACCTGTTGGGTCTGAAGGTGGCACCCGCGAAGTCTGAGGCCATTCTTTTCCATGGCCCTCGGATGGGTCCACCACCCGACGCTCACATTGATATTGGAAACGTTAGAGTCGCTGTCGGAGCGCACATGAGCTACCTGGGGCTCACATTGGACTCCAGGTGGCGGTTCAACGAGCATTTCCGACGCCTGAGTCCCAGGTTACTTAAGGCCGCTTCTGCCTTGAGCAGTCTCCTGCCAAACATCGGCGGGCCGAGTGTCAGCTGTCGCCGCCTCTACACGGGGGTGGTGCGCTCTATGGCGCTTTATGGTGCGCCAGTGTGGGTGGATGCCCTGGATCGCCAGAACATCATGCTGTTGCGCAGGCCCCAGCGTGTCATGGCGACCAGGGTAATACGCGGCTACCGCACTGTCTCCTGCGACGTAGCCTGCGTACTAGCAGGAACACCCCCGTGGGAGCTGGAAGCCGAAGTCCTGTCCTCGGTCTACCAGCGGCGAGCGGCAATTCGTTCTGCCGGCGAGGAAGGTCCCTTGCCGGAAGAGGTGCGCCGTACGGCGCAGCGGGTCGTACTTGAGCGGTGGGCGGAGAGGCTCGCTGAGCCGACCGCCGGCGCATCTACCATCCGGGCCTTCAGGCCAGTTTTGGAGATGTGGTGCAGGAGGAAGCGTGGCGTGATCACCTTCCGGCTTGCGCAGATTCTGTCGGGGCATGGATGCTTCGGCAGATATCTCTGCAATGTCGCCAGGCGGGAAGCGTCACCTTCCTGCCATCATTGCGGTTGCTGCGAGGACACCGCGCAGCACACTCTCGAGACATGCCCGGCATGGGACTCTCAACGGCGCCACTTAGTCGCCGTTATCGGCGGAGACCTTTCGCTGTCGGCCGTGGCTTCGGCCATGGTTGGCAGCGAACAATCTTGGAAAGCGATGGTCTCCTTCAGCGAGGAGGTGATGTCGCTGAAGGAGAATGCGGAGCGAGCTCGGGAGGACAGTGCCCAAGCCAACGATATCCGCCGCAAGAGGTTTGGGAGGCGGAGGAGGCTGTACGGCCAACTCGCAGTGCCCCCGTGACCTGCCGATTGGCGACGGATATGAGGATCCGTCGCCTTTAATCCGGCCCTGGTGCAAGACGTGCTGCGTGTTCCGGCACGTCTTCCCATAATTGTGCATATCTTCCGGTAGGGTCCCACCCTACCGATGACTAAATATTGAGGTGCCCAATTTCGGGCAGACGCAGACAGGAGAGTAGGTGATTATGCTCGCGTGGAATCCCTCTCTCCTGTCCCAACGCGTGTGAGGAACACGGAGGGGTTTTAGTGGGTATTCCCGGCGATATTCCTTCGCCGGGCGAGTCCCACACTCCCCCTCGTCGATGAGTCCTCAACATCGACGAGGGATAGTGCGTAAACGCATTTCCCCTCCTAAAAAAAAAAAAAAAAAATAAAAAAAAAAAAAAAAAAAAAAAAAAAAAGGTTAGGTTAGGTTCTAAACTGGTGAAGACAACATTTGCCCTAAGCCGGTTAATGCCCAACCTGGGTGGGCCAAGTGGAGGATGCCGCCGCCTCTTCGCGGGCGTGGTGCGCTCGATGGCCCTGTATGGAGCGCCCATATGGGTCGACTCCTTGTCTGCCCGTAATTTGACCCTGCTGCGCCGTCCGCAGCGGGTCATGGCGACCAGGGTCATTAGAGCGTATCGCACCACCTCGTGGAGAGCGGCATGCGCAATTGCAGGAACGCTTCCTTGGGAGCTGGATGCCGAGGTCCTTGCAACGGTGTACCGCAAAACCGCGGACGCAAGGGCCCGCGGCGTTAGACCACTCCCAGAAGAAGTGTCACACTGGCGACGAGAGGCCCAAGACGAGGCACTCGAGCGATGGCGCGACCAGCTGACGCAGCCGGGGTGGGGTTACCGCACCACGTCTGCGATCGCGCCGGTGCTGACGGAGTGGACGGGCAGGCGGGCCGGCTCGCTCTCCTTTCGGCTTGTGCAGGTGCTTACGGGGCATGGATGCTTCGGAAGGTACCTGTGCAACGTCGCGAGAAGGGAGCGAACCACCGCCTGCCACGAGTGCGGGGCCGGTGAGGACACCGCCCAGCACGTCTTGGAGGCATGCCCAGGTTGGGATACGGAGAGAGCGGCTCTGACGGCAGTCGTGGGACAGGATCTGTCTTTACCCGCTGTCGTCAGAGAAATGATTGGAAGCCTTGACAGCTGGAATGCTGTCAAGGCATTTTGTGAAGCGGCCTTGAGTGGTAAGGAGGCCGGGGAGCGGTCCCGAGAGGAGGACCCCCAGGCGGAACCACTCAGGCGCCGAAGAGTCGGTCGACGCCGCCGCGCATACGACGCGGCCCCCGTCAGGTAATGACAACCGGGCGTCAGTATGAGGACAACTGACGCCCGGACATTTTCATTTGTGAGGGGTGACGGCCTACAGGTGTTCCAGTAGGTCGTCACCAGAGAGGAAGCAGCACATCTGCTGGGAATGAGTCCGGCTGCGGACACCGCGGTGCGGGGGATCACGAGGACAAGGCCCAGCTGTCGCTTCGGATCCTCCTACCACCGCTGATGATGGAACACGGAGGGGTTTTAGTGGGTATTCCCGGTGCCTCTCACCGGGCGAGTCCCACACACCCCCTCGTCGGGATGTCCCCTCGACGAGGGATAGTGCGTAAATGCATTTCCCCTCCTAAAAAAAAAAAAAAAAAAAAAAGGTTAGGTTAGGTTCCCCCCCTAGGTGGGCCATGACCTTGTCGTGGTGGGGGGGCTTACCCTTGGCAATCCGGGCGGTCGCAGGGGTCGGTGCTTTTTTTCCTCACCGGCCTTTGCTCGACCGATCGGATTGGTTTTGGGGACAAAGAAGGCCCACACCGAGGTGGGCTCCGAGCGGGCTCCGTTGAGCGGAGCTCGTGGCGGAGCACTCAGAAGAGGAAGGCAACCCCGACGGTCCGGGGCAGGGCAGTATCCCTCCCCTCTGCTGTTCTGTCAGCTGTCGTCGGGGGACTGAGTTCTGGGGACCTGGGCAACCCGGGGGGCGGACCCAGGCCCCTGCTCAGTTGCCGGAGGTGGCACCGGCCCTTGGTCAAGGAAGAGGTCCAGCCTACGGTCCCCGGGAGTTTCTGAGCTCCTCTGGGTGGTCAGACCGTAGGTAAAAATCAGTGGCTGGCTCCGCAGAGGTGTCCGAAGAGATGGTGGGTCCGTCGCTTTATCGGCGGCGGCGCTGTCTGTTTCAGGCGTCAGAGGAGGACATCTGGCGCCTGGAACTTAACAGATGAGAGGTGTGGTTGGCCTGCAGATGTTCCGCAGGTCACCACAGGAGTTTTTATGCGGCTTGCCGCGATGGAGCAGGGTCCGCAAGGACGTGGCGGTGCGTGGGGCCCGGGGATAAGGCCTCGCTGTGATCCCGGGTCCCATTATCACTGCCGATGGTGGAACATGGAGGGGTTTTAGGGGGTAGGACCGGCGGGGCGATTCGTTCCGTCGGGTGAGTCCCTCACACCCCCTCGCCGACCGTCCTCGTCGGCGAGGGATAGTGCGGAAATGCATTTCCCCTCCTAAAACAAAAAAAAAAAAAAAAAAAAAAAGGTTAGGTTAGGTTAGGTTAGGTTAGGTTAGGTTAGGTTAGGTTAGGTTAGGTTAGGTTAGGTTAGGTTAGGTTAGGTTAGGTTAGGTTAGGTTAGGTTAGGTTAGGTTAGGTTAGGTTAGGTTAGGTTAGGTTAGGTTAGGTTAGGTTAGGTTAGGTTAGGTTAGGTTAGGTTAGGTTAGGTTAGGTTAGGTTAGGTTAGGTTAGGTTAGGTTAGGTTAGGTTAGGTTAGGTTAGGTTAGGTTAGGTTAGGTTAGGTTAGGTTAGGTTAGGTTAGGTTAGGTTAGGTTAGGTTAGGTTAGGTTAGGTTAGGTTAGGTTAGGTTAGGTTAGGTTAGGTTAGGTTAGGTTAGGTTAGGTTAGGTTAGGTTAGGTTAGGTTAGGTTAGGTTAGGTTAGGTTAGGTTAGGTTAGGTTAGGTTAGGTTAGGTTAGGTTAGGTTAGGTTAGGTTAGGTTAGGTTAGGTTAGGTTAGGTTAGGTTAGGTTAGGTTAGGTTAGGTTAGGTTAGGTTAGGTTAGGTTAGGTTAGGTTAGGTTAGGTTAGGTTAGGTTAGGTTAGGTTAGGTTAGGTTAGGTTAGGTTAGGTTAGGTTAGGTTAGGTTAGGTTAGGTTAGGTTAGGTTAGGTTAGGTTAGGTTAGGTTAGGTTAGGTTAGGTTAGGTTAGGTTAGGTTAGGTTAGGTTAGGTTAGGTTAGGTTAGGTTAGGTTAGGTTAGGTTAGGTTAGGTTAGGTTAGGTTAGGTTAGGTTAGGTTAGGTTAGGTTAGGTTAGGTTAGGTTAGGTTAGGTTAGGTTAGGTTAGGTTAGGTTAGGTTAGGTTAGGTTAGGTTAGGTTAGGTTAGGTTAGGTTAGGTTGGGTTGGTTGCAACTTTTCTTCTGGATCACCACGGTGTCTATGGAGGAAAGTTGCGTCTCGCCGAGACCTACATTTTGGTGGGTTGAACGATAGGGTTCTTACCATTACTTTAGGAGATACAGATTTTAAAGTGTTTTCCGAAAAATTTTCGCGAAAAATTTTTGTTGAATTTCCTTGGTTTTACCCTGCAGTCCGAAAGGGCCCTTTTCAGGGCTACTGCAGGTTTAGTTTTCGTTGTCCTCCGTTTGGAATTTTTTGAGTTATTAAACTTTTTCTAATTTTGTTTAAATTTTCTTTTCGTTGCCACTCCGTTATTCCTTAACGGATTTTGTTGTGGATTGCTTTGTTAGAAGCCTTTCTTAAGGCTCTACAGGGTTGTCCACAACAATTGTTGTTGTTATTTGTTGTCTAATTATAATTGTTGTTTTTGTTGCTTTCGCGAAAATCTTTAGGTTTTCGTCGATTTCCTGTTAAGTTTTGGGGCTAAGTCCCCTCTCTAGTAGGGGTGGACTCCCCAACTAGTTCTATAATCGGCAGGGCCGTCAACTGGTCCATGTCGGAAGGAGGAGAGGACAGTGGGCGCGACCGACCGGAGGAATTGCAGCGGAAACTGCTCTATTCCAAGGCGGTCACGCGATCACAGGCAAAGATGATGGGCGAAGCAAGTGGAGCGACTCCAAAGGTCACTCATGCTCCCACTCTGAAGAGAAGGAATAAATTCTTTACTCCGGCAACTTCAGATGCTTCCGATGAGGAGGAGGAGGTTCCCTCAAAAGTCCCTAAATCGAAATCTGGTCGCGGGAAAGAACATGGCCATTATGTGGAATGCTCGCGGGCAAACCGCGATTTGAAAGGAGTCGAGACAGACTCAGATCTGTATCAATCGGATCTTGGGGAAGGATACGAGTCAGCAAGATCCTCATCTGGCACGATAGAGACTCTTAAAAAAAAGGCGGAAGCCAGCGCTGCAGTTATAATGGAGGTGGCCCGCAAGTCCGGGAATCTAAAAGGAACGTGCCAGAGGGACATAAAGGAGCACACTCAATCCCTCGTTGAAGTAGTTAGAGAAATCGCCGGCCGCAAGGCCACTAGTGAGCTGCGTCGTTTGAACGCCGATAATAAGAGGCTTCGCGGACAGGTTGATGCCCTTTCGACGGAGGTAGCGGCACTGCGACGGGCCTTCTCAGAGAGGGCCCTCCCGGAGACGACATCAGTAGAACCAGAACGGCAGGACATTGCGCGAACGAAAGACATACCATTAACAGTTGCCGCCACACAGCCACTGACTAGAGCGGAGTTTCTAGAAGCGTTCTCTGCCCTCCAGGCTGAGATCTCCTCTCATGTTGGGGGCGTGATCAATGCGCGCCTCGACAGCTTGGAAGCAGACGGCAGGTTACTGCCAGCCCGCAACTTTAGGCAGGAGATGCTCTCAGGCCAGAAAACTCTAGAGCAAAGGGATGTGCCCGCAAAATACCTAACGGGTTCAACTCTTGCCCCTTCGGCCAATCTACCGAAAGGAGCGAGAGTTGTCAAAACGAAGAAAGCTGCCAACTCCAAGGCGCAAGACCAAACCCAGTCGACTAGGGCGACTGATACCGAGGGCTGGACTGAGGTAGTCCGCACCAAGAAAAAGACGACAGCTACAACAGCCCCAACTCCCAAACAAACCCCTTTGGGGAATACAACGAAGCCCAGACTCCCCAAAAAGCCTAAGGGCCTGGCTGTAGTAGTTGCTCTCAAACCGGAGGCAACAGCGGAAGGCGTCACTTATAAGGATGCGATCGCCAAGGCTAAGGCCTCGGTTTCACTAGACGCCTTGGGCATCGGACCGGCCAAGTTCCGCACTGGCGTTACGGGGGCTCGAATCATCGAGCTCCCCAAGGAGACCACTGCCTCACAGGCAGATAAACTGGCCGAAAAAATCGGTGCTGTCCTTGGTGACGCAGCAAAGGTGACACGACCGGTCAAAACGGCCGATTTACGTATCAACGGCCTGGACGATTCGGTCACGGCCGATGAGTTAAAAGCGGCGCTGGCTCTCAGCACAGGCTGCGTCCCTGAGCACATTAGGGTCGGCACAGTGCACGTCGGGCTAAGAGGAGTTGGCTCGGTCTTCGTCTCCTGCCCGGTGGATTCGGCCAAGAAACTCATGGACGCTGGCAAGCTGACGGTCGGATGGAGCTCCGCCTCCATACAACTGATTGACCAGCGCCCAATGAGGTGTTTCAAATGCATGGGGCTCGGTCACCCCGTAATCCGGTGTCCCTCAACGAAAGATCGCAGCGGACTTTGCTACCGCTGCGGAGAAGAAGGGCATAATGCCAATAAGTGTGAAGCTGCAGCTAAATGCGCGGTTTGTACAGATGCTGGCCTCCCGGCGAACCACCGAATGGGAGGATTTAACTGCAATCCCCCCCCTGTTAGGGGAAAGCTCGACGCAGCTACATCAGCTGCACAAAGAAAGGCCACATCGGCACTAAGGACGGAACCTATGGACCAATCTAATGCCCAGTAGGTCCGCGACAGAAATTCTACAGGCGAATATCAACCACTCCGCCGCGGCACAGGACCTATTGTGTCAATCCATGGCGGAGTGGGGGATAAACCTAGCAATAGTCGCGGAGCCATACTTTGTCCCGAAAAGCCCTAATTGGGTTGCCGCACAGGATAAATCCGCAGCCATTACAGTGAGACCGAGTGACGTAGCTCCCCTACTTTCCCTCAGGGAAAAAGGCACGGGGTATGTTGCAGCGAAATGGGGAAAAATCGTCGTTGTGTCTATATACTTCTCTCCCAACCGCAGCCGGGCGGAATTTGAATCCTTTCTAGCTGTGGTTGAGGGAGTGGTTAGACGGGCGGCCCCGCTACAGGTGCTTATCGCTGGGGATTTCAATGCGAAATCCTCGGCCTGGGGGTCGGCCAAAACGGACCTGAGGGGCGGTATCTTGGAGAGTTGGGCGTTCAGATTGGGACTCCAAGTCCTCAACCGAGGAAACACACCCACTTGCGTTCGGTGGCAGGGAACGTCCATTGTGGACGTTTCGTTTGCTACCAACGCACTTGCAACACGAGTAGGTAACTGGCGCGTTGAAGACGAGGTGGAGACCCTATCGGACCATTTGTACGTTCGATATGAGGTCTCCACGGTGGCGCCGACCGCCTCACTAAGTCGAGACCCAAAGGAAACTGTGGCCTTCCCGAGGTGGGCAGTAGCCAAAATTCGACCAGATGTGGCCGAGGAGGCGGCGATGGTGAGGGAATGGTCTGCGGTCCCACCCCACCTAGCAGAGGACACCGATGGCCTGGCTGAGCACTTTGCAGATGATCTCCGGGCTGTCTGCAGAGCCTCAATGCCGATGTGGCACCCTCCCCCGCGCTTGAAGAGGGTATACTGGTGGGCGCAAGAGATTGCATCACTTAGAGCAACTTGTTTGGCAGCCAGGCGTGCCCTACTTAGATGCCGCAGAAGGCGAGTCCAAAGAGCTCCTGATGAAGAGGCCACCCTAAGGCAAAAGTACAGGGAGACCCACAAGGCCTTACAGAAAGGCATCATTAAGGCCAAGGAGGAGGCGCATGAACGCTTCTTGGCGCTATTAGACTCCGACCCCTGGGGACGACCGTATAGGGCAATGAGGGGGAAACTGGCCACCACCCCCTCAACAGCAAACCTTGAACCGAGGCTACTTGAGGAGATTATGAAGTCCCTCTTTCCAAAAGCTGGTCAATTCACACCTCCACCAATGGTGAACTCGTTGCCACCATTGGAGCCCGACTTGCCGGGCCCCATCGTCTCAGACGCTGAATTTGAGGCGGTAAGGGAGAGAATCCGAAGAAAGAGGACAGCCCCGGGCCCCGACGGGGTCCCGGCTAAAGCACTGGCAATAGCATTGGGGCCACTGCAGGAACGATTCCGGGAGGTGCTCAACAGGAGTATCGCCACGGGTCGGTTCCCCGCAAGGTGGAAGGTGGGGCGTCTCTGCCTGTTCCGTAAGGAGGGTCGACCCGCCGATTCACCGGCTGGGTATCGGCCTGTGGTGTTACTTGACGACTCAGGCAAGGCCATGGAAAAGGTCATAGCTCGCCGAATCGTTGAGCACCTAGAAAAGACGGGCCCCGATCTGGATGAGTGTCAGTACGGCTTCCGCGCCGGACGCTCAACGGTGGATGCGGTGATCCGCCTGAAGAGGTGGACGGAGGAGGCCACAAACAAGGGGGAGACTGTCATTGCGGTGTCGCTCGACATCCGCAATGCCTTCAACAGTCTTCCCCACGAATGCATAAGGGAGGCCCTTAAATTTCATAGAATTCCCAGCTACCTCTGCGCACTCATTCACGACTACCTGCAGGGGAGGGTAGTCCTGTACGAGGGCGCAGACAAACGTGTCCACCGGTGGCCGATGGAAGTGGGCGTACCCCAGGGGGCAGTACTCGGCCCGCTGCTGTGGAACCTGGGGTACAACTGGGTGCTTAGAGGCAACCTCCCGCCCGGAACGGAGGTTGTCTGTTTCGCTGATGATACCCTGGTCGCAACTAAGGGTAAGTGGTGGGACGAAACAGTCCGCCTAGCGTCGGTCGGCACCTCCATGGTCGTACGACGCATACGTCGTTTGGGCCTGGAGGTTGCCCTAGACAAGACTAGGGCAATGAGCTTTAACCCACCGAGGAAAAGGATGACACCGGGGCTTCGAGTCAAGGTGGAGGGGGTCCGGATCCCGGTCGAGCTACATTTCAAGTACCTCGGCCTGACCCTGGACCCCCGATGGACGTTCGAGGAGCACTTCAAGCTCCTCGCTCCAAAGCTCAACAGAGTGGCAGCTGCCCTTGGAAGACTTTTGCCCAATCTGGGAGGTCCTAACTCAGCGTGCCGTCGACTATACCATGGAGTGGTTAGGTCGATGGCACTCTACGGAGCTCCTGTATGGGCTGAGAGTCTCGCTCCCAACACTGTGGCTCTCCTACGGAGACCACAGAGGACTATAGCGATACGGGTCGTTCGTGCGTATCGAACGGTCAGTCACGGGGCCGCTTGTGTATTGGCAGGCACCCCTCCGTGGGAGATCGATGCCCAAGTTCTGGCCCAGGTGTATCGTCACCGAGCAACTGCAAGGGCGCAAAACGGGAGAGCCATTGAAGAAGAAGTGCGACGGGTCAGAACACTGGCGCAGAGTAGGGCCATAGTGCAGTGGAGTGAGATATTAGAGAATCCTACGGCTGGAGTCCGGACGATCCAGGCGATTCGTCCTATGCTAAAGAACTGGGTCGGGCGTCGTAAAGGCTGCCTAACATACCATATGGTGCAGATAATGACAGGGCATGGATGCTTTGGTCATTATCTGCACCGTATAGCACAGCGAGAAACATCGCAGCGGTGCCACCACTGTGATGTGGATGACGACACAGTCGAGCACACACTACAAGTGTGCTCGGCTTGGCATACTCAACGCCAAGAACTCAGGAGAGCTCTTGGCGGTGGTGACGTCACGCTACCAAGCATTGTGCAAGCCATGCTGGAAAGCGCGGACAAGTGGAAAGCTGTTGCCTCCTTCTGTGAATCAGTAATGTCACAGAAGGAGGTAGCTGAAAGAGAGAGGGAGGAGGACCCCAACGCGGATCCCCTCCGATGCAGACGGCAGGGCAGGAGAAGGCGGGTGTATGAAGCCCGTCTTTAAATGTCCTAGGTGAGGACCTGCGCACATGGTCGGCAACCATGTGTGCCTGCACAAGGTCCTCCCCCGTCTGGGGATTGCCTGGGTGTCTCTGGGCAATCCCCCACTGGAGTAAGCCTAGTCAGCAATGACTAGGCTGCCCTGGGGTGGATCGGAGTTGTTGCCTAGGCAGAACCCGGTCCACACCGCTCAAAGGGCAAGGAGACACCGGGGAGTTTTAGTGGTGTAGGACCCAGTCCCTTGACTGGGTGAGTCCCACATATCCCTATCGTCTAGCCAGCGGTAGGGAATCCGTAAATGGATTTCTCCTCGACAAAAAAAAAAAAAAAAAAAAAAAAAGGTTAGGTTAGGTTAGGTTAGGTTAGGTTAGGTTAGGTTAGGTTAGTTAGGTTAGGTTAGGTTAGGTTAGGTTAGGTTAGGTTAGGTTAGGTTAGGTTAGGTTAGGTTAGGTTAGGTTAGGTTAGGTTCCCCCCCTAGGTGGGCCATGACCTTGTCGTGGTGGGGGGGCTTACCCTTGGCAATCCGGGCGGTCGCAGGGGTCGGTGCTTTTTTCCTCACCGGCCTTTGCTCGACCGATCGGATTGGTTTTGGGGACAAAGAAGGCCCACACACCGAGGTGGGCTCCGAGCGGGCTTCCGTTGAGCGGAGCTCGTGGCGGAGCACTCAGAAGAGGAAGGCAAACCCCGACGGTCCGGGGCAGGGCAGTATCCCTCCCCTCTGCTGTTCTGTCAGCTGTCGTCGGGGGACTGAGTTCTGGGGACCTGGGGCAACCCGGGGGGCGGACCCAGGCCCCTGCTCAGTCGCCGGAGGTGGCACCGGCCCTTGGTCAAGGAAGAGGTCCAGCCTACGGTCCCCGGGAGTTTCTGAGCTCCTCTGGGTGGTCAGACCGTAGGTAAAAATCAGTGGCTGGCTCCGCAGAGGTGTCCGAAGAGATGGTGGGTCCGTCGCTTTATCGGCGGCGGCGCTGTCTGTTTCGGGGGCGTCAGAGGAGGACATCTGGCGCCTGGAACTTAACAGATGAGAGGTGTGGTTGGCCTGCAGATGTTCCGCAGGTCACCACAGGAGTTTTTATGCGGCTTGCCGCGATGGAGCAGGGTCCGCAAGGACGTGGCGGTGCGTGGGGCCCGGGGATAAGGCCTCGCTGTGATCCCGGGTCCCATTATCACTGCCGATGGTGGAACATGGAGGGGTTTTAGGGGGTAGGACCGGCGGGGCGATTCGTTCCGTCGGGTGAGTCCCTCACACCCCCTCGCCGACCGTCCTCGTCGGCGAGGGATAGTGCGGAAATGCATTTCCCCTCCTAAAACAAAAAAAAAAAAAAAAAAAAAAAGAAAGGTTAGGTTAGGTTAGTTAGGTTAGGTTAGGTTAGGTTAGGTTAGGTTAGGTTAGGTTAGGTTAGGGGTTAGGTTAGGTTAGGTTAGGTTAGGTTAGGTTAGGTTAGGTTAGGTTAGGTTAGGTTAGGTTAGGTTAGGTTAGGTTAGGTTAGGTTAGGTTAGGTTAGGTTAGGTTAGGTTAGGTTAGGTTAGGTTTAGGTTAGGTTAGGTTAGGTTAGGTTAGGTTAGGTTAGGTTTAGGTGTTAGGTTAGGTTAGGTTAGGTTAGGTTAGGTTAGGTTAGGTTAGGTAGGTTAGGTTAGGTTAGGTTAGGTTAGGTTGGTTAGGTTAGGTTAGGTTAGGTTAGGTTAGGTTAGGTTGAGGTTAGGTTAGGTAGTTAGGTTAGGTTAGGTTAGGTTAGGTTAGGTTAGGGTTAGGTTAGGTTAGGTTAGGTTAGGTTAGTTAGGTTAGGTTAGGTTAGGTTAGGTTAGGTTAGGTTAGGTTAGGTTAGGTTAGGTTAGGTAGGTTAGGTTAGGTTAGGTTAGGTTAGGTTAGGTTAGGTTAGGTTAGGTTAGGTTAGGTTAGGTTAGGTTAGGTTAGGTTAGGTTAGGTTAGGTTAGGTTAGGTTAGGTTAGGTTAGGTTAGGTTAGGTTAGGTTAGGTTAGGTTAGGTTAGGTTAGGTAGGTTAGGTTAGGTTAGGTTAGGTTAGGTTAGGTTAGGTTAGGTGAGGGTAGGTTAGTTTAGGTTAGGTTAGGTTAGGTTAGGTTAGTTAGGTTAGGTTAGGTTAGGTTAGGTTAGGTTAGGTTAGGTTAGGTTAGGTTAGGTTAGGTTAGGTTAGGTTAGGTTAGGTAGGTTAGGTTAGGTTAGGTTAGGTTAGGTTAGGTGGTAGGTTAGGTAGGTTAGTTAGGTTAGGTTAGGTTAGGTTAGGTTAGGTTAGGTAGGTTAGGTAGGTTAGGTAGGTTAGGTAGGTTAGGTTAGGTTAGGTTAGGTTAGGTTAGGTTAGGTTAGGTTAGGTTAGGTTAGGTTAGGTTAGGTTAGGTTAGGTTAGGTTAGGTAGAGGTTAGGTTAGGTTAGGTTAGGTTAGGTAGGTTAGGTTAGGTTAGGTTTGGTTAGGTTAGGTTAGGTTAGGTTAGGTTAGGTTAGGTTAGGTTGGTTAGGTTAGGTTGTAGGTTGGTAGGGGTTGGTGTTAGGTTAGGTTGTTTTTTTTTTTTTTTTTTTTGTTTTTTTTTTTTTTTTTTTTTTTTTTTTTTTTTTTTATAGCGAATCCCTCCAGGCAACAGCTGAAGCCTATATCTACTTTCCTCTTCCATTCCAGTTCTCGCTTTTGTGCCGCTCGTACTTTCTTTCTGCATACTATTTCTTTCTCTCATCCATCCTCATTCATTCCTTACGGGTGGGATTCCCGTCTATAGCTGGTTTACTATTATTTATTTATTTTTCTTTATATTCGTACACATTAAGCCGGGATAAGGGTTTTTATTGTTTATAGAATTTCTCATTTATTGTAACATACATTACATTACATTTCTTTTAAAAGTATACATGAGTTTAAAATACATTAATTAAAACAATACTAAAACATTAAAATTCCTTGTCAGTCATTCCAATTAAAATAATTCAAT